>WOVY01016089.1:0-428126 GCA_013436015.1 Rhipicephalus annulatus | reverse complement strand
GCAGTGATGCAAAATGTTTGTGTCAGTGCCCCTTTACAGGACGCCATGCTGATGTTCGAACAAAACGAGTCCGAAACCAATTAAATACAAATGTAACAACTGATCGACGGCAAAAATGCAAGGAACGGTTCGTTTAATCCAGCAGCAATGCAAATTATGAAGGCCGTAAAGCTTAAGCCCCTTCCATTTCCTACCACCACCGCACACGCACAAACACAGTGATTGGCGGAGCTCTCAAAGAGCGAAAATCCGTTTCAACTGCGCGCGAGAAAAACCGTTTGTCGCGAAGGGCACGAAAGCAAAGAATGAACTAACTGGCAGCGCCGCAGTATGCATACGCAGGAAGAGGTCGGTCAGACAGAGACGTGGGGCATCCATTACTACACGTGTGGCGAGACAGAGTAGTTAAAGGAGGAAAAAGCCCGGAACACCCCCGTCGAAAGCCGCGCCCCGAAAACAAAACGCTCTCTTGTTTCTTTCACTTTGTCTCAGCCGAATACGGCTCTATCAGGCTGCAGGGCCAAAGAGGGCGGAGGCGAGCAAAAACAATCGCGTACGAGTGCGACGTCGGCAGCGGACCACCCGGAAAAATAATAACACGCGTGTCCCCAATCTTCGGCAGCAGCAGCGCAGGGGCCAGCTCTTCTCCCTCGGTTGGTGTCGTGTCCAGGAGCATCGCGGGGCTCTGCTCCGAAGAAAGCAGCGAGAAAGAAACTAAAGCAAGCAGGCTCGCGGGTGGTCCTTGCACCAGCCCCGCAAACGAGCGAGACACTTGACCCTCGCCGTCCGACGGGGAGAGGAGGTTTACACACACGCACGCGGGAAGCGAGTTGGACGGGCTCGGCCGATCATCATTAGGCAGCTTATTGAAAAGCTAAATAGCCCGATCGGAGGGGAAAGCGCGATAGATGTGCCTCGAAACTATGCCGGTGGCGAAAAGAAAAATGCGCGGTAAAAACAAGACCGAGACGCAGCCCGCGTAGCAGAGCACGCGCACATTTTACGTGCGCCGGTCTAATAGCTACAGCGTAAATGGTCACTCACGCGTGGTGCAGAGGGCCTGCCACGGATACCTGCCTACGGAGAGGTCGCAGGCGCCAGCCAGGCGGGCCATAAAAAAAATAGCACACTGACTGCGTGCCAGTGGAGCGAAGGATCCCGGAGCACTAAGTAGAAGAGAGAGGAAAAGGAGTAAACGAAAGACAACATCGCCAGTGCGTCGTTTCGTGCCGGTGGCCCCGTTGCATCGATAGGAAAGTTATTGTCCATCAAAGCGGTGAAACCTACGAGCCCTCGGCCACTTCAAGGACGACTCTCCCCCCCCCCCCCCCCGCGGTAACTCTCGTTTTTCAGGGCAAAGGGGGCGAGCAGGTTCGCCTCTGCTAGAGCGAGAGGCCTCCACTGCAGTGGACGGACAACAGAAGTAATATATGCTGCAATCGAGCAACTGTAATTATACAACACCACTTCGCGGGAGGTTGACTTAAGCTCACGGTAAGCAATGCACATTTGGAAAGTAAAACAATTGGTCGACTGTCACCTGATACCTTAATAACGCACGCTGAACGGACCATGGAAGTTTTGCAAGCATGGTATCACTCTCCAAGAAGGAGCTTTGACAACTCCTCGTTTATAGTTACACAATAATGACACATGTGACAGCGGCCCCGAATGCAGAACCGTAAAAGCACTGACACTTCTAAATACGGATAATGCATTGAACACCTCGATCGCGAGTACTCTCAAGTGTTCGATAAAACTACATTAACCTATTGCTTTGTCTGTATATAGCTTATCAGTGCTGAAGTGCTGAAGAGCCTGCACGAAAACAAGAACACCACACACACACACACACATATATATATATATATATATATATATATATATATATATATATATATATATACACCACATTATGTCGTCGCATAGGCGTATAGGCGCTGAGGTTTTGGCGGATCAATCTTAAATACATTTCCCTTCAGTGTCCTTCAAAGAGGATGAGCGACTCGATATATGGAGGCGCGTGAGTGAGACTGTCACGTCAAATCGGATGACGTGACTGTTGAGACAGTTGTGTAAAGAGAATCAAGTATTGTGACAATTAGGTTAAACGGTGGATGCGCATTGTTCATTTCCCGTCCCTCGGCAGAAGTCTGGATAATGAGCGAATGAGACCGTGACCCTTGAAGAGGATCCGATACAAACCGCCCGGCGTCTCGTTCACGAACAAAGCGCACAGGTCCAACATTGCTATCGCAACAGGAAGGATCCGGCATTTGTTGCGGCGGCTTCAGAAAGAGGCAGGCTGTCACACACGTTCAGGCGGAGAGGCAGTGAGCGTGGAGCTATCAATACAGCGAGAATAGCCTGGCCGACACGAATCAAGCAAGCAAACAAGCCGCCGGGAAGCCGACCAAACAAGGCTTTGCCCGCCAACTTTACACAGGGCGAACCCACTGCCTTTGGCCAAGTTGCCCTTTTCACAAAGGCGCCTCCAGACCGGCCGTGTTGAGACGCACGCGGTTTGAGGAAGAGTCATGGCTCTAGGGTGTGCCGCACCTGCAAAAGCGTCGAGGAAGCCCGACGACCCCTCCCCCAGCTCAGATGTCGCCGGGCAGGGTCCCCTATAGGTGCATGGCTAACCTTCCAGATATCACTACCTGCCAGAAGTGACCTTCGATTCCGTTTCTTGGAAAGCGGAGCTTTCAAGTGCCTGTACAGGCGTGTCGAAAGTGGTGCCAATACTTGCCAGTCGAGAATACGTAACGAAACAACGTCTTTTGCGATAAATTACTTTCCCTAAACAGTGTATTCAAACCGCCTCAGTATCCGCACATCACGGGTGAAGAGTTTCATCTGGTGGCTTCACGTGTTCTTGACAACGCAACGCCATACAGAAGCATCGTAGCTATTGGCGTATCATCGATACTCAAGGCACCGCGCCATTGATATTTCTTTAGCTCCACAGCCACGCAAGCCATGCAGGCTATGACATATGCTCACCGATGATAAAAGTAAAAGCTGACTTTCCTACTGATCACACATCTTTATAGAAGGCCCCCGCATTGCCTTCTCAAAGGGCCTGTACTTCCGTGGCTACCTACACTACTCCAGATTGACGTAATGAGCCGGGAGGTCGGTGGCTCCGCCCTACATCAGCAGGCCTATTTCTGGCCTATATCTTATAGCGAAGGCAATCGGCGGTCGCGCCTCGGTTCTCTGGGAGGGGCCTCTCCTGTATTCTTAGGTTGCACGCCATTGTCACGTGGGCAACTGACACGTGAAAGGACGGCGGTCAACAGTAGTGAGTTTGAGGCACAAATGTCCCGTTGCACTCAGGCTGAACTTTTTTTCGGCCGCCGAACCACTCCGAATGCTAGAGAAATTTGACATCGCAACCTTCCGAATGGAAAACCGAAGGACGCACAATGGCAAATCATCGGGCAGAGGAACCCGGAAGGAGCGCGTCCGAATCGCTGTTACGCAGAGGCCGCTTCAAGGCCCCGGCCAGCCACACCTGTAGCAAGGACGCCTTCAACACTGCTTCCTTTGCGAGCAAGGCCCGCAGGCCGCCGCCGTTCGCTTGAATGACCGCGATGACGCTCATCTTAGGTAGGGAGCCTGAATGGTTTTTTCTCGCCCGGGAAAACCATTCAGGCACCCTATTCTTAGGAACGCTTCAGCGCCACCCTCGCCTTGCTCTGAACCAGGGCACCGGCGCATTGTGTCGTTGTTCTCCCTTCCGAATTTTGTGCTTGCTCTTTTCTGTTGAGCTGCCCTCCTAATTGCGGAAACGTCACGAAGATGCGACAAAACATCGCTAAGGGCTTCTCTTGCTGCAAGTGGTGCTTCACTAACAAGCGCAGTGAGAAAACGCAAGCAACAATGCAAGAAAAAGAAAGTACGAGGAAAACGATTCGAGCGGCTATCCCGACAGGCCACCGAAAAAAAGCATTTCGAGAAAAAAACATCATTTCTACGGCCCACGATGTGGAAAAGCACTGGAACGTTTACAGAAAGATAGATTGGATGTTGTCAAAATTATTCCCGGGTTGTCAGCAAGAGACATATACGCGGTCACATATGCATGCTTGAGCATCTACTCATAAGTGCTTCGATAGTTTGCTCAGAGGAGGAGCATTCAGCTGATGGCGAACAAGCCCCACGTGCGCCATTTCGCGTTCATGCGCATACCAACCCTGGCACATCACCACTACACACACAAAAATATTTAAGCCTCGGCACGGCACTTCACGACGCACAGTGGCGTGCGCGGCCTGTCAACAGTGATGTCCCGTACTACACCGAAAAATTCCCATTCAGAGAAATGAAAATTCTCTATTTCGAGGGATTTTTCCCTGCAAACGTTGACGGAATTCCCAGCATATTTTTCTGCACAACAGTACTAATTTCCGCCCCCATCTACGCACGCACATACTATAATTACACGTGTCTTACGTACTGGCGATATTTGATATTATGACTAAGGCCCCTCCGCTGCCGCACAACAAAAGCGTGACTTTTTTTTTAAATTCATATATTGTTAGTACACTGCACATTGTGGGCTTCATCATAAACAAATCTCAAAGGTTATGCTTGCGTGGTGCATGCGCCAGAACCGATTAGTGCAATTGAAGGCACACTGTGACCGCCAATTATCGGTCGTCACAGAAGAACTTAACTATTCCTGAAATTTCCTGGAATATCACGAAGATTACCTCTTTCCCTTTGGCTCAAAATGGCAGGCTAAAATTTCCCAAAATAGTGAGAATACCCTGCACGGAACATGTCAATTAATTAATTAATTAATTAATTAATTAATTAATTAATTAATTAATGTGTGGTTAAATGAAAGGGAAAAGGCACTACCTTCAGCAGCCCTTGCGGGAACACGACTCAATGCATTGAGGAAGGGGGGGGGGTGAAGTGGAGGATGAGACTTGGCGTAGGTAGAAGGAGAAGGTTTGGGAGAATGTGACGGCCATGGCTTGTAGAGAGAAAGCGGATAAGAGTCGATGGCAGGGCAGCCCGAGTCGTAAGACATGGAAAACATGTCAAGGAGTCACGAAGAAAAACTCGCGCTGGCCGAAACTCTCTCATTCAGCGCCGAAGAAAGCGACGCCGTCGGCCCAGTCAGAAGTCCCTGTCATCCGCGACCGCCCGTGGGTTCGGGTCAGCCATCCGCAGACGCTTTTCTGCGGCGGCGCTGGTGCGAACTGAACCGCGGCGACAGAGACAATGGTAATCACGCAGCGAAATGAAGAGGCCCTCGTACGGGTGCAACGAACGTCAGGGTCACGCGAGTTCGGTGAATGCAAGAAGAACGACTGAAAACCAGAACTGAAGATAAGCTTTCCACCAACGAACGCGCAGGCTTTGAGCTGAACACAAATGTTCGTCAATGAAAATAGACTTGAAGAAAACTGCACGACAGAGAACGGCTCGAATTGACTAAAGTGCATTGAATAGCTTCCGTGAAGAAAACCGATTTCATTCAGTCGACAGCATGCATTTGTTTACTGTAGCGCCACCTGTAGGCACCTGAGCACAAGAAAGAAAAGCATACAGCGCGGCAAGACAAAGGGAGCACCGTCGATCTGCCGCAAAGGCAGGATCACGCATTGTTGCGCTTAGTATCACTCGCACTGTGCGGGTCACAATGACTTGGAGTCATCGAACCGTTTCAGCTGGTTAAACAAAAGCAACCACGGAGCGGCGAATGACTTGCGGAGACCACGTAAAACCAGAGCGGCGCGTGGAGAGATGCCCCACCACGAAGACGCCCAGCCCTGGCTTAAAACTGCGGTCAACTAAAGTGCGAGCAACAGAACATGCCCGGGTGTGCTTGCTAGGAAAGAGGTCAGACGAAACGAGCAAGAAACGAAACTCGGTCCACCCGCATCCTCAAGAAGTCGCAGCGCAACACAAGAAACAGTACACGGTCCTCCACTGGGGCGCTGGCACACTAATTGGGGGACGTTGCCGTTTTGGCTTCCAATTAGCGAATCAGGTGAAGGAGCCGTTGCAAAGTGGGAAAGGTCCGAGGCGCATACCCATTAACCTAAAACGGTGCGCCGCCTCTTCGCCAGGTGAGGGGGACAAAAAGGATGAAAAAGCGAAACGAGCGCAGATAAGACTAATCACTCCGCCCGCGCTCTTTAAAATTCCAGGACAGCGACTAAACAGCCTGATGCGCGAGCCAAGAGAGTGCATTAGCGTTAGCCTCAATTCCACGCCGGCTTTTGTTTCTTTTCGTAGCCCGAGTTTAAGAATAGCCTAAATGCGCACACATCGCCGAATGCAAACTTAGTTTCTCTCTCTATGGCGGTCGTATAGCGAACTACCACAGGTTACCAAGCCTAAAGATATCGAGAAAACACAAAAAAAACGACGGGAACATACTGGCATCGGAGGCACACGCAAGGAATAAAATATTACACACCAAGCAAGATAATGCGATCTGTCAGCTCTCTGCATAAACTGATACTCCTCTGTATAGCTTATACTATGCTAACGTGAGCGCACCGAGTTGCAAAATAGACCGAATAAGCAGCATGAAAGGGACTGATAGTTAGTCAGCGTTCCAGGACACAGACACACACACACACGCCACCGCTTGCAACGTATTAATCACAAAATATCATCAGACATCACACCACCGGCTTCATAAAGCCACATATTCAAAGCGTATGTACCTTCCAGAATTATCCCACTAAATAGTTTTTCTTTTTTTTTTCAGATATGTACGGCACAAAACTGGGATGAACAACTTGCTCACACTGCCATGTTGCACCCACCTTACGACAGCTGTAAAGCATTCATTAAAATCACTGTAACGAACCCGTGCTTTTTTTTCTTTCCCTTTGTCCATTCCTCCTCTTTGAAATACGAGTAAAGGACGTAGCGCACGTTGAGCGTAGAAGCACTCGGAAGAATGAGCGCGACACCTCAAAATTTTCGATAGCCACCGGTGCCTTGAACGTGAACAGGAAAACTTACAGAAGCACCACCTCCTTTGACGTATAAAGGCTGGCTGAGGCATTTATTAAGGTAAGCAACAGTGCGAAAACCACGAAGAAGCAAACTGCCTGGAAGCCGGCCTTCTGTTCAGATGAGGAGATGATAGACCGGCCGCGACGCCCACCAGACTTCCCTAAAAAGTAAACGAAGTAATAGAAGACCGACAAAAGGCATGTCACCTGGTAAGTTCTGTCAGCCGCCAAAAAACGCAGCAAATGGAAAAGGCCCACTGGGAGCAAACACTGTGCCAGTCGCCATTGTCGCGTGTGGCCTCTAGCATCCCACAACTGGGAACCACCGCAAACAGAAACAGAGGACAGAAAGAATCTCTCTCGCCATCTTGTCACCTCTTCTCAGACCACGAGCATGCAAGAATGCCACGGCACATTTCTCATCACGCAGCAAAGCCGAAGAGATAGTGCTCCCGTGGGGCACCACTCAAGCCAACCGCCGAATGGCGGTGTGCGGGCTTCGTGGAAAAAAACGTTGGAAACTGCCCGACGTAGGGGGAGCTGAGCACGCTGCTCTGAGCGCACCCACCCCGCAGCACGGGGCCACGGGGCGGGAACGTGGCAGAGAAAAGAGGGCACGAAATCTGGGTAGCTTACGAAGACTGAAACCAAGGAAGAGACACTTGGGCGAATAAAGGTCGAAGATGTTTCTACCGGGAAGCCCCACAGATAGGTCCACAAGACGACAGGCCACTTACAAGCCCAGACGGCGCCATATTGGCACTCGGACCATAGCCTCCAAGATGGCGATGTCGGAGGCCATGCTCGGATAAACAGCAATCGTGCCAGAGAATAAAAGCAGAGTATATATAAAGCAAACCAAGTAGCCAGAGCAAGTGGTCAGTGCACGGCCGTGCGTTACAAGTCGATAGCGACACTCGGAATCTCGCCGAGCATCTTACGTCTTTAGACACCATTACGAGTACCTGAAGCACGTTATCTAGCAGCAATCTAGGCATGCAGAGGCGCACCACAGTGACAGTCAGACACGTTTTCTTCACAAGAAGCGTCTCGCTTTTATCTTTTACTGCGGAGAGTAAAGCTTAGGGGTGGACGACGACGGTGAGAGCGGAGGAACCAGACGAGGAACCGGACGAGGCAGCAGGAGCGTTCTCCGGAGAACGCTTCCAACCCACCCATTCAGAAATGGCGCCTGCCCTTTCTTCGTGACCGCGGGACCAAACACCCAGAGTGGGAACGGACAGGCAAGCGCGGACGACGGCCTCCAGCACTCGCGAGCCATGAACTGAAACCCGGCTACCGGCAGCAGGCACTGCGCCGTGCTTCCGACCGGGCTGCAGAAATTAGGTGTCTTTCTCGTTTTCTAACCACTGCCACCACCACCGGCAGGGGGAGCACGTGCAAACAGACGCCAGTTTCGAAAAACGGGAAGTTTCACTGCAGAAGCAGCGCAGAAGTGCAGAAAAAAAGGGGGGAGCGCAGAAAAGAAGCGCGGGAGCACACAAGAAATACCACTCAGTCGTGCTTATCGCGAAAACAAATGCTCTATCGACGACTATAACGAAAGACTATTCGCAATGTTCATAAAGTCCCTCTATCTTAAATGTTCATAGCCTGTCGCGCCACCTAGCGGAGTTCAGGAGCGTCCTTTCGAGGATGATCAGTAGACAGACGCTGCCTTGTTCGGCGGTGCTAGCCTAAATGTAAACGCGTTAGCAAGAAACGAACACAAACCACATTGTATGTTTCGCGCAGCAGTGAATATGCAGTGTATGTATGTTACGTGCAGCAGTCACACGATAAATCTAATTCGTTCTTGCGATGCGCGAAGTTTTCGTGAAAATACGTGGCAACTCGCACTTTCGATTATAGCCCGCAAAGTTCACATATAAGCTTCGCGAGATTTTCTGCAGCACGTTCGATAGTTAAATGTTATCGTCTTTAGAGTTGAAACTTACTTGTGATACGTGCGTATAGCATTCGTCAGTGCTTTTGTAGTGCATGAATCCCATACCATTCATTGTAACGCGGAAAGTAGCGCAGGCTCGCGATTTGCTCTTCCAAACCTTGGCCAACGCTGCGCCGCTTCATTGTTACGTTCGTTGATAGATGGCAGCACACTGAAAGCGATTCCTTTTTTGCCGGGTATCGGAGAGAAATGAACTCCGCACCGTTGGATAAACGTGGTGCGTGACACCGTGTGTGTATTGCGCGAGGTGAGTGACGCGTTGTTGGTGCTATCGAAGCCGTTTGGCGGAGATAATTTTTTCAGATTACTTTCAACAGTGATGGTCGAACAAAATGTCTTGACGTCGACAATTTTTCACTGGAACTAGATGGTTGTCAACGCGCTGAGAGTGACAGCGGCGATGAACGATCAGCTGCTAACTCGCGAGCAGCGAGTAGCACTTCACGACCTCTCGTACGTTAATGTTTTTTTTCACACTCGTAAGTCACTTTGATAGTATTTATTGTGTAACGTCCTTTAGCGAGCACAGAATAAAAGCATGGCTTTTCTTGTGCCTATAGGCATGTAGCCCAACTAAAGTGGATATTATGGAGTGCCGAATGCCGCCAACACACTCGAGCTCTACCAGCGATGCGATGTGGTTAGAGCAATGAAACTTGCGGTTACGACTATAGCCCACGCCTCTGCTCACTTCTCCTGCACTTCATTGGTACCGCCTGAACAACGTTGTTGCTCGAGGAATTTTCCTAATTTAGACGTTGCGAAAAGCGTTCGCGTGTCGATATCCTTGTTGCGATCGCGCTGATGGAACCTGCAACGTCCTAGTGCAGTGAATTGCGCACTGCTAGAGTTTTGATCATGGCTGTGACATAAGCGCTATATTTAATGGGAAGTGAATGCTTGTGTTCCCTTGAAGATGCAACTCCATAGTGCTTATACAGCGCAAGTAATGACGCGAAATATGTTTGCAAACCACCACTACGTGAGACATTCGGTTCCATGCAGCCGCGACGGCGCGCTAGACGCCAGCAGTGGTCTACTACTGCGGCAAATCCGTCAGGCAGGCTCGGCACAAATTATCTCCGAGTACCGTTCAGTTCATACGTGAATTCTAGTACACGCAGTTTTCTGTAGCACGCACAGAATTACGCAAGACATCGTTGATGCTCGGTCGATCAGCTGACACCACCACCCTTCGCACCGCGGCAAGCAATGGGGTAGCGAATATTTAACAGTTCCTATTGTTGGGGAAAACACTTTGGCCCGATGTACATTCATTTAAGAGTTCATCCGGTGAAAGCAGCATGGGGCGTACGTCTATGCGTCCTGTCTTTTCCTATGCGAGTTCACGCGTTGAACCTCTTCCCGCAGCCATCTTCGATTGCACGGCATTGCGAATATCCAGAAATCTCAGACGAGAGCGCGCAAGTAGCTAGCAGAGTAGTAGCAGCACGATATAGCGCATCACTCACTTCACCGGCTGCTCGTCGAGTTGGCGTTCATCAATATTCAGTTTGTTGAAGGGCACATTTGAATGGCGCACTGTACCGTGTCTTTACCTGGCTTGCCTGTCGTGAAGTTTTCTTCGTCTGAATCTTTCAGCCGTCCGGGTGCGCTGCATCAGCCGTAAGGCGCGACACTACGAAACCGGATCTTATTCCACGTTTACTTTGTTCATAAAACAGCTTACGCAACGTACCATGCACTGTAAAAACAGCCTCGCACATGTACCAAGCTAGTCCCTCGAGCGCCCTTTCAAGTGAACCAGGAGCAAGCAACGTAAAAAGAGGCGGGTGACCCGAACTATATACCAAACCCTTCTTGACAAACGGCAGCGACACACCGGCCGCTTCGCGCCTGTTCGGCCTGCGGCGCCGACGCTTCCAGTGCTGAACAACGGAGCCTCGCGTGTGCATTTGGTGCCACCTCGTCGCGTACTACTCTCATGGCCGCTGGATAAAGCGGCCTCGCTACTCCTAACCCCACACTCATCGTGTTCGCCCACCGGCCCGCCTCGTCGAATCTTTGGCGGGACCCGATATTTCCGCAACGATCGAAGGTCAGCTTGAAAAACGCGTTCTACAATATCCTCGCCGCCTTCCACTCGTCTTTTATTTTGCTCCTCTTCTGCCCTCTGCACCTCTTTGACGTTCCGGTGGACCAAAGCGACCGATCAGCCGCTGACCGGAGAGGGCATGTGTCGCCGCCGTCGAGGTGAACCGAAGCCAAGGCGAGGTGGCCGTGTTGGCCGGACGTCGTCTTATTCACGATAGGCGAGGTGGTTGGCGCTGGTATAGAGGAATTTGTTTCTCTCCTTCATGGCACGAATATCGATGGCTCTTCGGGTAGGGGGGGGGGGGGGGGGGGGGGGGCGGGAATCGGAATTCGCAAGGCGCACACACCATTCCTACTACTGTTCTTCTTCAATTTCTGCTGTGGATATCCGGGTGCGTTGGGAATCAGAACGTGCGATACTTGATCGTGCGACGTTTTTCAATAGCGAAGAGGTGCAATTCATTTGGTAACCTCTCTTCCTCATCCTTCTCGCGATCGAGGACGCGTTTCTACCCAACACTCCGGTGTTGGTTGTCGAGCACGTGTCAAATGCTCTTCCGTGAAACAGGTGACTTCCAGGACGCTTGCGAGTTTGTTTTTGTGCAGTTTTATTTGTCCCTTCTGTGCCCCTAAACGTCTTCCATTGAACGATGTCGCTTGTAGGAACCGTTGCCGATACAGCAGGCACATCGAACTAACAGTGAATGCACAACCACAGAGAAGGTCATTTCAGTGGTCTTTCCTGCGGTCAAAAACGCCATTATTCTTGCTTGCTTGACGGCAGTGCCGAAGGGCCTCGTGTGCGTGTGCAACACCGAACCCTCTTACGAACAAAGTTCACGAAAAAGTCAAGAAGCGCGTTCTTGAAGTTGTATTTACAGCGAATGTCTGTTCTGTTTTATTTTCCCATGTTTTAGTTACTTCTGCCGAACAGCTGTCTTTCATCCCTATAGGATGCTCGCTGTGACCTTATCGCCAAACGGTGACATATAATGCAGTTGACATACTGACTGTACGGTCATAAGTTCGCGTGCCATCACTGTACACTCTTCGATGATAGCATATATTGATATGTAGGGTTTAACGTCCCAAAAATATGATTATGAGAGACGTCGTAGTGGCGGGTTCTGCACGTACGCGTCCCTTTCAGCTACGTGGGTTCGATCTCCAGTGCCGGCCAGCCACCCACCGGTAGCTAAACAGTGTACAGGCGGGCTTCGAGGGGCTGTGACGCGTCGCCCCAGTGGTGAAGCTTACTCTGCCTGGATACTCCTAACACGCTGCGTGGGGACCCGGTAGTGGAGGGCTCCGGAAATTTCGACCACCTGGGGGTTCTTAAACGTGCACCCAAATCTGAGTACACGGGCCTACAACATTTCCGCCTCCATCGGAGATGCAGCCGCCGCCGCCGGGATTTGAACCCGCGACCTGTGGGTCAGCAGCCGAGTGCCTTAGCCACTAGACCACCACGGCGGGGCATTGATAGCATATATCCCTACTGAAACGTTCCGTATACGATGTTCAATAATTCCGTATGTTTCCGTAAGAATCTTACGGCTATATATGGAAAATAAATAGGAAACATATGTATTCTTTATGAAAACATATGGAATTATTGGACTCGCATACGGAACGTTTTAGTAGGGATGAGACAGGAGCTACTTTCATGCACGAAACTTGTCGCGCACAACTACGGCCCCTTCCACAGTACTAGTCCCACCAACAACTCCTTTTCCAGGCGAAAGCCTTTTAGATGCCTCAACAAATGCGAAACTTACGGGCGCCCCGCGTCGGCGTCTCCCGTCGGCGGCGTAAAACACGACTGATGCATAAAAAAATATCACCACCATCATGACGTCACATACCACAGAAAATTGCACAATTGCGTATCGTAGCTTTGCCACAGACGAGCCAATCGTGCAGCTTTTTGTTGGTCCAAAAGCTTTCGTCGTCATCACAGCATGCGTGGACTACGAGCGCAAGCTCCCCTTGCTCATTGTCAGTGGCCGGCGAGAGCGCTTATTATATAAAAACCCTGAGGCTGAACGGAACGAGCATGCACGGACAGCGCGCTACACCACCCCGGAACTCCTAGCCGACACAGGCAGCCGAAACCGAGATGCCACTTGCTTACGGCGAACCCTGAAAGATTTCGGCAACTCGCAGAGGAAAACCCGGAACCAGCACACGTGGCCGGGCTCACGTAGACGCCACTTTCCGAGCGCTTCACGCGTGTCGAAATCGGAGGAGAAACGCGGCGAAAGGATAAACAAGGCCCTCGAGTTCAGTTCTTTGTTCGAGATGCGCCGCGCTGCTCTCATCCCGCAAATGATGATATCCCAGCAGCAATCATAAATCTGGAGAACTCCCTTGGAAATCTCTTCAGGCAATGGACATCTATAAGATAGATGATACCAGGATAACTGTTCTTTTGTGTGCGATTTTTTTCTGTGGACGTATATAAGTGACGGAGAAAGTATTGTAATTGCAGACGTATATAAAAAACTGTTCTACCACCTATATCACTTTAAAATAGGTTTTCAACAACGCGACCTATTTCAAGTTTTACTATGAATCTATAGACATTTACATGGGCCCGCAGGTGATGTATTTGTTTCATCCCGACCTGTTTCCTACGAGCTTCCTGGAAGCTAAAGGCGTAACATCACAGACGCGTCACCACGGTCCTGCTGCACAACAGCGGCCATGTTAGGAGCATTAAACGTGCTGGGCGATTGGACATCGATACTATGTGTAAGGGATCGTAAGCAGCGAATTCGCAGGCTCCGCAATGCTACCATGAAACAATGACTATGACAACTGCGTCTATCTTATGACAGGATGTTCAACCCTGACACCAATGCGCTGTCTGCCCTTGCAGTTATATTTCATCAGTAAAAAAATGCAGACGGGCGATATTCGGTCATTATAAATGAATACCCAATAAAAACTACCAAATCTGAACTCTGATGAAACGAAATTCGAGAAAAAAAATTTTCATCTGCAAAGTGTAATGTATACGTTGACACGACGAAAAGAATATGTATTACCGAATAAAATCTGAAACCTCCCAAAGAACAAGTGCAGTCAGCGAATATTTGCGTTCGAATATAAGCCCGTACAGAACACGAAGAACTCAGAACCCTCACTCGTTGCCACACAAACCGAACAGAACCGTTCGTATTTCTCTTGCTCAATTTAGTCGGGCATAGAGTTTCTTAACATACACTAGAGGGAACTCTGGCGCTAGTGTCTACGGGAGCTGCAACGCACGGCGCTTCAGCGATCATGGGAATGATGGGTAGTACACACATTTGTCTAATCTTCGTACTTCTGGGCCTGCTTCTGGCTTCGTTTGTGTTCGTGTGGCTTGAAGCTGTTTTCCTCACGAAACAAAAAAAAAAATCAGCAACTGTTCAGTGGTTGTGCTTCACCACCTTATTTTTTTGAAAGCTTACCTTTTCAAACCAGGCCACGAAGTTCAAAAGGTTTCGTTCTTTTCTTTAAAACGAACCGTAAACCAGCAATAAACGAAGCCGCAAGTACGATTCGCCGCCCGCAAGTACGAAGACTAGGCCAATGTGTGTACTACCTATCATTCCCATGGTCCCATGATATATTCCCATGGTATATATATATATATATATATATATATATATATATATATATATATATATATATATATATATATATATATATATATATATATATATATATTATATATATATGGCTTTTATCGCGATAAACAGATCCGCAGTTTCCGGATTGACCACGGCCCCCTAATAATTTTACTTCCAAATTTCAACATGTAAGGGCTTTTTAGTGTCATGTGTACGAGCGCATGCCAGAGCAGTTGCACGCTATCTTCCATATCTAAACTCACGACTCTTTTAGCAATATATAGACAAAAATGAGAGAGAGAGAGATGGAGAGAGAGAGAGAGACAGGCGTCACTCGAAAGTAAGGCGCCGTACCCGCTAATCTGTAGCCCACTTGTATCGGCGATGCAAGGCACACAGCGTGAGTTTGTAAACACTGTACCTATCATTCTGTACACGGCACACAGGAACGGTAGGCAAACTAAACGTGACTGTCTGTAGTAGGTGTACACAAACAACGTCGGGCACACCAGAGCGAGGCGGTCGGCTTCTCCTCTCCCGCTATCGCACTCGAGATCCGGCGCCAGCGATATCGCTGAACAACGTCGCTTTACGGCGGCTCTGGTAACCTGGAATGAATCGAGATAACGGCGTATCGGCGGGAGAAGGCGACTGCAACTCGGCCGCCACAGTTTGGTAAACGACGCTATGTGGGAAACGGGGCTTGCAAAAGAAAACGATGTGTAGACGCCTGAAGCTTTGACACGCGACTCGACCCGAAGGTCGCGCAACCGAATCCCTGCCGAGGCGGTTCGAAGGTGGCGAAATGAGGCCTGTGTGTTTAAATTTAGGGGCACGTTAAAAAACCCCAGGTGTGCGAAATTTCGGAAGCCTTCCACTGCAGCGTCGCTCATAATTATATGTGCTTGGTTTTAGGATGTAGAACCCCTACAAATATTTATAAACTTTGGGAAATTCAAGTACATTGTTTGTAGAGTGAGAGAGAGAAAAAGGAAGGCCGGGAAGTTAACCAGATATTGGCATATGGTTTGCTACCCATCACTGGGGGTGGGGAAATAGGGGCAAGAAAGAGGGGGTAGACACAGAAATAAAAGGAAAAAAAAAACACGCGCACTCATGTGAAAACGAAAACACACACAGGATGGGCGTCCTAGCTACAACCGTTCAGGAAGGCCGGTCGATCGCAAAAGTGCAGTAGCGCTTTCAGGGCCTTCTTCTGTGAAGTTTCATCTTGTCGATACTGTAATTTTTTTTTTACTCCGACAGAGGTTGATTATATAATTTGCTGAGTTGCTTGCGAAGGCGTAGTCATTGTCTACTATACTTTAGGCATTCGCAAAGAATATGTTGGATGGTTTCTGGCTGACAGTAGAGACTGCAGTGCAGCCTTTGAGTCGCAGAAAATAGTCCATTCGCGTGTAGGTTGATCAGTGACAAATTAAAAACGCGGTACGAAAGGCTGCCAATTCAGCTGCCGTTGATGTTGCTCCGTGGGATGGCTTGAGTTTAATCGTCGTGACCAACCTTGGTATCACGACTGTTCCGGTTGAGCTGTTCGGCCGAACCGATCCGTCAGGGTATATGTGTATAGAGTCTTGGTATTTTTCATGCAAGAGAAGTAGTGTGAGCTACTTAAGACCCGATGACGACCAATTGGCTTTTCTCTGGACGCCAGGTATGGTAATATTAATATTTGGTTGAGCGAGGCGGTGGTCTAGTGGCTAAGGCACTCGGCTGCTGACCCGCAGGCCGCGGGATCGAATCCCGGCTGCGGCGGCTGCATTTCCGATGGAGGCGAGAATGCTGTAGGCCCGTGCTCTGATTTGGGTGTACGTTAAAGAGCCCCGGGTGGTCAGAATTTCCGGAGCCCTTCACTACGGCATCTCTCAATCATATGGTGGTGTTTTGGGACGTTACACTCCATATATATATATATATATATATATATATATATTATTTCTCTACGAACTACGGAATGCATCAGACAATACACTACCTCATCTGGATGAGCCGCAGCTGATGCCAGTGACCGACGACGCTTACAAGACATGCTTACCAATTTAGTTCACCTATATTTAATTTTCTTGTGCAGCCATGCAAGTTTCAGTAGGCACTACGCTGTCACGAAAAAAAATGCAGCTGTTTCGACACTGCACGCTAATTCGTTTGAGTGCACAAGCTTTCCGAATCACAGGTATCTCAAATTTTCAATCCGAATTTTGTCAGGAAGTTCAGTACAGTGACTACGAATTCTTCATTGAAATTCAATTTCGTCAACTGCTGCGCTTTACCCGGGTGAAACCACCAACGAACCTAGAGAAGAACAAACAACGCTAGTGAGAAATGAACGCCTGAGCTCGTTTTAGCGTGATTCAACCTCCGGGGTTGATCACCCACAGTCAAGTTGAAATGCGTTTCTCCCAATATCAGTCGCATTCGGCAGGTGATCATACAGAACATCGATAATCCAACATTAAAGATAAGGCAACCACGAGACCACGTCATCTTCCTTTATAAGATTATATATTGATATTAAAAGAAACAGCAGGCAAAGAAATCGGCGTCTTAATATAAACATCCATGGTTGATACGCATTTCATGGGAATCTATATATATATATCTTCCACGGTGGTTCATCATGGTGCTGCCCCGCAGTTCGCGGGACCCGCCGCAGCTGCGTTTCGACGGAGGCGAAATGGGCCCGCGAACTTGGACTTCCGTGCCCGTCGAGGTAGCCCAGGTGGTCGAAATTTCCGCAGCCCTCGCCTTCCTCATACTCGTATTGTGGTTGTGGAACGCTTTTCATTGCAATCTATCTAACGCGAAACTGAAACGTTTCTTTACAGAAAGCAGCTGCACGTGTGCAGGGAACGATCGAAACAGCTAGCCTGGGCGAAATGCTGGTGACGCCAGCAGGTGACGCTACCGGCCTTGCTACAGTGCCGTGAATTGATGTCCGAAAACCAGAAGAAAGTGTGTGCCAAACTAAAATTCACGATAACTGCATACGCGTGGCGGCAAGAAGCGCAGAGAGCAGCGCGAGTGTTCGAGCAGCTGGGGCATCTAGAAAAGCGTCAGCACGCAGGCAGCAATGGCCGCGACAATTTGAAAACGCTTGTGAGAAGTGACACGAGCAGTCGTGGCCGAGACATGACCCGCTCATGCGTGGGCTACTCTGCTGCCTCGGCGTGATTAGATCCCCGTGCGATCCGCCGAGTTGTTCTGCGTATCGTCACTCGGCTTGCCCGTGCCAGCGCTCACTTCATTCCTAAAAAAAAATGCGCCCCCATGCATCCGGAAAAACGAGAAAATAATATAGAAAAAAAGGAAATTCGCTCGTAACGTTTTACACGCTGACATGCCCCCGTTCGTCCCAAAAGGAGTGTTCTTCGTTGCTTGAGATTGATAAAAGCTTATCTTTGAGCTCCTCACCTCTGCCGGGAGGACTTTCTCTGTTCACACAAAAACGCAAGCTCATGGCAAGGATTACGAGACATTGGGACGTGTGCGCGTAGCGCCATCTCTTGCCGGTGGTTGCGGCAGCCAGCCGTAACTGAAGGGGAATCAGGCGAAAAAAATCATATCTCACGAAAAAAAGCATAGTTACCAAGAAGGACTCCAGGTTCTATACAGCAGAGACCTCCTAGAACATTCTGGTAAACTTGTAGTGACACACTACGGATCGCTTGGCTTCCTCGAGTGTTAAAACACTTTTGGATGAGGCTCGATGCGTTTATACAGGGCGGTATTCAACTACCTTGGGAAGCGTCACGCTTTGTAGTGGGATGCTGCAATTTTACCGAAACATACCAGAGGGTCTCTTCTGCAGAAAGGAAAGTCCTTTTCAATAACTAGTTTTTTTTTTTCGTCAGATATCTTTCACTTATTTCCAATTCAGTTACGGCAAGACGCCGTTGCTGCTACAATTAGATGGCGCCACGTATAAATATATATAGCCAAATCTTGCGAATGCGCTGGCCACCCGATTGATTCGCGAGAGGTGATCGCAACTTACGCCCTATACAAATTTCTTCGCAGCAAAACTCAGTTTATCAAAGCGCACAGGAGGCCGTCGATGGACCCTTGACATTTGTGCATTTAGCGCACACGAGTGAATCCGACATTGCTAGGTCATAGTTATATATAGGAGTGCGGGCCATTATGCCTTGGTCATACTTGATGGTTGCTTTGCTACTGAACAAGCCCGACATTTCAAATTTCCTCAGCCCAGAAATCCCCACAAGCCTTCTGCAGTATACCTGATGGCGCGAATAAACTTGACTATTTCTCTCTTATATACACCTACGTTGCACTACCCACTTTAGTAGGGTATAGTTAGCTGGATAATGTGTAGTTGATCCTTCATGCATCCGGTCGGACTGAACGTATCATGCGGCCGTGATCGGCTGTGTACAAAACTGGCGACACGCACAGGGCACGTCGTACTATCAGTTTCTCTTCAAAGTAACCAGGTTAATTATCCCCTCCCTCTCTCCCAAACTCAGCCTAATTTAAGCACACTTCAGCCGCACCATCGTACAAGTATACGCGCGAAACGAACACGGCTACACGGGACCCGCGCGCTGTCTACGCTCGTCGCGACCCAAAAAACATGAGCGGGTGACAAGTGAAGCGCGCCCCAAGGACGCCCTGTTATTTACGCGCTTTATTCCTTCTTTTTCCTCTCTACGCATCTTTTCACGCCCGAGGCCGAACGAAACCGGTGGCACAGCCGCCAGCGATGTAAACAGAGAAAGCGGCAGAAAAGAGACGAACCATTCCGAAATGCGCCAAGAAGGCGGCGGCCTCCGGTTGCCGCCCAAGTTTCCCAGAGCCGCGGTTCGGAAAGCGGCAGCGCCTACGCACAGCATCTACTGTCGACGATGAGAGAGCGAGTACCGCGCTTTCCGCCACGTAGCGGGCACACAAATATCCAAAACGGTTCAGACTATAAACGTAAGCCCAAACACTAACTGAAACCACTTTTACCGAAAACTCACAAAGAAAAATTAGGACATTCCATTCCGTTTTGTTCATTCACGTCATGTTAATTGGTGAAACGGTCGCCTATTCGCAGAGCTATCAGCTTAGCGACGAACAGGTAAACTGAAAAGCTGGGCGCACGCGCATTGGCTTACTTGATATGGTCCCGTAATTAAAACAACTATAGAAACGACGTCAGCGTGTGTTATCCACAAATTACACCTAATATAGAGAGCGCCTGGTGTGTGTTCGTTTCTACTCGTCTTTCATTTTGAGTCGCGCTCAGGATTCGATTAAAATGGAAACCTACCGAAACGCCCAAGTTTCAGTACTACCGATTAATTTCGATGGCCCTGTTCGGTCCGATGTCCGTCAGCCGGATAGCGTGGCGAACATTGTTGTCAAGGCTCGCGTGAATGCACTCGGCCAGATTACGACAGGTGCGTGCGACATCAATAATAATAAGACAGTACAATAGAGACAAATGTTAAATTTATTTATTCATTCCCACATACTGCGAAACAATTCGGTGATTTTATATACTCAAAACTCTGGTGTGAGAGCATCACTTTTATTGAATGAGCGAAGAAATGCCCTGCTCGTCGCCTCTGCGCCTTTGAAGGGGGCAATACCACGAAAACGCGAAGGTAATGAATTCGTCAGCCTAGACAACGCTTCCTCTATTTTATCGATGCCAGCCAGATGCGCCCGATCCAGCCGTTCACCACCCTCTCCTCTAGCCCCTTCCCTGCTCTCCCCCATTTCCTAGCCTTCGCGTGGCCTTTACTGTCATGGGGGAGGGAGCCCCAGAGCCATATGTCCCCTCATGCAGTGGCTCACGACGAAAATCATGCGAAGTAATTTTTCGTGCAGCTGTGTACAGATCCGTGGGGCGGCGCCTTGCATTTTTCTTGTTCACTATGTTGGCGGCGTGTGGTTGGCGGTCACGCCATAGAGTAAAATACTCTATGGTCACGCTGGCTTCGTAAAAGATACGCTGTTTTGAGATGACGTGTCGCCGTTCGAGGCGCTACGCGGGCGACCAATGGGGAAGCGTCACAGCAACGCCATGCGCTGCGCCGTGATGCGGTGGCGGCGTTGCTTCGAGCCACAAAAAAGGAGAACGAAGGAACACATCAGACATACGTACGATATTGTGGTGAGCAACACGGGTACTTTATCTCCGGCGCAAAGCGTTCGGAAGCACGTGTGACGCATGCAGCGCGACCGCTCATGCAGCATCGCAGCACGACCATTCTCTGAACGAAGGTGGACCGACGGCTGCCGTTGATAAGCGCGCCTTTGCACCGGCATCGAAAGAAATAAAGAAGGCGTAATCTTAGAATACTTGCACGTCCAACGCTTATGGGTACTTTAAAAAGTATCTATAAACGTTGGGCACATCTAAACTTACACTACGTGTACCTCTACCAAGATCACGCGGCCACCCAAGAGCAAACATAATCTGTCCTTGTCTCTTCTTCTGTAGTTACTTCGTAACTACTCGTAGTCTTACGCTGTGCAGATATGTTAAACACGATAATCAAAACAGAGCATGCGTTTACAAAACACAACTCAAGAGATCCCCGCCTCCCCTGCACCTCCCCCCCCCCCCGCCACCACCCCTAATTAATTTACATGACTTCCAAGATAAATGACTAATTAGCACACAAAAAGAAACGGACGACAAGTGAAAGCAACAGACAGGACGCGGCACCATAGCGTCCTGTCTGTTGTCTTCTCCTTGCCCGTTTTCTGTTTGTTGTTGTTTCGTTCATTCGCGCTAGTTATGTCTGCAGTCAATACGCGCCAACTAACCGGACCCACTTCGTTCATATTGAAACTAACTTGTCATGGCTTATCCCCCTTCCTCGCGTTTGCCTCCTTCCATTAGCATATGTATATGGCCTCACTGGGCAGAGAAAGTAACAGGGATAAAAGTGACCTTGACGAAGGGCCAACGCATACGAAAAAGAGCGTCACGTACGCGTGCTCAGAATTCATGCAACCTAGAAAAAAATGAAGTGTGTCATATTTTGAAAGAAGATGGCGTGTTCAACACATTTGCAATGTCTCTCTAAGTGTCTAGTAATGTAACCTTATATTCGTTGAGCGGTTTCAAAGACGATGACGATGGTGGGTTAATAATATAATGGTTTCGTGACGTCCCACCCAATCAGTTTATTATTATTATTATTATTATTATTATTATTATTATTATTATTATTATTATTATTATTATTATTATTATTATTATTATTAAGAACATGTGATGGACAGCCCCTGTGTTGGATGGGCCATGAATAGGGCGTTTATAGGTAGGGTCATTTTAGGAATGATTGATTGATTGATATGTGTGGTTTAACGTCCCAAAACCACTATATGATTATGAGAGACGCGGTAGTGGAGGGCTCCGGAAATTTCGACCACCTCGGGTTCTTTAACGTGCACCCGAATCTGAGCACACGGGCCTACAGCATTCTCACCTCCATGGGAAATGCATCCGCCGCAGCCGGGATTCGATCCCGCGACCCCGCGATTCGATCCGATCCCGGGATTCGATCACGCGGTCAGCAGCCGAGTACCTTAGCCACTAGACCACCGCGGCTGAGCTACTTAAGGAACGAACCACTAGATATAAATGGAGGAGCTTTGACGCCAACCTTATGTAATTAAGTCAAATTAGACGCATGGTTGATTAGATTGAGGGAAATTGAAAATACGACATGTGCACAATTTCTATGTATGCGAAGAGGAGATATAGAAGGGTTAGCAAGGCAGGCGTTCTGGAGCTCCAACGGAGACACGTGGATGCAGCCTCGTCTTTTGTTCACTTTTCCATGCGCCAGAGAAGTAGTAAATGCGTGAAGCGAAGTGTTGCTCGTTAAATCCGAGCAAACGCGGTTGTGCGCCTGCCTGGTGGCGTTGTGAATGTCAGCGGGAAGAAACGCACGTGTTGAGAGAGAGAGAGAGAGATGAGGGACGGTAACCCGAGCCGCCCTCGGTGGAGCTGCAGATCGGTGCCAGAGATCTCGGGGCAGTGAGCTTTCCCGAGAAGGCCTCATCGATGCGTGCCGCTGCTTGCTGCGAGGCTTCCGGACGAAGAACGACAGCACGCCCCGCAAAGCGCGCGCAGAATGCTGCTCTATGCGGTAGTGCGCAGACCGCGGGAGACTGACTATAGAGAACTTATACAGGGCGTACTCGCGAAAAAAAAGACTATTATTATTATTATTATTATTATTATTATTATTATTATTATTATTATTATTATTATTATTATTATTATTATTATTATTAAGGCTGAACCTTTGGATACGTCACCCAACGCGAAAATTGACTGTCGACATCAATGACTTCAACGCGAGTGATGCATAGATTAGCCGTCGCGGGACGAGATCACCAGATGGCGCCACCACGACGCCACTGTGACGCGACAAAACGCAAATTCGCATACGTGACGTAATCACACGACATCGTCGCTTCCTCGAAGGAGGGCCGATCGCGGAGGCAATGCAAAACCACCTTAGGCGCAGAAAGCTTTCGGATCGGAGAGGAGGAGTAGCGCTGGTCCTTCTTGCTTTTCCTTTCGTGTCTATCACACTTTTTATTAAATTCAATATGAGGATCGATAATTACATCGACCGAGAATACGGCGGCTTTGAACTTCGAGTCATATTAGGCATATGCATAAACAACCCCATGAGTTTTTATTTTAGGAGCGAAGCACTGTAGGGGCTTGTCGGCGTCTCCTGTCATCACGGTGTGTCAGGCAGTCAGGGTTCATCATGAAGTTATAACTTCACGGGATGACGCCATCGTAACATGGCATCACGAAGACAATGCCGACAAAATTGGTGACGCAATCATGACGCAATCATAACGTGGCGAAGTACTTCTGGGTCTCGCCTTGTCGGCCTCTAACAGGTCGTCACCGAGAGTCATGTAGTAAAGGGCAATGATAAAAACCGATATTCGCCACGAGGATTAGGTAAATCCCATCATTGAGTTTTCTATAAATACGCTGCAGGGAATCCTGGCGCTAGTGTCTACGGGAGCTGCAACGCACGGCGCTTCAGTGACCATGGGAATGATGGGTAGTGTGCGGATTCGTCTAATCTTCGTTCTTCTGGCTCCCTTGGGCTGCGCGTGGCTTGGGGGTGCTTTGCCACGATACGACAATCGGCAAGCGTTAACCAGTTGCACTTCACCGCCTTAACCTTTTTTAGGCTCACCAGTTCAAATCGGGTCACGGAGTTCACAACGGTTCGTTATTTTATTCGAAACAAAACCAACACACAGAAATAAAGAAAGTCGCAAGTGTATTCGAAGCCCGCAAACACGAAGACTATAAGCGAATCCGTGCACTATATACACATCATTCCCATGCATGGTGGCTGAACGTTCACGGCGCCAGAGTTCCTTCTATTTCAGGGAACTCTATACTAGCCGCCGGTTCACTAAAATGAGGAGAGCAACAGCTAGCCCAACAAATAGCCGACGACGTTGATACAGCGTTCCCTAAGAGAAGAAGACTGCGCGCTTCGCGTCTCCCAGGTTAGCTCAAACACCCTTCTCTATACTTCGCTCGATTTGTTTTAATTTTTAACTCTAATATTCAAACGGTGGATCAGCGCCAGCGGTAAAAACTATAGGAGAATAGAAGAATAGTCTGATCGACCAACCACCGCAGAAAGGAGGACACTCAGCCGGAACTTGGAGAAAGCAGTGCCCCTTCTTTAGGCTTAATGTACACGAAACATCTGCTCGTTCGCGTGCGTCGCTGCTGACGGCAGATGGCGCTCCAATTACTCTTTCAACCCACGATGGCTCGAGGCACGCGGGAGGCTGTGTCAGCGGACAACGCGGTGCGGCGCAGTCGATAAAAAATGGGCGGCAAATGAAGGGTGCCCACCGAAACGCCAATCAAGATCTCAATCTCAAAGCCGAAATTGGCTGCGACGGCGAAGAAAGCATCCCCGCTCGGCCGGAGTGAGGAGAAAGGAGACCGCCCCTGCGATCAACGGGGCGCAATGACTCTTGGATTGTGTTGCCACTGCGGAATAATTCTACGCCACACGTCGACAGCTTGCCTTGGCGTCTTCCAACGCCACTAGAATAAAGATTTTAGAATATGCCATAATCAGCATAGAACTATTGTATACAGAAGCTGAAGGCTAGAATAACCGAATTCCGAGTAAAGAGAAATCGCGTAAGTTGCGCAGCAGAGCCTTCATACGAATGAAAACTAATAATAATAATAATAATAATAATAATAATAATAATAATAATAATAATAATAATAATAATAATAACGTGCGCCGAAATCGCACAGTACAGGAGCCTATATATCATTTCTCGATCGAGCCGACGAACTTCCTGCCAGCAGAGGAGCGCTGTCCCCATTGCATTTCCACGGCGGGCTGCGATAGCAAACAAGCACGAGTGGTCACTACAGCTAAATTTATTTATTTATTTATTTATTTATTGCTTTATTTATTTATTTATTTATTTATTTATTTATTTATTCATTCATAAGCCACTTTCAGCATAGCTTTCAGCGCGAGATCACTGCAGAGGCTATTTATAACGGTTATACACACACACCAGAAGTTGTTTGTTTGTTGTGTGTGTGTGTGTGTGTGTGTGTGTGTGTGTGTGTGTGTGTGTGTGTGTGTGTGTGTGTGTGTGTGTGTGTGTGTGTGCGTGCGTGCGTGCGTGCGTGCGTGCGTTTAGATAAAAGTAGCATGAAACCACCCACACATATCTCGTCACAAAGCAGCCCCGCTGACACGCCACGCCTTCAGAATGAAGACGTGGAAAATACTTGAACAGGGAACGTCGGTATTCCGACAAGTGGTCACGCCTTCGAGGCAGATGACCACATCTCGAAACGTCGGCTCTACGGATATAGTGACGCACCACGTTCAAGTATTTTTAATCTCTCTAAGCCTCCAGTTTTCCTCGAGATTATGTTCCATTCATATTTCTATGTTTAAACCACAGCAGTTCACTTCCTTCAAGGACATTCTGTAGTGTTGTAATATTTATATTTTCCTGTAAAGCTACACCATCGCAGCACACAAATAAATTCTACCGAGCATCAGTTCTCGCATGCCTGTTCGTCGTACATTGTGCAGTCAGAGACACAGCATGATGTCTTATTTGTGCGTGTAACAAAGGAGTATAGAAAGCATCATCAACGGGAAGATAAGCATTGTTACATTTGGCCTGGCAATTCGTCTGGGCAGACGCCATTGTGCGTAAGTCCGGTCTGATAGGATGCTTTCAATCCCATCGGCGCTCAGTCTGCAAGACGCTCTCCTGTAGATGTTCCAGGTAGCAGTCGGGTCTCAACAAAAGCTTCGCGAGACAAGGCTTTTGTTGAACGGGCTCGAACAGCGTGGGACGGCGCCGCTGTGGCTAGTCTCATTAAGACAAGCTCTCGACTCGGCTTTTGTCATCTACGCGAGGCCATCGCAATGCACCGACAGCCCGGAAGCGTGGGAACGCGCCGAAGAAGCCGTTCTCAGAGATCGAGCGTTTGGACAACCATGTTCGAGAGAATTCTAGAAGCCTGTAGCTGAAAGCAGCCATGGACCGACGCTGACGTTCGGGTCAGCGGCCATCTCCCCGGAGGAGCTCCACTTTCCCTCTCCGGACTCTACCTCCTCACCCTGCGGTGCCTTCAAGGCGTGGGCCGGGTGCGTCATTGTGTGATGCGATCGTGCTACCATTGGACATTTTCGCCAGCCGAGTGGTGCAATGTCTGCACCCTTTCTGGTGGGTGGTCCACTAAGACTTCGTCACCTGATTTGTGGCAAGAGTGGTGACCGCCTCCTTCGGACCTCCGTGTAAGGAGACGGTGGGAAATAAAAGCCGAAGACATTTTGTAAACAGGAGCAGAATCATTAGCTGAATCATGAACTGAATCTCTGTTGCACATAATGCGGGACCTTCTGGATCCCTGTACAGTTCCTATCTATCGTCTATTATGTAAATAAACCTTCGTTCTATCTCTCTTACGAACGCGTCTCCTCACTGGCGAAGATCAGCACTGCGGACGACGGCGGGGAGCCAGCTAGCGTGAAGAAACACGCCGTACCTGCTATCGACCACCTCCTACCCTTTACAACTGCTGGCAGCGGTGGGATGCCATCATCAACCTCATGCCCTTTACAGCATGCGCGTACGTATACTGACGTCCCACCGGACACGCTAATACGCTCGGTGATAAGGCAGATGAGTCGCGCATTTCCGGCTGACTGCTACCGCATGCTGGTTACGTAATCTCCTGCGCTTCTAACAAGTCATTATTGAGACATTCATTGACATATATAGTCAATCGAGTCCACCCATTGCAGAAAGACATATTCTCTGAACGTTGTACGAAATGACACAATTCTGCGTGTCGCATATTAACGTGTCGCGGATCTGTCTGCGTGTCGCGGATCTGTCTGAGTCGAGCATTGGTTCGCGACACGTGAACAGAAATTATCGTCATCATGAAGCGGAACGCGCTCTCTTCACCCTCTTCGTCATCCTCTTCTGCTCCACTCTCAGAGCGCATGCGTCGAGTTGTCCGGAGTGCCCCGCAGTAACTCTGATGGCTGAAGGAACGAGTAGAGAGAGATAGAGAGAGTGGGGGGGGGGTATATAGAAAGCGAGATACATAACTTTTTGTCGAAGAAAATTTCTTGTTGAGGCGAGATAAGACCCCGCGTGCCTACGATGCGAAGGCAAGCATCGTAACCATACAGCCAACTACGCACTTTTTTCTTCTTTTACGCAAGGAATCATTACCTGTAATAGTTGTTAACTGCGCACAACGCTCTGCTAGCATGTGTGGATGGCTAGGTTATGTACCTGAGCCATTACCCAGCTACCCAGACACGCTATAGCAGTGCATAAGAGCGTTGTGTAGCACAGTGTAGCAAGCCTTGTCTGATAAAGGGAAGTGAGTATCGCAGATGAGTGCATAAGGAGGAGAAGGAGTAAAGAATAGCATAGAAAGAGAGAAACAAAGAAAAATGAAGACAATGAAAAAAGAAAAAGACTGAAGGATTGAGAATCAAAGAACGAGAAAGAAATATACGAGCAGAAAGAGATAGAAAAAAAGAGCGCAAAAACCGAGAAATAGATAAAAGAACGTATAAACATAAATAAACGTAAAAAGAGAAACTAAAATACATAGAAATAAACGCAGACAGAAAAATACACGGAAAAAATAAAGAGAACAGGGGAATACAGATATAAAGGAATAATGCAAAATAAATAGAAGCAAACGGAACCGACCTGCTCCGCATTTCCTGCGGGCTTGGTGCCACATGTGCTTTATTTATTGTCGTGTGAATAGAACAATGTAATGAATCACGGACACAAAATCAGAGCTCCGTGCATGAAATCTCTCTAATCCCAAGAAGCACGCAAGTAAATATTCAACTGAAGCACTGAAGTACGCCTCAACCCTGACTCCCCCCATGACGATATATAAGATCATTGCATCTTTTTGTAACAAACTTCACTTATTAAATATGCAAGTTTCCAGTGCAGATTGGTGCAGGCTGTTTGCCACACAGTTGATATTTCTCAGGCACGCCGAGCAATATAACTCCAAGCGACAAAATACTGACTTCACGAAAAAAAAAAGCCATACATAGCTTTCTAACATGCGCCTACTAAGGTCCGAATACACGCCTCACTGCACCCGAAAACCCGAAACGGAAGTGGAACCAAAAGAAAGTCAACCAGCGGCGGCCACGTGAATGCCACGTGACGACTGAAGATGCGGCCACCGTTCGTATCGAACACCAGTGTCCAGGAAATTGCTAGAGCAGTAGCATTTTGCCTGTCTTTGTGGGAGCCTCTATAGGGTGTTCAGTGTTGCGGGCTGGCTATGCTGCGTCCACTCAGCGCGAGAGATTGACGAGCGCCAGCAGGATCGGCGAGAATAATCGGCCGCGACGGACAACGCAAGAGCGGCCGGGCTCCTGCCCGGCGCACGCGATTTAAGGATAGCAATCTGCTCCATCCGCCACCACGAAACCGCTATCAGCACATGCGTGCAGCACGCGGGCGCGAGAAAGCGGCGAGGTAGCTTTTTCTTGCGTGTGTCGTGTGCACGCGCGAGGAGCGAGACAATGCGAAGGGTCGTAAACATGCGTATGCGCTCATTCCAGGTCGCTGAACGAGTGCTCCACGAGATGCCGGCCATAAACGAGCCGCAACGATAGCGCCATTTTACGAAGATTGGAAAATGCGGAAGTCACGAATATCGCACGGTCGCCGGCTTCACATTGCGTGCGCTACACTTTTTCAGGAGTTGGACCACTTGCACTCGAGTGACTCGACATCCTTACGTTCGTTCTCTCTTTCTCAGCGAGAGAGAGAGAGAGAGAGAGTGAGATAGTGAGTGAGTGAGTGTGTGCGTGTGCGTGTGCGAGTGTGAGTGTGTGTGTGTGAGTGTGTGTGTGTGTTGTGTGTGTGTGTGTGTGTGTGTGTGCGTGCGTGTGTGTGTGTGTGTGTGTGTGTGTGTGTGTGTGTGTGTGTGTGTGTGTGTGTGTGTGTGTGTGTGTGTGTGTGTGTGTGTGTGTGTGTGTGTGTGTGTGTGTGTGGACACAATATGTCGGCGAACTCACTCATCAGTCGGCTCACTCGGACTTAGACTCAGATCAAGCCGTGAGTCTGAGATGAGTCCGTGTGAGTAATACTGCCGTGAATCTGAGTCCGAGTGAGTTCGGCTCAGAAAAATTTCGGTGAGTCTGACACAGAATGAGTCAAAACTGAAATATATATTTCTTTTGTGAGTCTGAGTGGGTTCCACTTTCTTTTGCCGACATAAGGGCCTATATAGTCTCCTTCAGCATTACTATCAGCCTTACCCGGATTCTTGTTTATACTCGCGTCTACTGACAGCCAGTGTTCCAAAGCAGTGTCATTCATACACTATTTCATATTTTTTTCTATCAGAGGCACGAATTACGTAGAGAGGGTGCCTTGACCTCCCGCCCACCTATTATTCAAAAGAAGTTCTTCATAAATATATATGATGCTCTAATCTGTTAAAAAAAAACATCGTACTGATTTGCAAGCCTTCAAAACTCGTTTTCGAAGATGCCGCTTCACACGGCGCCATGCAGAGCACTGACTGCATGATATATTGCCGTTAAAGAGCACTGACACCATTGCCGAAGAAGCTAATTCTAGGCTAACGGACTCATGAGTCGACTCACTAGATCGTGTCGTGAGTCTGAGGCCGAGGCCCATATTCACAAACCAACCGTGGCCTTTCCTCAAGTTTTCCTCAAGTTTCTGTACTCTCTACGTGCGTTATAAGTGCACAGAAATGGTAGCAGGGTAAAATATAGCAACGAGATTGGTTCATGTGTACTAGTCTACTTTGTTCTGCAAGTGCAATAACGGCTTAAAACCGATGAGAAAAACTCGAGGTAAGGTTGAGGCTGGTTTGTGAATACGTGTCGGAGTGTTTCCGGGTAAGTAATGTTTTGACGAGTTTGAGTCCGTGCGAGTCCGGTTGAAGAGAATTGGCGTGAGTGCGCCTGCGAATCACCACTATCTACGAACAAAAAAAAAAGAAAGAAACGTGGCTTTCGCGCGGCGTTTCTGTCACTTGCGCTTGCTACTATTCTAAACGAAAGCATTGCCATTTTTTGGGCCTGTTAATAAACAGAACTCGAAAGCATATTCCACGTTAACAAACAAAGATGTATAAGAGAGGCGACACCACAATGCGCTAACTTCCACTATTTTATTTTGAGGAAAGAGAAACTTATTTATCCTTGTACAGTGGCGCCACCAGACCGCACACTAGCTAACCAGGAATCCTCTCTCCCTACATAAGAGATCTATTGATGCACTCACACACGTGTCACTATTGCGAATGGTAGCTTGAGCTTCTATAATCTCTCTCTTTCTCGTTTTAGGGGCGAAGCTCCTCAAAGCGGCACCCGTTCGTCCCTCGTAGTAGTGCGTAACTGTCTCACGTTTTGACCTGCAAGGTGGTGCCGGTGGGAGATTTCTCCTGTGCGTTGTTGAACAACAAAAAATTCGCAGCGTGCACGTTAACTAAAAGCCGAATTCTGTCTCTCATTCCCCATTAGCAGCCATTGGCATATACATTGAGCACTATCTGACAAGAAAGGGTTGCTACGTTAAACTCGCTGGGCGTAACCTCCTTGGTTTTAGAAAGGCTTAGAGAGCATTGGGCCGCAGTGCCATGAATACAGTGAACTAGTATATACCATGAACTCGAGGTGGTTAAAGATGGGAAGTAGACACGAAGTGCAAGCAGTAAGAAAGTGTGCGTGTGCCACCTCTCGTTTAGTCCTTGGAATGTTCGCTGGTTGGCGGTGCTTCTATATGCCAAATATATGATGAAAAGATGCGAGATGGTGGTACTTGGAGTATTGACTAGATCGACGAACGGACACACAGACAGATGCATGGACGGACTCAAGGATGGCTGCACCGACGGATGGACGCATGGACGGACGCAGGGGTGGATGCATGGACGGACGCAGGGATGGACGCATGGATGGACGTGCGGACGCACGAAGATACGCACGCACGGACGGTCACACAGACGGACGGATGCTTCGCCCCACTCTCCATCATTCACCCCGTGGATATGCTGCCATTTTTTTATCTTCATGCTTCGCCAGAACCGAGCAAGAACCATATATAGCAAAAGAGTGGCTACTTGGGCTTCTTCGTATTGCATTTATGAAAGAAATATACTTCCTCAGTGAGCAGGAAGATAGCAGAGAGATCTGCGCTCTGTCCTATCTCTCTGCTCTGTCTTCCTTCTTAAACGTTCCCTGTGCGCTCAGGAAGTATATTTCTTTCAAAAATGCAACCATATATATTTGCGCAACCACAAACCAAACAATGTGCATACAAATGACCGTAATTATTCTTGTTAGTGACGTTTAACCTGTGTTCGCGTAGACAGTCGTTAAGGCATCTTTTCGTCTGACCTATATGCTTATTTATACAGGTCAGAGGGAGCTCGTAAGCCCCCTCTTGTGCCCACTGCAAAAGAGGGTCGCGATGGTTCTTGGTGCATCCGACAGCTGGCTCACGGCGTTTTTGTACGAAAGCACCTTTGTCCACCAGCACAAGCAAACAAATTAATTTTGCGGCAAGTATGGACGTGTCACAATATAAGAAAAAAATAGCCACATCACACAGACGTTCCACCCAAGCCATTTTCGAGCTACACAACATTGTACGTTGATTCCATTTTTGTCACAGCCATGCAAGTTGTGGATTTGGTCATCTATTCTTTTTTCTTTCTCTTCTTTTTTTGGCATATGCTCATTTTGTTGGTATCCCATCAATCTGAATGCGGCAAAAGTGACCGAAGCCGAGATACTAGAAGTAACCTTTCAAAGAGGAATTGATTGAATGTACGCCAGGGACAGCAAGATGGCCACCTCTCGTCGGCAAACGCGAGGTCACGTAAATATGACGCCGGCGCCATCACCTGGACGAGGAATGCGACATCGACTGCTCGAATCAATCGACGCCGTGCACTGGAAACCGCTGTGCGCGAGCAGCCATCCCGTTAAATGAGCCTCCATTCCAGCGCCAGCTGCAGCGGACGAACAGCTGACGCGCGCTTTCTCTATTGGACCGCCGCACTATCAGATTCGGCCGAACGAAACGATCGAGCACGCATTTCCAATTAAAAAAAAAGACGGCGTGCACGAGTACTCTCCGGCTATGAGGCACAAGAAGTTTCGCGCAGTACGCAAAACGGTTGGTAATAGCGCTATTCCAGCACAAAATGTAAAGACGAAGCTGAGGGACAAGGCAGCGGCACGCAGCCTTTTATGCCTAGATCCAGCAGCTGCTGAACAGAACTACACGCAGCGAGATCATGCGAGAGGCGCCCCGTTGTATCCGTTCTCGTCGTGCAGCGAGCGAAGCACGCGCACGAGTCGCAAAGCCGGATCGCTCGGCGGCATCGAACAGAACCGAAGCAGCGTCGAATTTGTTAAGAGCAATCGAGGCCGGCGTATCGTCGATGCAGCAGGCGATGGTGCCGATAACGAAGCATTCGAACCGAATGAATTGATTCGCGAATGAGTCGCCATAGAAGTGAAACAAGCCGCTCGGTGGAGGCCGCGTCGACACGCCCGCATCCGTCACTGCGGGATAAGGGGACAGGGCGGCTTAAAAATGCGCCCCTCGACTTCCGCTTCGAGAGAAAAGGTGATCAATGCAGAAGCAGCCGCCGCCACGGATAGGCGGAATGCAGGTCGAAACTGGTTCCTGCATGTGCAAACGAGCCACCGTCGGTGAAGGGCTTGTTACCGAGCAGCTATATGGCTGTCGCGAAACAGTGATAAGTACGTGCGAAATCTTGATAGCTCAGCTGGCGCGCCCGCGCAAGTAATTTGTAAATTGCTTTATTCATTCCTTTTTTTCCAGCCGCTTGTTGAGATTTGGAACAGCCTAGATGGTTCCCTACGCGAAAAACCAATTGAACTGTTTTTGAAAGAACTGCCTAACCATATTTTGTAATATGTTTTAAATGCTTTGTATGTTTCTTTGGTATTGCTTAATGTATGTTCGTTCCTTTTCCTAATGTACCCACTCCTGCTATGTCTCGTGTATCGAGACAGCAGTATATGTAAATAAATAAATAAATAAATAAATAAATAAATAAATAAATAAATAAATAAATAAAGTGAACGAGCGCTAGTTCCTCGTTACGACGGCGTTTTCATTATTGGCGACGGTGCACCGCGCACACAGCAGCATCGGTAGATCTCCGACATTGAAGTTGAAGTATTGAAGGCTCCATTGAGCCGTATATACCTCCGTTTGTAGGCCTGGTCGATGAATGCTTCCCAAAGTATGTCGTAATGCTGCCGCATCGGAAATTTCGCATTTCGCTCAAATAACAAGGCCGTCCGTGTGCTCGGTTGCTCCCCCGAAAGTCGCGGTTTCGATCCCGGCGGCCGAATTTCGATGGAGGCAAAATTGTGTATAGAGGCCACGTGTACACTGTGCGATCCTCATGCGCGCCAAAGAACACCAGATACATGGTCGAAATTCGCGGAGCTCTCCACAACGGCGTCTCTCATAATCATTTCTTGGTTTTGGGGCGTTCAACCCCACATATTATAATTTTGATTTTATTTTATTTATTTAATACTGCTGTAGGTCTTCTGCAGACCCATACAGGAAGCGGGCATACAACATCACAGGTAAACAATTAGATACAAAGTTGAGGAAATACAATATTTCGAGAGACGATACGCGCAACAACGGAACAATTACAATAGCGAGTACAACGATACTACAGTGGTGCGCTTCCCATACATGAGAAGAAGATGGATGGATGAAAAACTTTTATTGGGGTCCTGAAGAATTCCACTCCCGTTTTATAGGGGTAGAGAAGAAGACGAAAAAAAATAATAAAAGCCACGTACTACGCATGAAAAACAATATATATGTACAAAAAAGTTCAATGCACCACTGCGAAACACGTTTTTCGCTATCGCGACAACAACAACAACAACAAAATATAACTATATTGGCTCTGTTAACTGCTCCACAAGAGAACAAAATTGATCAATACTTGTAATATTAACAGCTTCACCTGGTAGCGCGTTCCAAGCATTGACAGCAAGAGGGAAAAAGGAATATTTAAATACATTGCTAGGGGCACTGAAGGGACGTATGAATTTATCATGGTTCGCCCTACTATAACTGCCACCATCATCATTATTATTATTATTATTATTATTATTATTATTATTATTATTATTATTATTATTATTATTATTATTATTATTATTATATCAATTAACAAGGCACCTTTCTTGTGTAGGGTGGTACGCATGAAGGCTATACGAACAAAGCACTCCTGTCGGTCTTAGCTTGGCTGCGAAGTATTGCACAGAAAGCGAGGAATAAAAATCGCCGTAATGACATGACGCGATTAGGGCGTGAACATGTACACAGAAATTCACATTTTGCTCTGTGGCGCGAAACAAAGAAGGAATAAAAAGCGACGCACCGCGGCGTTTTCGGGAAAAACAGATTTCACGCACCGAGTACTTGACTACTAGCAGATTTTCCCGAAAGGCGGCAACAGAAAAACAAGCTAACCGAAACCGCTGCACAGCCCGCAAGGTCAGGGCCGACGAGACAGGGGTCAGATGGAGACAATCAAGCAGCCACGCATTTTTCATGTTCGTTTACATTATTTTCCTCGCGATCGTGTCTGCTATCCGCGTGGCCAGTTCCACTTTCGGCCAGGCTATTTCGCATCCTCTGGCGCACATATCTCGTTGCCCATTTCCCGACGGTATATAGGGGATAGGCCACTCCGTCTCCTTCGACAGACACAAACGGCTTTTCCAGTCACGCCTATATGGCCGATCCTTTACGTGGAGCCGCAGCGCAATATCCATTGTAAGGGACGTAAAAATAAACGATAACCGCGGCGTTAGCAGGAAAGACGCTCAAGTAGACGACAAAGAAAAAAAAAAGCCAGCAACTCCGATAATGAAAAACGCGCACATCTTGCGCCGGACCAAGCACACGGACGGACTCCCCGTAGCGAGGCGCTGCGGGCGCGTGGCTGCGCCGTCTATACGGGAACGCATCGACCACAGGTGGCACCACTTAGCATTCGCTAACAACGGCGCTGCCATGCCGAGCTAGGGCGATGCGAGCGCCCTCCAATGTGCTACATGCATACGTGTGAGTGTGTACACACGGCCGATGCGCGCCGCCATTCGAGAGCGCCAGTTTATACATCTGGAAAAGCTCGGCGACCCGCGGCGCCGGGCGCAGTTGCTGCCGCCGCATGTGTGTACACGAAACGGGCAGATTATGCGCACACGGGCAAACCTCGGAGAAATGGCGCCCGGAACACTGCTGCACAATTCTAAGCTCCGCATTCGGGATAATCTAACCACTGAGAGCGAGCTAAATTGCTACTCAAAGTACTTTTTTGCGCATTCCCGTGATGTAATTATTTAGAACTACAGTATATTGGTTAGAACTGCTCACCTTTTTTTTTTAACCTTTTTTTTTTAACAAGGACGTACTCGTTCAGACTCGTACGTCCCTCTTAAGAACTCGTACAAAACTCCACAGCAGTACAAGAATGCACTCACTAATAACAGACGAACGCAAGCTCCAACGCTGAAGCGATGTTTATTCGAATGCACGCGTAAAGACCCGCGCGCGTAGTCCTCGTCTTAATACGTGGTTCCATAATTAACGAGAAAATGTTTTCACAGCGGTGGCACACCTTCCCCACTTCTTCGTGTCAATGTCCGTATGAAAAGAATCCTTAGCGCCCTCTAGAAAGTAGTGCGAAAGCTAATTTCAATGCATTATATGTTCTCCAGCGCTCTCCAGAGGGCATCAAATATTTTGTTATAACTTCAATGCTTCATATGTGTTTTTTAAGGAATGGAAGTGCTTACGCCACTAGTTTTTTCTAGGCGGTAGTATAAGAAATAATGCATTGAAGTGATGAAAACCAATCAGTGCGATGACATCTTTCAAGAACAGTTACGCCATAATGAAGGCGATTCGTGCTCGTAGCGCATTTCTTCGCTTCGAAGATGCATAGTAAGGTCGAGTGGATGCAATCGATGGAGAGTGAAACAAAGTGCGTACCCCCCTTTGTCAAATCACGTGCTAACCTATTGGTCGGTTGTGTGCGTTGCTCACAACAGAGCTAAATAAACGCACAAACAACAAGCATCTTAACGCCCAAGCTTTCAAATAGAACGGCTATTTGTGCTTGTTGAAAGAGATTGCAGCTCAAACAAGAAAACGCTGAAGGAAAGGTGTAACGTAAAGCAAGTCAAGAAAAGGCAAGCTTGTGTCGTGCGACTCGTGCCTCCTTGCTTTCCACTCCTCTTCTTGCTTCACGTTGCCCCTGTCCTTCAGCACTTTCGTGTTCGCGCTGCAATCCCTTTCAGCTTTCCCGATTTCTCAGTTTTTCGAAGCAACCAAGTTTTGTCTTTGTCGTACTTCTCCAAAAGAGGCGCGTGTTCATAGAGAAAACCACAATGAAATGCCTCCACTCCCTGAGGAGAACGGAATGTAACGGCAGAATGGAATAGGTTACATGGCAAATGGAAAACAACTGATTCAACACATCTGACACAACTACTCCAGGGCACAAGACGTGCCACGGATAATTTGCAGCAACGAGCAACGCAACAAACCTCTCTCTTTTAGTGCCGCAGGCAGACGAAGGAAAAGTAGTATAAGAATTAACAGACGGAGGATGAATAAACTTTGACTGAATTATGAACGTGCAAGATGCTACAGCAACAGTAATCGCAAGCCACGGAGCAATGCGACTCCTACACAGAAAACGAATGGGGGTGAACGTCTGCAAAAATGCGACTTCAAACCTGCTCCACGCAAATCGTTACACTTCGAGGCGTCTTCGAGGAAGCCGATTTCCCTTCTCTAGGATTTCTCGCTATGTTCGGCGACGAACTTCGAAAGGACGCCGCACTGCACGTAGCAGTGCAGACAGAGTAAAGGTAGAAGTACGAGATGGGGAATAGAGACAAAACTCAATGCACTAGATACAATGAGAAAAACAAAGGTCTACATTATAGCTACAGAGCAGACAGCGTAACTCGTTCTGATACCGCAGGTCCACGGCATCAATGCGGCCGCCAGACTTTATCGCAAATCTGACGGCGAAGAGCGCAAAAGAGCTCTAATGAAATGCGAATAATGGTATCCAGTTTCACTACAGAAGCTATTTATGCGAGCAATTACGGCGCTCGTGCGAAAAGACGGCAAGGTTGCGGTAGCGGAGAAGGAGATATGCTCGAGGTAAACGTAGAGTAACTGTCCGTGCTTTAATGCGATGCTTTCAGCGCAGCCGCAAGGTCCTGCAAGTAGAAAAATAATGAATAATAAAAGAGCAACCGTTGCGCCCCATGCCTCATCATTTTCTCCTCGCGACTTCGTTTTACCTTTCAGCAATCTTCTCGAAGCGTGAAACGAAGACGGATAGCGTATACCCCGAAAGCGGCCGTGTCCCACGCTCCAGTTTAATGGGAATTAACCGACACTGAGAGCGTACTTCTTAATTGTTGCCCGCGGCCGGCTACTCGGGCTGGCTACACGTATGTATATACCGTGGTCGATTTGGCCTAGGCTCGCGTTGTGTGGAAGCAATCGCGAGACTATTAGCACGCCACTACTCATCTCTACGGACTACGATGAAATTTGCAGACAAACACGCTAAAGACGCGTACCTTCCGGCATTATTCGAGGTCAAGATCCGACTATGCCTTGCGAATGCCATGCCACCACGAGGCAGGACCGTAGCTATAGAAATATTTCTCGTGGGCGAGAGACGGGGAGGGTTCTGCAGTCATAAATGCGTTTATTGCATGCTCGTGTGTGCGCTTGTATGCGTGCGTATGTATGTAAATTCTTCGAGACAGCACGAATCCCCCCCCTTACACCCAAGCCCCTTTCCCCGACTAAGCTTCCTGACTATGTGTCTCATGACGGCGCACGATGACATTAACTGAGGCGGCGGTTCATTATAAGAGTCACGCGTCACCACGCAACGCATGCACCAAGCAGAGAACGTCAGTGGGTTGGACCTAATGTGAACTGGCACATAATACTAAATAGCGGCCATTCTTAGGGTATTGTCGTGGTCGGAACAGACATACATCAATTTTGTAGCGTGTTAATTATCATTCACGCGAAGCGATAACACGACAAAAAAAATGACGCGTTGAACTGCAGCTTCATTTTCAATATATATAACAAACCACTGACGGCAATGCTAAATGTCATGAGGCAGAAATGAGCAGGTGCAGCCGATAGGCTAAACGTTAACGCGATATCAATGTTCAGCGCTGAACATAATGGACATGCCCTGGGCTTCAAGCGGCTCATAGACGCCATCTGCGGTGTGCGGGACTCCAGCACACCAGGACGCTGGACTTTTCAACGATGGATTTACGGTCCGAGCCTCCTAGACTTTATGGAGGAAACGCAGCTACCCAATTTCGAGTAATATGTATTGACACGGTAGCGGAAACTTACGCAAAAAGAAAAAAAGAAGAGAAAAACTCCGCGGTTAGCGTTACAGCACGGCACGGCTATCTTACACCGGTTGTAACGCGTCGCAATCATCGCTCGGTCAAGAAGGAGCAGAACGAGGCAATCTTCCTACCTGTTTTACATTTTCTGTTGATTGTTAAATGAACATGCACTGCCATTCAGCCAACAACAATAAAGAATAAGAATAACCTCACTAGGCACTTCTCTTCCCGTTCGCTGGTCGTCAAACAAAAGTGCGGCAATCGTGAAGTCATGACTTTGCGGTGTGAGTATCTAATTAGTCCTGGCTGTACCTTTTCCTTAAAATGCGCAAATTTCCACTTTCTTCCTCTTTTTTTTTTCCTCTAATTTCCCTGCTCTTTCTGCCTTCTTTTTCTCTTTATGTCTTCTTTCACTCTCTCTATGTATACCCATTTATTTCTCTTTCTCGGCCTTCCCGTCTTTCTTACCCTTTCTTCCCTCTCCTTGCATTTCTACCTTTCTCGTTCTTTATCTCGCTATTTCTTTCTCTCTCGTTCCATCCTTCTTTCTATCCTTCTGGCTTTTGTTCTCTTGATTTCTCTCTTTCTATACTAGGCGTCACTCTCCTCCCTACCAACAATCCTCCTCCACACCCTCACCTCCCTCCTCCTCACCCACGGTTCCCTTTCCAACTTCCTTGCTACACTATGTTAATAAAAACATCTGGCGGTTTCACGTCCCCAAACCACGATATGATTATGAGAGAGGCCGGAAATTTGGAGCAACAGGTGTTCTTAAACGTGCACTGGCGTCGCACAGGGCACGGGCCTCTACCACTTCGCCTCCACCGAAATGCTACCGCCAGGGCCGGTATCGAACCCACGACCTTCGGGCTAGACGTACACCATGGCGCCGGACTTGTTCCACAATGTTGTGCAAGGCTGCGCTACAAGCTGCTAGCGTGGCCAGATAGCCGCGTGATTGAGATGCTCGCGTTCGAATCGCGAGTTGGAATACCATCTCACGATGAAAAAAAAAAATCTCCCCCCCCCCCTGCAGTTTCTCTTTCTCTGTCTTTATTCCTTCTCCCTCTATCTGTTCTCGTTCTCTCGCCAATATGCCAAGCCGGAGAAATCGGCGCATGTGTTGTGGGAGAAGACGACGACAATAAAGAAGAGGATTACATTAGTCTTATTATAATACCAATTCATTACACATAGTTAAAATGATCACAGAAAAACTGCACTACACTTTCTTGGCCAATCCCTTTGAGTAGGTATCAGCCAATATACCAGGGAAACAAAACAAAACAAAGACCGCATGCCAGTTCGGCGGCGGCCCGTGACATCGCACCAGCTCCGACCATGCGCACATGTCCTAGGAATGACGTCATCGCTATGCGAGGTTTTCCCAGTCAACGGATTTCACCTTACACGGCGCCGCTGCTAAAAAGAAAATGAACCGCAAACCAACGACTTCCGGTCTCACCAGAAGCGCCGAACAACGCAGCCGTAAATGTGGCGCGTGCACGCGCACAACAAGCGGTCCGTTTTTCGTCATCCCACCGACGGTGCTATATCAGGCACTCAAATCACGTGGACGCCGGACGGTGCACAAACTGCACAGATCATGAGCACACCTCGACATGGGAGTTTTAAAACAGCCAGTTGGACATGGTACGTTATCCAAAGAGAAGCCCTATTAAGCGTGTGAACGGCCTTGTGCGCCTGAGAGGCTCAAAGCGAGCGCGCACAGCAGCATAGATTCCTTACACTAGTATACGAGCGTATTACAGGACACGAAGCGAGTCCCACTGTTTTTTGCCCTGGCACGTGTGGCTTGAAAGCAAATGCAAAGAAACACAAGCCGAAAAGAACTCGCCCAGCGAGAAAAACATTTCGAAGAGGGCAGTCCTTTCGAGACGGTACGAGAGCCCCGTTCGCGTTGTTCCCGACTGCAGGCCCCCGACGAGGGCGTCAGGCTCGTCGACAGCGGCGACGGTCGGTCGAACCGTGCACGATATCGCACTCGCGGCCTCCCCGTGCCCGGCGGCTGCCATGAAACATGCGGCCAATCAGGCTCCGATCGGCCTCCGTGGGCCACGCTGCACGACCGCCCGTGCCCCGGTTTCATGCGAGGATGTCACGGCATTCTAATCTTCCACAGTGCAAAAAACACGGGAAGTGTACTATGAAGAGAGAAAACTCTCGATTGAACGGGCAACAGAAAAATGGAGCAATCCGATGCCAAAATAAGCCAAACTACGCCCACACGTTTTGTTTTTAATCGTGTATACGTATACGGGATACGCGCAAAACATCTGAAGGGCATCGTCCGAATCATATGCACTTTCCATGCACCTAAACACTGAGCCCCCGCCAGGATCGAAAAAGGCGAAAAAGCAGACACGCACTTACCGAGCCAAAATAATGACAAAGCGAATAACAAGCCACGGGAAAGCACACAATCGCTCTCCAAAACAAGCACGAACATTTACACGGAGGAATACATTGACACAGAGCAAAAGCGTAAACACGTGCCACTTGATCGTGGCGTTATGTAAACACATATTTCCTGGCCAGCCAAGCTCCGGCAACCTGTTTTGTGTCAACTTATTCCCCGCAGCGACACGTATAGCAAGGTAACCTTGATCCAGTAAACGCTTAACGACGTAACCGCCACCGTAAGCATGCTCGTTGCCATGACTTACCGCGTATGCATGCGTATATATGGTATGCATACGTGAATTATGAAGAGTCTGTCTTCCGTTGCCGTAAAACAAATAGGAAAAGATGTATATGCCCGCTTATAGAAACTGTTTATTTGTCAACATTTCGAATGGAGACCGATCCCCACCAAGTGACAATTGACGACGCTTTGATGCGCTTTTAAACCGTTGTCCACCGAGCAGAGAGAGGAAACAAAAAAAAGTTGAAAATAAAAACTTCTATTGTGTCTACCGGAATTAATATATATATATATATATATATATATATATATATATATATATATATATATATATATATATATATATATATAGTTCTTTACATTGTTTACGAGACATAAATGGAGATGTAGAGCAACCAATCGATCTCGCAATATACTCTTCGCCTATGGCCGCCGTAATTCATCGATCACACAGTCCACCTCTCGAAGTCCTCCGATCGTTGGCGCGAACGCCGGCACATCTGAATCTGAACGCACTGTGTACACTTACACACGCAAATGAAGAAAATGCGCGAGCGTGGTGCGTTCAGGGTCAAGCTGGCGCAGCGGCGCTTCTGCACGACGCAGCAACACTTGCGCCAAATCACATCGGCGTGATTAGAGAGTTTTAGTACTGCGGAACGGTGCTACGTACGCATCACGCAAGCGCCTTGCGTTACGTGGCGTCCTTTGCCGCCAATCGGCTTTTAGTACGCCGTTGTACCCGCGTACGTAACGAGCGTGAAGCGTGTTGCGTCATCTGGTAGATCAAAATAGAAGCACGTGTTGTTGGCAGCCAATGTGAGCCTATCCAAGTGTTATAGCCAGATTATGGCCATATTTTAAGTCACAGAGCCGGTCGGTGCTTGCCTTCGATGCCGCCATTTTGCAAAAACGAAGTCTCGCGCTGTCGCGAACTTGTTCGAGAGCGGCGCGATCAGCTCATACGTACGCACGCACGCATCTCATGCATGCATGCGTACGTAGCGGCTGCGTACGTAACGCGATACGTGCGCGTTGCGGTCTGCGCATGCGCACTACGCAGAACGTGGCGTTCTTAAGTACGCAACGCCACCACGTACGCAGCGTACGCAGTACTAAAACTCTCTAATAGCTCGAGAGAGCAGCGCCTTCAGCAGCTGCATCGATCCTTCGAGGCGACATTCCTCGCAACTACACTCCCTTCTTCGAAGAGGCCTCGAGGTGAGAGCCAATTTGCAAAAAGTGCTGCCGCGAAGACAGTGACCCTTCCGGATGACGTCAGACTGCAACTTAAGGCAGGCAGCGCTTCCCTTTGCTCACTCCACGATCCAGCACTGCTGCCGCTAACTGCGGCTCAACTAGCACGGCTCCCACGCCTACGGCGCCCCCCAACGTGTGCCCTCGGCGGCGATCGCGCAGTCCCCCTCTTCCACTCGCTGACTGCGCCTACGCATAGTGTAAACAGCTCGCGTGCGAGTACGCGTTGCAACGTCGCGGCTTGTCGAATGGTTTTCAAAGGGTTAAGTCGGGGACAGCGGCGCTCGTTGCCCGTAGCTTCGCGCACAAGCGAAGCGTAACGCGCGCACTGACCAAAAATGTACACGTCGCCCCGAGAACAAACGCTAAGCGGTACAGCATACAACCGAAGCCTGCCTGCTTCTCGCTCTGTCGACGAAGGCATATTTGCTGCAGCTTCTACACGTTGAACGTTTAGAACGTATAGGGTGTATTTTTTCTTTGTCTTTCAACAATAACAATGGTATCACGTATCACCTTCAGAAGAGTTGTCAATCCCGCTTATAATAAGCGTACTAGGGCTTCTTTTTTTTCTTTTTTCGAGTAGCTTGTACGGTTTTTCTTACGGGCTTATTTCCATTATTCTAGCACAGTGTGCGATTATTTTAGTAATCACCACGCTCACCAATAGCGCGTGTCTCGATAACTTTGAGTAGCTGACTGTTGAAGTCAAACATACGTTGAGGGAATCGACGAATAACGTTTACCATGCACAGACAAACGTGCATTCAACCGAACGGAGCCTACCCAGGATACAATGTTATGGAGTCATGTCATACCATACTAGTTTTGCAGTATGTCACTAGAACAGCAAGATCATGACAAGTAAATTATGACATTCATGACATACATGTCATGACTTTCGTGTTATGACAATTCAGTTATGCTCGTCATACAGTAATGTTATGCCAGACCAATTTCATTATATATCCCATTATCAAAACGGCCAGAAGAGCTAAACGTCCTAGGCGGCTAGATAGAAAGATAGATACGGTCTAAGTCGCCGAAGTTCAGAAATTTTTCGCATTTAAGAAAGTGAAGTCAATGCCAAAGTTTATATTTACTTAACCAGCAAATTTTCGATAGGTTTAAAGGCTAAAAGCTGCACTAGGCAACTTGGTTCCTGAAGACCATTTCATTGGCATCACACGACGTTTACATTACATATAAGACCCTTCAACAACCTCTACATACTTAAACATACGTGAGTAATAGTGTAGGAGTTGCAGTTGGGATTACATCAAGCTATGAATATAGCATGCAAACAGTTAAAGCAGGATAAGCACCTCACATAAGCACCTTCACAATAAAAAATAAGAAAGGTACTTTCATCGCAAGAAAAAACAAAACGGCACTCTATGAGCCTATATCTTAACAGGTCTATCATACAAGTGAAAGTACAAAAAATTCAAAGAATATGATATCGCGCAAAGACGACAAGACAGAAAAAAAAAATAAAATGCAATATAACAAGATAGACTAAAATTCGCAAAATCGAGACATACGAACGCGAGAGCTACAGCACAGGCGCAGAAAAATTCAGGCAGCTGCCGGTGTGTACCAGTAGTAAGTTCGGCCCAGCCATTCAGAATGGTTGGTAAATTATAGTGTAGTGCTTGTAATTAGTAGGGTTTTGTCTAAAAGATTATATATATATATATATATATATATATATATATATATATATATATATATATATATATATATATATCGAAGTTTATTTGAAGGGATAGAGGTAAGGTATCCCCAGGTGGTTTAAATTTCCGGAGCCCTCCACTACGGCGTCTCTCATAATTATATAGTGGTTTTGGGACGTTAAACCCCCATATCAATCAATCAATTAGAGGTAAGGTATCGGTTCCAATTGACAAAATCGAATATAGAAACGAGGCGTATTGGGGCCGTGGCTGGACTTGGAAAGCGCGCCCCAAATGTCGATTAGCAGCGCTGTGTCATCAACCGCTACGTCACGCGATCGAAAATCGAGGCACCCCATATATGGTGGCTGTCAGCACGTGTTACGCACCATTTCACGTAGAAAGCGCTTTGCGCTTCACGCTTGAAATTCCCACAGCGATAGAACGCAACAAGTGTCACCAGCAATAAAATTTTCTTTCGATAAGCAACGTTTCAACGGAAGAATATACAGCGATGTGTCAACTTTTTGACACGAGCCATCACTCACGGAGAAAAAAAACAAGGAGCAGCGAGTCCATGCAAACCCTTTTGACGATTTTTTTTTTTTTTTGCGCCGGCCCTTTCATTCATGCAGATAAGAGCCGCACGGCGGCAGCCAGTAATGCATCAAGCGGTAAACGCTCCTGTTGTTTGCATCCGCCGGAGCACGCGGTGGCGAACGAAGCAAAGATGGGGATCTGTACAGACCTGTTCACGTGACGATTTGCGCCGAATGGAACGCGCCTTCGTCCATTGCAAGCAACGTTCATTTTATTTTGAACTTTTGAAGACAAAGCATAGAGTAATAATATATAGAGCCTGAGGAGAAAGAGCGTGCAGGCAGCGACGCGTGGTGACCGCTTCCGCCGGTTCTTCCGGCCAGTCGGTGCACAGGGCGGGCAGCAGCCGAGCAGAACCGACGCAGCAGCTGCAGTGACAGCAAGGCTGACGTCACGGGTCGACTCACAGCGCTCGCTCACGCATGCCCCAGCAGCTGTCGTCTTCGCGACCTGAAGGCTCCTGCACTGGCCCAGCGACGATGATGAAAAAACTTTATTGAAAATCCGGCGAATGGAAGGCCCGCGCCTGGGGCCGCCTAGATGGCCGCTTGGAGCTGTTGCTCCCGCGCTGCTTCCAGGGCTCGCTAGACGGCCCAAAGTTTGGTCCGTGAGTTCTGAGCTTTGCAGCGCGGCCGGCCACCGCGCCCGCAGATCTTCCAAGGAGACCGCCATGTGACCTTGGTATATTGGGCATCCTCACAACATGTGTTCAATCGCAACATCTCCCGTTTTCTTTTTTTTTTTCTTTGTCAGCGCCTACAGTATACCGTAAAGCCCCCCTCCATACGTTTCCTTTGCGGCAGCAGACGCAGTGGAGCGGAGGTGATTGAGTATACCGATGACGAAATAGTGTGTAAATCCCACTGCTTAGATCCTACCAGCGCTTCCCCGTGGTATACCTCACGTTTTGGGGCCTCTGTTGTTTTTTTATAAATAATCTTCTAAGCAACATTCGGTCCCAAGTTCGCAGACGACTGTGCACTTTATCAGGTAATTGATTGATTGATTTGTGGGGTTTAACGTCCCAAAACCACCATTTGATTATGAGAGACGCCGTAGTGGAGGGCTCCGGAAAACTTTATCAGGTAATCACTTCTCCTAATGATCACGTCACACTTCAGGATTCTTTCAGGTATTTTCGTTCATGGTGCTCGGATTGGCAGATGCGCATAAACTCCCAAAGAACCGTAGTTTTGTCATTCACGAACTGCGCATTTTCATCGCAGCATGCATACTCTTTGAACAACGGCACATTTCCCCGGGAACAGACATACAAATATCTTGGCGTTATGTTCACTCACAACATGCAATGGTCACACCACATAGACTGCACTACATCTATTGCATTAAAAAATAGGCCGCTTAAGACGTACGTCAGCTACATCTCCGAAATTGACCAAATGGCTGATGTACAAAACACCGATTCGTCCTATATTAAGGTATACGCTTGGTGTGCATGGAATCCATACAAAGTGTGTGATGAAGATAAAATTGAATCTGTACAAAGGAAATCTGTGCGTTTAATTTTTCATCGCTATGACTATAAGTTTTCTCTTTCATCTACAATGAAATCTTTGAAGTTATCACCATTGTATACTAGGCGTGATATCGGGCATTGAAACTATTGCATTCTTTCGCTCATTCGTCATGCCGGTTATCTAATGACAAGTACGTCGTGTATGCTAGTGCTCTACCAACGAAAAGAGGTCCCATATCTTAACACTAAGCCATTTTTCGCACGTACTAACATGTTCAAATTCAGTTTTTTTTTTTCCCAAGGACAACTGCTTACCCGAACAATTTACCTGGTTCTGTTCGCGAAATGAATATATCAGACTTTTTTAGAGTCACTTGAGTGATGTTAATATTTATTTTCTCATGCTGCATCCGGTTGTGCTGAAGAGGTGACGATATTTGTTCTGTAAAGAAAGTGTTGTGATATTGTTGTTATTCTTTGCCGTTGTATTTATGTACCCAACTCCTGCAATAGCCTTGAATTGGGCTGCAGTATTTGAAAATAAATAAATGAATTTACGAGGCACCCACGGGAGAAATGAACACAGCCTGGGAGGACATCACGAGTGAAGGTGACAAAGGCGGTGCTCAATTTCCTGAAGGCAACAGACTTGCAACAGCGATTGTAAAGTGCATGTGCCAAGGTGACTGTGAATTCGTGCGACTTTATGTGCTTTCTCTCTCCTCTCCCGCTTTCCATGTTAAAACTACCCTTTCCCTTTGTAGGGTAGCGTACCAGTCCTCTTAAACTGATTAACATCCCTGCCTTTCCTTTCCCTCCTGTTCATTCCTTCCTTCCTCGCACGTCTGCCTGCGATATATCGCGCAAAGAAATTCGATGGCCACCATCTTGTTGAAATGTACGAAGCAGCAAGTTTCTAGAAACGTTCTGTTGGAACCACTTCCACATCGTCATCAGCGCGGTATTCTATAAGCGCTGAACACGTTTTTACGAGACAGAGCTCTACAAGAGACATAAATTGATCCAAAGTTTTGCTTCATCGCCACGTTCCTCATCATCGACATCTTCTCTCTCTCCTTTCTTTTCCACCCCATCCTCGTTCCTAACACTGAGTAGCAGGCCAAAAAATGAATTCAGGCCGACCGCCAAGCTTTTCTGCCACAATAAACATTTTCCCTCTTTACTCAAACTTATATATATATGCTTGCATTCTGTGTGATTCGGGCCAGTTATTGCTACCTTTTATTATGTGTTATGACATTACTCCTACTTCTGCCGGATGTAAATGGGGGAGAGAACTTAGTCCAGCGGCTAGTCGTTTTCTTCTTTTTCCCTCATATTCTCCATTAACACTTTATATAAAAATTATTATTGTTACTATTATTATTATTAGTAGTAGTAGTAGTAATAGTAGTAGTAGTAGTAGTAGTACGCATGGCAATAATGTGGCGAGTTCGAACTTGGAAAATATTTCTGCCCAATTAGTACACGGAGCTGAAAGTGAAACCATCCGCCCAGAACGCTCAGTCACGACAATGGATTTGAGGACGCTGCGGATTTGCATCGACTAGGACGCACTGGCCCCGTCATTATTCGCCTGCTCTGTCGCGTCATCTGCGCAAGAAAAACGAATAGCACACCCGCAAAGAATGAATGCCTCGATTCAAGGGCTGAAACGAAAACGGGGTTTCATACAGGCACGTACTTTCATTCCCACCTGACTTCCACCCGAATTGAAACGATGCCCCGCATGTCGGCCAATGGAAAAGCACAACTGTAGGGTCCTAGTTGCACTGGGGTGACTACACAGCATCAAGACAATACAGATACTGTCAATATTATCGTGTAGCCTTGATATACGCGTTACCATAGGCGCACGCACAAGGGGGGAGGGCAAAGTATGCTCATACTGAATTAATAAGAAGGGTGGCGCTGCGACGACCCCCCACCCCCGAAGTAGAAACCTGCGGACGCTAATGCTGGTAGGGTTACACAGTCACAACGTGTTCGTGCAGGCCCGAGATAATTCTTTGCATCACGTGCGTAATAGCCAAGAACAACGTACAAATTAAAATATGATTTATACGCATCGAGATCAAAACACAAGTGAAGTAAGTAGCGCGAAATGTCTTTGCTTCGGCAGCAAACTGCACCGGCACTATATAGTACGCACTCGTTAAGACTCTTAAGCTTATACGGTGTGAAGTTTAGGTACAGCGATGCGATATAAGATGCGCCAGACTAACTTTGATGATATGTGGGGTTAAACGTCCCAAAACCATCATACGGTTATGAGAGACGCTGTACAGTGGAGGGCTCCGGAAATTCCGACCACCTGGGGTTCTTTAACGTGCACCCAAATCTGAGCACACGGGCCTACAGCATTTTCGCCTCCGTCGAAAATGCAGCCGGGATTAGATCCCGCGACCTGCGCGGACAAACATTGTAGCCCGAGGCAAACCTTACTAAGTATGCACTATTCTTTTTTTTTTTCACTTTGCCTTCAAGGAGCCTCAGTGGTGCGGTAACGGCGCTCGGCTGCTGACGCGAAAGTCATTGGTTCGATCCCGGACGCAGCGGCAGCATTTCGACGGAGGCGAGATGCTATAGGCCCGAGTACTGTGCAATGCCAGCGCAGGCTAAGTAACACCATAGAGTTTCCGGAGCCCGCCATTACGGCGTGCCTCATAATCGTAGCATGGTTTTGGCGTACTTCACCGGATGTTATTATTACTTCAACTGCAGCGGAATGCGGCCGCTGTGGTCGGGAATCGAACCCGCGCCCTCGCGCTAAACGCAGAGCGCGATATCCAACGCGCTAAGATATACCACGTCGGATGCCTCGCGCACTCAAGCAGAGCATTTATTTATTTATTCATACTGCAATCTCTATTACAGAGATTTTAGCAGGGTGGTTACAGATATAATTTTCACAATGTTGGCACTCAAGAATGCATAAACCAAACAAACAAACAAAAAATAGAACGGCATGATGTGAACAATCAGGTCAAATTCGCTGCAAACAACTTTAAGGACGGCTCCATCACTTGGTTATTAGTTATTCCATTCCACTGAGTTACTGTACGAGGGAAAAAGGAATAATATTTGGAGCAGTTATTTCGGGACCAGAAAGGGGTTATTGTTCGTTGATGCCTTTGGCGGGTGGCGTACCCAGAAGAAAAGGAAATGATATTGGAAACATCAAGCTTGTAATGCCCTTTAACTATTTTGCACTTTAATGCACTTTAATAAGCATCCTTGAAACACCGCTGGCCGAGAACGACCACAAGCACGACGATGAAGCACTCGCATATTCTGAAGCCAGCATGCTACAGGCAAGGACGGCGAACGTCGACTAGGCAAAAAAATAATAATAAAAATAAACGCCGCTTTTAAGAACGAATCCGGGGCGGCGCTGGGATTCTCGCAGAAACTGCATTTGCCCGGCAAGCGGTCCCCGCATGGCTCCCATTTACTTCTCTTTAATCCCGAAAACGAGACAAACGAGTTTAGCACCGCCCGTGTTAGCAGGAAGTCGGGCAGGGTTGGGTCCCGCTTATTCTCGAGGTTGTTTCAGCCGGGACGAATAAAAACACCGTCACGAACGACGCCACCGTCGTCGTGGCGGCGTTCCTGCAGCGCCCATATCATGCCGCCTCGCGAATGATGATTTGATTGATATGTGGAGTTTAACGTCCCAAAACCACCATATGATTATGAGAGACGCCGTAGTGGAGGGCTCCAGAAATTTCGACCACCTGGGGTTCTTTACCGTGCACCCAAATCTGAGCACACGGGCCTACAACATTTCCGCCTCCATCGGAAATGCAGCCGCCGCAGCCGGGATTCGAACCCGCGACGTGCGGGTCAGCAGCCGAGTACCTTAGCCACTAGACCACCGCGGCAGGGCACCCTCGCGAAGGTATGTGGCGCCGAACGAGCAGACGCCGAGAACTCGGCCACCGCTGCTGCCCGCGGCTTTGTCATCCGCACACAACAAACTGACTGTTCGTCGTCATTGACATACTCACAGAAATGAGTGATGACCTGATCAGCGTGTACAACGAGTGCGCAACAAAAAAAAAAGAGATCCGGAGGATAGAGGTGTGTCTTGTTCGCGTCATTTTTGTTGCACAGTCTCACTGCAGATATACGAATTACCAACTTCCCCGAAATGGCGCTCTCGTTAAAAGCTCATCCCACTCCTTTGGACAATCTGGTGAGGTCGTGTTTGCGCGGATATTCCACTCTTTACCGCAATATTCGGCGAGAATCAACCAGACCACTGAGCGACAGTCAGAAACACTGCATCTGTCCTCCGCCACGCGTATATAGCGGTCGTGGCGCTCGAGTGCTAACCCGAAGGTTCCGGGATCGAATCCCTGCCACATTTTTATAAAGACGACATGCTGGAAGCCCTGTGCGTATTAGAACCCCGAATAGCCAAATTTCAGGAGCCTTTCCTAATACAGCGTCCTTCAGTGTCGTGGTTTTGGGGCGTCAAACACCGACAATTATTATTAAAACTCTGAATTTGTCATTGGGCCCTATTTCGTCGGGTGTGAGCATTTGTGAGCATTTTCATGCGCTTCATCTTCTCATCTGTATATACTCATCATCACCACTTAGGCCTGTGTTGTGGGGACTGGCTCGGGCAATAAAGAAGAGTCTAAAGAGTCTTCGATCGTCAACGTGGCTTTACAATTAGTACAGATGCTTTGCAAATAATATATAGACATATATATATTATTTGTCGCCACATGGGGGCGTCTTGCAGCGGCGTGAGTCCTCCCCCGTGAAAACAGTTTTTGGAGAGTCGCAGCTCAGGATCTGAATAAAGCATACACGCTGTCTGTCAGTCTGCGGAAAGCCTACGCGGCTTCACACCAGCGAAGGAAAACGGCGAACTACATTCAAATGTGTACCGCCCCCATGGGTGACTTATTGTGGCCTTGGGAAAAGGAAAGCGACGCGGGAGCTCAAACAGGGCCACCCCCGTGTGATACAAGGTTGCGTGTCTCATCACGTGACTTCATCTTGGGGATTCCGTCTTTTTTTCGTCCCTCATTACTTTCAATCTGCACCCGTGCATCGATTGGAATAATGGCAGAATTTATCACGCAAGTCAGCCAGATGTTACAATCATTCAGGCTCCTGCGCCATGCCAGGCCCGTGATCGAGGTTTCACGAACCGGACAGACAAGGGGAGGCCAGCGTCTCGCATACGATAGACTCATTGCATATCACGACGATCCGCCAACAGTACAAGCTATTCTGACCCACTTTACCGCCTCTCATTCATCCTCGTTCAAAAGAATTTGCAATTATATGGGGCCGCCTTCAAACACACACTGTTACTAGATACACAACTTATAGGACACTTCTCAAGAAGCCTCGATCCATTTCGCGATTCTGGATGGTGTAGCTGCGAAGTGTGGCAGTTTTATTGGCCGCGAGATCGAGCAGAGTCGCCGTCTGGCGGCAACTCGCCGAAACGGTGAAATGTGGATTGCTCCTTGTATCGGCTGCTAGCCACGTCGTGTTTCTATGTGCGCGTACGTCGTGCACGTAATCAAACTGTGATTTGTCCGGCCATGTAAGCGCGAGTGTAACTGTTTTTACGTATGCCTGAAACGACGTACGAAAGCATTTGGTTTTTCTCAGCTGCTAATGCTCATTAATAAGATTGGCAAGTGCAACCTTCCAGAGTGCTGTTTATTGTCATCGTACCCTCTATTCAACTGAATAATTTCAGAGTGGGTGCTGCATTCTGTTTCTAGCACGTCGCAAAATGCTCTTGGCATCTTCCCAAACACGAGGACTATTAAATGCTGGGTGAATGCAGCGTTTTATAGCGACTCGGTTGTGAAAAAAAAAAAAAAAAACTACTGTACCAGGTCATGCACTTGCGCGCTGTTGGTAGGAGTACAACTACGACACTGTAGTTCAACGATCGTGCGAGAAACCTCAGTTGTGTTCATCTGGCCGTTGTACCACTGTGACACAGAAGTATTACTATCACATAAAATATGAGATTTCGGTACTTACACTGCACTTAAACAGAGTTACTGTGCGCAACCGTGTGCTTTGATTTAGGAACGCTTTGAAGAGCCCAGACGTTGAAAATTAATTCAGACGGCATTCTTTATATATAATGTCTTATAATTTTACTGGAAATTTCATCTTTTTACATTGTTCTCGGCGTTTGTGTGGCATTGTTAGTGACCGACGGAAGACAGAGGTAATTTTTGTCTGAAAAAAACAACCAAACATGCTTATTCCATTAGCCAAACCTTTCCTGCAGCACCGTCATGCACGTAAGCCATCGATGAAAGCTTTCTACTGAACTCTTATAAAAGATTTTTACTGGTGCTAGAACACGTGCGTACAGGTGGTAAACGCAGTGTAGCTCAAAGCGCCATCAGCCACTAAGCTTTCCTAATTAGACTTATGGACTGTCCCACATTTCATGGTGAACAGATTGAGGAAAAAGAATCATACGCGTATAAGGTGCGAACGGTGGTACTGAATGAATCGCACAGATATGCGGGCCTTCTGCGATCTTTCTTTCTCAGGCTTTTTTTTTTTTTTTTTTGTAGTATGCAGATGACAAAGATGTGAAAAAGTAGTTCAGTCACGGTACAGCAGTGCGTAGCTGGCGGAACACAAGCTAACCACGTACAAAGAACACAGCAAAGGCGTGATTTAGTGCGAAAGCGTGAAGAGAGTCACCCAGGGCGAGCACCCTTATGAAAGGCAGAACGCGCTTAACTCGAGGGTAATGTTAGCGTTTCATAGGAGTCGCGCACTGATTCAGTAGAGAAGAGCGTAGATATTAACAGTAAACTGTAGTCAATGCATTTTATCTGCCGACAATCGGCTCAGACCGCACGCAACGAAGCACCGCTGCGTGTACTTGTATACGCGCCGCCGACCGCTTATCCACACTTGCGCGTGGACGATGCTGCCAGCTATAGCCCGATCTCGTCGTGAATAGGTGTAGCTGCGCAGCCCTTCACCTGCAGCACGATAGCAAGTTCAGCTAGTTGATACAAAAGCATCCTCGAAGCAGCGCTAAAACACGGAGACGAAGGCGGTACAAACACAGAAGACGAGCGCTGTTGTCCTGTTCGTACCTTTTCAGTCTAGCAACGTCTTTTAGAGCTGCCTCTGCATGACGATATCTCCTCAGTGCCGTAGAGAGCGCTACAGTGCGTAGATGTGTCGCCTCCAAGGAAGGTTGCTCGCCTCTCACCCTCACAAGTGGGAGGCGACAGACATTCATTCATTCCAGCCGGATTTCAGAACGCCGCCGCCCGCTCACAGCTCAGTGTAGCCGCCATCGCGCTTTCAACATACGCGACCGATTTGAGTGCAGGCGGGAGTGTTGTTCGTTGGCTCAATGGTGTGTTTGGAGGACGCTAGCGCCGCCTTGTCGGGCACGCTAGACCGGCTTGGCCCGAACGGCATCAATGGCAAACGTGTAAAGGAAAGGCTAGACCCGTGCAGCAGCTTCGTAAAAAACTCAAACAGCGAGCGAGGACACGAGCATCGTCTTTTTTTTTTTTTATCTCGTCTCCTTCGAGCACTTGGCGAGGAAGATTGTAGATTATCCGATACGCGAGACAGCCGCGTCGGAGCTGTAAAAAAGGCAGCCGAAAGAGCGTCCCGGGAAAAAGCTACAATTCGCTCGTTTCGAGGAGCCACGGGGAAAGCGACATGCTTGTTATCAGCAATAAAGAAATAAGAAAGAAGCGACCCGAGCAGCGTCAATGACAGCCACCAGTTGGATCGCAGCTGCGCCGCGTGACGAAACCCGCGCAGAGGTAACGCCACTCGGAGACCCCAAAATCGGCCCGTCATAAAATTGCGGAGGGAAAAAAAAAACGCGCAACAAAAGTAAGAAGAGCGATTGAATTTTATCTCGACATGCCCGAACAGCACCTTCGCACAGCGCTCTGCGCATAAACCGCTGCACGCCGATGGCAGCCTTAATGCGGCCAATGGGAGAGAAAGCGGCTCTTTACCGGAGTGACGACGTGTCCGTGACCTTTCAGGCGAGTTCAAGCAGTTTTGCGGTGCGACCGCTAAAGTGGCCCGACAAGACGAGAGCGCCGTTTACCCGCTGCCGCACGCTAATCGCGCCAGCGGACGAGGAGGAAAGACGCTCGCGAGCACTGACCGTAAACTGCAGACAACGGCATTTGACATAAAGAAGATTCCGTATACTACAAGTGCCGAAATGTCTCACACATAGCACGAAACAGGAATCGATGGAATGCATCAGTTTGCATAGGCCAAGTCCCACTCATCCGAACACCAATATTTTATATTGAATATTGCTGCTGGAATTTTAGACCAGGAAAGGAACTTTGATAATGACTATCTGACGTCAGAGATTATACGAATATTGCACGTATTTGAGCTGTTTCATTCTGTCTGTTTTGACGCCGACACGCTACAAATATTACAGGGCTATACTACGCTCAAATGCGAAGTCGGCTCTGGCTCGCAATCACTCAATTACAGAGCCGAGCTGACGACACAATCATTGATTGATATGATTGATTGATATGTGGGGTTTAACGTCCCAAAACCACCATATGATTATGAGAGACGCCGTAGTGGAGGGCTCCGGAAATTTAGACCACCTGGGGTTCTTTAACGTGCACCCAAATCTGAGCACACGGGCCCACAACATTTCCACCTCCATCGGAAATGCAGCCGCCGCAGCCGGGATTCGATCCCGCGACATGCGGGTCAGCGTATAATGTTGGGCATGTTGGTAAGACATAATTAATCGACGTAGCGCGTTTAGAATCATAGGACAAGGGAAGGGACAGAAGGGAGGACAGAAGGGAGCGGACAGAAGGTCAGCAGCCGAGTACCTTAGCCACTAGACCACAGAAGCGGGGCTTCTATTCAATATATTCCATTTGCGTATTGTTAGTGGGAAAAACGAGTTCCCAAAAATTCCTCTATTTGAGGAATATTCTTGCAGACTATACTTGTGCTGATAACGAGTAGGGCGCGACTGTGAAAGTGTGACGTACTTAGACACGTCTACCTTGCAGTGGCCATGTAGCAACTGGTACAGGAACTTCGGGTACACCTCTTTTGCCCTAGTAGTTAGTTTATCAATGCCAGAAGAAGCGAGAAGCTTAGTGGGAGAATATGTACGTTTGAACTTGTGTACAAGCCGTATGGCTTTGCGTTGCACTGCCTCTAATTTACCAATACCTTTTAGTGAGTAAGGAAACCAAACTGTGCTGGCATATTCTAATACCGGTCTTACGAACATGGTGTAAGCCAAGAGTTTTGCAGGTGCTGGTGCAATTCTCAGTCGTCTTTTTAGGTAGAAAAGTTTACGAAGTGCGGCCGCAGTGACGTTAGCTATGCGTGTGTCCAATCTCAGGTCAGATGCTAATGTAATGCCCAGGTACTTATGGTGCACAACATTAGTCAGCGTTTAACCATCAATGGTGTAAATGAATTGTGATGAATCCTGTTTACGTGTTACCGTCATAGCTGCAGATTTTTTAACATTAATAGACATTCGCCACTTAGCGAACCAATCCACTAGCTTGGTTAGATATTCGTTGAGGTTAATGTGGTCCGTGAAGCAGTCGTCTGCAAGCAGCTTGATATTACAGTCAACATCTGTTCCGATGTCATTTACAAAAATTAAAAGTAATAGCGGTCCCAAGACGGAACCTTGAGGGACCCCAGAAGTTACGGGGCTATATTGGACGTGTGACCTTCATACAGCATGAACTGAGAGCGATCTGTTAGAAGATGTTTTATCCAAGAAAACAGTAACCCCTCTCCTATAGCGCTTTTCAACCTTATGAGTCATTTTCTGTGACGTACACAATCAAAAGCTTTAGATAAATCAAGTAAAATTATAACTGTTTGGCCGCGATTACTTAAGGTAAAAACTAGATCATGAACTACGTCGGTTAGCTGTGTAACGGCGGACAGGCCACTACGAAACCCGTGTTGGCTAGAATACAAAAACTTTGTTTTCTCGAAAAAAAAACAGTTACGTGTTTTAAGATGATATGCTCTAGTAGCTTACATGAAATGGTAGTGAGGGACATGGGCCGGTAATTTGAAACCAACGGCTTTTCTCCTGATTTATGAGTAGGTATTTACAGTCATCTGGCAGCTGTGATGAGGTAAGCGACTTTCGAAAGATTAACCCAAGAAACTTGCTACACAATCCCGCGTACCTTTTAAGGAACTCGTTAGGAATATCGTCTGGACCACTGGATTTTTTAGGATCTAAGTTAAGAACTAAACTAAGTATTCCTGCATCTGTGACCTTTAGGTGATCGATGCTTAGTGAATCGCGAGATAATGCTGAAGGAACAATGCCCTTATCAGTTGTTAACAGCGACTGGAAAAAATCGTTGTATTTGTTAGCCTTTCCCGCTCTTTTCCCTGGACCCGTGTGCGACTCTGTGTTAATGGTGGCACGAAGGTATCTCGAAATTTTGTTTGGAGTGCTTTTAATAAAGCTTGGAATCATAACACTAAAGTAGTATTGTCTGGCACTCTCTGGTTTTTGCTTAAACTCTGACTTTGCGCACTGCAGCTGCTGTTCGATGGATGCTTTACACTTATGGTTTTTCGCAGCCACACGCAACCTTTTTAGTTTTCGCTTTGCCTGGATACCCTATGGTGGTTTTGGGAAGTTAAACCCCACATATCCATCAATTCAACCATACCAATTTTAGTATATATGCCATTATCGAAACGGCAACGAGAGCTAAAAGTTGTAGGCGGCTAGATAGACAGATGAACAGATAGATAGCCTCAAGGTAGTAAGTTGGGCTTGTTGGATCATACTCATCACGATCGGCACACAAAAATAACAAAAAAACAAGAGAAAGTGCACGGACCGGCTGCAATGGTCTAGTGGTTAAGGTACTCGGCTGCTGACCCGTAGGTTGCGGGATCTAATCCCCGCTGAGGCGGCTGCATTTCCGGTAGAGGCGGAAATGTTGTAGGCCCGTGTGCTCAGATTTGGGTGCACGTTAAAGAACCCCAGGTGATCAAAATTTCCGAAGCCATACACTACGGCGTCTCTCATAATCATATGATGGTTTTGGGACGCTAAAACCCCACAAATCAATCAATCGAGAAAGTGCACGACACAAGAAGGCATCGTGCGCTTTCTTGTGTTTTTTTTTTCTTTTTGTACGCTGATAGTGATGAGATACCGTCAAAGTCGGCGAAGTTTGCAATAATACAAGTTCGCATTTAAAACAAAAAGAAAAGTGGGGTAGGTAGGGGGGAAGAACACGCCAATCGTACAGCACAATGCCGGATAACGATATTTTTGTTCGCTCGCTTCAGTGAGCATAAGCCAACGCAAAATTTTGCATCATTAAGCCCTAACTTCACCAAATCACGTCAGTTGGCGTCACTGACCCGATCTTTGTTCATTCCGTATATTTTATTGGCGAAGCGTCTATCAAATGCATTAACGAGGGAATAAAAATCATTCAGTTCAGCGATTGTGTCGTGTTATCGTTTCATAGCTGTACCTGTACATTGTTTCAAGTGGCACAAAATGGCACCAAATTCAGCGGACATCAGGAAAAAGTCCCCGGCAGTTCTTACCAAGTCAATAGATGCTGTACTTGGATATCGTTATTACATGAAACAAATTTCATTCAGACAGGCCACGCGAGGGCCATTTTGCACGCGTAACGATGAAACGCAAGGCACCGAAATAATGGGCCGGGTCTCTAAGGCATGGCATGTCTGCAAACAGTTTCAGAAGTAGCGATATGGAGATAGCAGGAATGTAATTCAAAAAATTAATAAAATTCACCGACTATTACGGCACTGCGAATTCTGGGCCCAGCTTCGTGTTGAGGCAAGGTCAACTGTGTTAGAAGTTCTGGCTTTCGGCAATGTATCGACTACGCCATAAATCACAATTTTTGTGAAGGAAGACAGCATCCACTATTCGTCTTTCTGGGGATAAGCGAAGTACCCGCTACACGTGTGATGAGCACCGTTTGTAGTTGTTGCATATCACAGATGACGATGCACTTTGCAGTGTAAGACAAACATTTACATATTCGTTGCGCAATAAGCCTTCTGTGATGACTCGTGTTGCAAACTGTGCAGAGGACGAGGAGCGGCATTATCATCATCGGGGATTAGAGCAGTGCATTTGCAATAAAGAAGATGTCGACGGGTGGGCTTCGCCATGGGCACGGCGGCTCGTCCTTACCTCAACATTTTGCTGCTGAAGAAGCAAAGGCTAGATGGCGGCGCCACAGATGAAGAGTGCACGTTAGCTTGTACTGCTGTCCAAATCCTTTGTCTCATGGCCTCCAAGCGAGATTGTCGAGCATTTAATAAGTCCGCTATCTTATGTCCCCCTCTGACCTTGGCTAGAATGATTTGCTGTTCATAAAGCTCTGCTTCCTGGTCCATCTCTGCTTCCAGGCGATCGATGTGAACTGCGTCTTCTACTTCCTTGTCGATTACTTTAAGCAACTTGTAACGCTCATCGAAATTCGATGAATACATCGTAACTCACTTACTGACGGACGATCCACTTGTACTAGACGTTCAATGTTGGCGATGGCTTCTGTGACGGCCTTGCGCACTTCATTCCGCCTTGCGAACAGGGCCTCCATCATACAGTCCGTTCTCCATTATCCACGAAACGTGAGAAATCACTGGCCGGTCACGTCGCTAGGTGAAGTCGCAGTCAACGTGGTGTCCGTCACAAACGCTTCGCAGCACGAAGTCTCAAGCAATGTCGAGGTGTCATGCTTCTTGATCTGGTTCGCGGGAACGGTTAGGCTTCGCACGTCAGCTTCAACCAATGGCGGCTTCACAAAAGTCCTCGAGGCTACGACTGCGGTCGAAATTCGTGAAGGCCGCCCCGTCTCACCTCCGAAGGTCCTTCCTCCCGGGTTTCACGGCACCAAAATGTAGAGAAAAGGACGGACCGCCGTGCCCATGGCGAAGCCCACCCGTCGGCCCCTTCTTCATTGCAAATGCACTGCTCTATATAATCCCCGATGATGATAATGCCGCTCCTCGTCCTCTACACGATTTGCAACAACTCTTGTTTCATAAGTCTTTTGCCACGCTACATTACATAGGATAACGCGATTCCTCGCCCGACTTGGCGCATGTATAGTGTCCTTGCACACACAAGGAACGAGTTTCAAGCACCAACGTGGCTGTGTGGTAGAATACCCGACTTCCACGCAGAGGACCCGGTTTTCTATGCCATTCCATCCTGGCTTGTTGTGTTCTCGTTCCATTATTTTTTTTTCGTGTCTATCGGCGGTTGCGCCACCAACGGCGACACCGCTCAGCTCAGAAACGGGCGCCTATAGAGCTATGCTCTATAATATGCTGAATACCTTGACAAGCATTGGAATATGCCAATGACAATATCTCAGCAAACAGCTGCTCGTAAACGGGTGCGTATATATGCACAAACTGTTACTGTATTGTCCTCACTGAAAGTAGTCGTTAAGTGCATCTGTACGTCGCGGCTTGCCTAGAAAGCAATTAGCCCTGACCTAATGTACGGTTGCCTTATATTCAGAAGGACAGTGCAAGTAATGAACCCTAAGTATACAAATTCCCTTGACGAAAAAGCTCGGCTACTGCTTACTCAAATACACTGAATCGGCGAGGCAACGATTGAACGCATATAGGGAAAGAAAATTTCCGTTCTAACAGTGTCTTTCCGTCGTTTTACGGAACGATTCGGGGCACTAATTATTATTCATTCCCCAGCTCCCTACGTTAAAAGTGACAGATTTGTAGTGATAAAGTATAGTGATTAAAATAGGCACCTAACTTGTGATATAGCAAACAAGCAAGCTTTATAATTCTAACAGTAGCACTAATAGCCGCTGGAGATGTTCATTGATTTCTTGGCTTTCACGAGCTTGAACAACCGACTTCTTTATGAGGCACGCGGGGGGGGGGGGGGGGGGTCTTTGATTACTAGATACACCCAACGACAGCAGTGCCCTGTTGCAAACTCGCGGCCATCTACTTAATGCGCGCGTGCTCGTAGAGCTCGAAGGCCGGCACGCGACACTGCCTTGAATAAGGGGAAAGACCATTCCGCTGAAGGGTGGCGCGAGGCTCTCGTTCAACGGGCGCGGGCGGCGTTGCTTGCCAATGGAGCCCCGGAATAGGGGTTCTACCTAGTGCTGTGAGGGTCGGAGGCCAATAAGGCCCCAACCCAATCACCTCTCTGTAACCATTTAATGGTTATTAAATGTTCCACCACCACCACCACCACCACCACCACCACGCACGAACATTGCAGCGCTTCGCCGACATCGGGGAGCGCACTTCGCGTCGGCGCTCACGTTGTGTTTCCGATGGAGTACTTCCGAAGTGCAACGGATGATGGAAAATGGCAAACACGGCAAACCGGCTGCTCATGAGTCAACCACACCCTAACCTCTCCAGTAAATATATATAATCATTTAAGATAAGATAATTTATTTCAGACAACGGCAAATAACAAGTGTACATTTGTCATGTTTAAGACGGTGACAAAAAGGCACGAATACCTGACTGAGTGTCACACCCCTATCTAGACGCATAACTCAAACAACAAAGGTGGTTACTGAGGCATAGATGAATACATACATAAAATTATATATACAAGAAGAGACAAGCAGGCGTGCCCTGTCACGCCGTGGGAATTAAGGCTGAAGTACATAGCGAAAGCATTCTGAACTCATGGACGGCCACTTACCCCTGCCCATAGTGTACAACCATTGTATTTTTTTTCAGCATATGGAGCTCAAATTCGGCGATCATAACAAACGACCTCGAGAAGACACTCGGGGTTCGATGGAGCGAAAACATGATAGACGTAATACTAAGAAAATGGGTCAGCGAACAAGCATGGGTAGCCGACAAGCTTACTGCCACTAAAAGAAAAAAAAAAAGTTGACCTGAGCGGACCACGTAATGAGTATAACAGATAGACGATTGGTCGGTGAGTGCGAAAAAAACGGATACCGTGGTATGGGAAACGCTCCCGAGGGCGGCAGTTAAGATATTTGTGGCGGTGACAATGTTCGCAGACATAAAATGTCATCAGTTCGCTCAAGACAGAGTAGACTAGAAGTCATTAGGAGAAGCCTTTGTTCCGAAGTGGACACAGCATAAGCAATTCACTACACACCCACCTGTACAAACCGCCCCTTCTACTGAACATCGCCCATGGTGTGAAACCTTTCGCCTAAACGAAACTGCATACTCATCGATGAGAACGCGTTGCTAGATTTTGTTCAATTAATGCTACCAGACGCACAGTATTTCCTTCTAAGCGTGTCCCTCACTAAGGCAAATATGTTGCAGACATAATACATCCTTTAAACTCAAAATGTAAAGATAAGAAACCCGCCTAGAAAAGACCAGAACCTCTCTTCCAACGCCTACGAAATCACGGAGAGCGACCAAAGCTCTGCCGCCTTCACGCTTATGTTATTTTGCGCGATCGTTACAGGCACCGCCCAGACTGCACCAGAGGCTATACCACAGGCACAGATATCACATCCTGTGCGACCGTTTTCGAATGCAAAGCGCTGCTCGCCGCAAGCACTAAGCGCTCTGCGCTCCCGGACGGAATGATCACGCTCAAACAGGCGAACTTCTCCTAGAAACACCTCCGCCCACGAAGACGAGGCACGCGTTCCACGCTTTTATCCTTTTTTTTTTTTTTTGAGTGAGAGGGCTGAGATGTTTTGGCACCGCGCCTACAACCACGTGCGCCTACAACATGCAAATCGTGCGCCGCGCAGAACGAAGCCGGCCAGGGTGGTTGCCTTTTAAAGTGATGCAACAGGTGAGCCCGGCATGCGGTGGGAGCGAATGTGCCGACGCCATACGAAGGACAACTCACCGTGTGACGCTGGTGACGGTGACGTGAAGACGTGTATCCGCATGAAGGTGAACCTAATACAGCCGCCACCTGTTAAAAGCCAGGCGAATTTTTCGACGAGGAAACGAGGATGACCTTTCGCACACAACACTTCGGTTTGAAGCCGCTACACTTCACTTCAAAACACGCACGCAGAAGCGCGCCACTGCTAGTCGACACCGAACACAGATCCGAGTGCCTTTTAGCCGCAGATCATGAGTGTATTGTCGGATGACAGCACTCAATGGGCCACCACAAACATCAGCAAGAGACGAAAACTTCACCAGCCGTCCGCCACGGCGGCATCAGCGAAAGTGTTGCAGGTGGCGCCCCAAGCGGGGCGAGAGTGAAGCAAAAAAGTATACAGCGCGTATTTCCGGTAGAGCCTACTCCGGCAGCTCGGGGGAGATCGGGTGAAGTTGCAGCGGCGGCCTCGCGGCCTGCAGAAGGAAAGCGTGTGAAAGATGCCTCTCTGCTAGCGACTGCAGACTTGTTGCTCATTCGGCGCTTCTTTCGCCAGCTTCATTAGTCGTACGGCCGTACGTAAGGTCCTTTCGTGAAGACGCTGAGCGGGACGTTTCATTATGAATAACGCCACAAGGATGTTGGCCGAGCTTCTCGTAAAAATAAAACAGTAGCACCAATGTCTTAAATAGAGCCAATTGTTCTGCCGCTCTTTAGGGCCTCAATGAATACTGATGACGGGGCATCTTACAAGCACCGCAGGCTCCAGAAGTGGTCGACAGCTCGACGATCCGTGGACTACAGGTTGCTCCGGGGTGGCTCTCAGCCACGTCTCTTTAATGGACAGACGCTTAATAACCTAAGCTTAATGAATGCTCTCGCATAGCCGAAGATGGTTATCAATTAAACGAAGTGCCGTCAATTAACAATGACAAATCACAACGCATTATTTCAGTTTGCTTTGATAAGTGCGTATTCACGTAACAGAGGCAAAGAGAATGAAATGGCTCGAATTAAAAGGCCATTTATCACTCGTTCGTTTTGAGGCGCCTTAAGTTCCCAGAAAACGAGAGACATATATTTAGCTTAGGCAAATTAGATACGTTTACGAGGCCTGCGAACTAATGAAAGCCCATGCCTATACCTAATTCACCAAGCTCACGTTTGACCGACATGCAGTGCGAATATTCAATAAAGAAACCGGAGATACACCTTATCAACCCTTTACGGAGTGTAAGAGCACTCAAAACTTGATACAGTATCCCTTAAAACGGGCTTACGAAAACTAAGAGTCGAACATGAAGAAAACAGGCCGCCAGGACGAAGGCTTGCCATAGAAAATTGGCCGAAAGTCAGCTCTTTTCCTTGTCTTCATCTTGCTTATGTAATCTGTATGCTGTTTGCGTATCATGCATTAACGTGAAGACCATGCGCTTTAACTCCTTGCGACAAGATGTTCACATTTGGAGGCATTCCCGCAACTGTTGGCAAGAAAAAGGCCACGAACAGTGAGCTTACGGTAACTAAGCATTCGTGTTACCTAACGTTCCTTTGTCCTTTTCGGACCCAAAGAAATTCCAAGGAAATCTAGGTGAATTTATTTCAAACTTACTATTTGCGTGCAAAGAAACGGGAAATAAAGTTAATTCGTACGAAGTGTGAAAAAAACTTGAAATTTTTACTAATGACGTTTAATTAAGTAAAATTTGCTTAAATGATGCGTTTGTTAACCGCCATTCACAACACATATTATAAATAAAAATTCCTTACGATTTTATCAGTGAATCTTGAGTAGTTCTGTCACACATACCGAGTGAAAATAAACCACATCAATATCTGCGAGGACGAAAAGGCGTTTGCTGGAAATTTTGAAACCCGCCGCGCGTCACAGGTGCCCGACATGGTGCACCAGGTTATTCAACTTAACTCCACGCGAGAAATTGTAGTTGATGCCAAAAAAATTTGGCAGATCCCACGTGCCTTCATTGGGAATCGATGTTATGCGGACCAAGCAGGTGGAAGGTGACTGTGCTGTAAATTTTTTATTGAGTGAGACGTTGCGAAGTGACCTTACAGATACTTACAAGTGCACGCACAGAGCCATAACCAGTTGTTCACAGTTGCGAATCGATGCCAACAGTAACATGGATATTCGCAAGACCAGAAGCAATAAGCAGATATGAAGCACTAATGTTCGGGAGGATGGTAGGCCAGGAAACTTCTTCACAAATCCACTTCAGCGGATTGCGCCTAACTAGAATTGATGTGAACCCGACGTGACGACTGGATAGCATACATGTACATTTGCAATGTTTAAGAAATTGGACAGGCAGCCCTCTGACCACTATTGATGTTTCACGAATATTAGGGTCTATTTGAGAAGTAGTTCCGAGACCAGGCATGGTTCTGTGGTAGAACACTTGATTGCCGCGGAAACTGCTGAGGTGCGATTCCTTCTGAGACCCTGACATTCATTCTTTGCTCTCCTGGGGTCAACGCTGCAGATGTCATCTTTTCCTTGACGCTGACGCTTTAAATTTACTCATGTCTGTTCTCGCCGTTTTTGGGTAGATATAGTCAATCACATGTGCACATACCCGCGTACCAGTGGCGCATACGTACCCGTGCATGTGTGCCACAGGTGTTCAGAGGAAAGAGATTGACGACATACGCGACGGGATTGTGACATTGTTTATGTCATGGGCAGAGACTCATATTCATCAAACAATCTTACCCTTCTATACTGATTTTGGTTTACCCCTAGTTAAAAAGGTGATCACGAGTCCACCCAGACGTAGGTGGATATAGATAGATAGATAGATAGATAGATAGATAGATAGATAGATAGATAGATAGATAGATAGATAGATAGATAGATAGATAGATAGATAGATAGATAGATAGATAGATAGATAGTAGATAGATAGATAGATAGATAGATAGATAGATAGATAGATAGATAGATAGATAGATAGATAGATAGATAGATAGTATTAAAATGCTGCGCGTTTAAAATATTTCCTTCACAATTAGCTGTGCTTGCACGAAGCAATGGCCTCAAGTGGGTAACCTGGTCCGATTATGCCATAGCACTTCTCGGTAAACTTTTTACAACGCACGATCATTTTGGCGAAGGCAGTTCAGCGTTTAACGAGACGCTGAGCTTAAAAAGTTTTGAGCAGTATTTTGAAATGCTGTTTTTTTTTTCACCTTTTTATGAACGCCTAAACGACAGATAACTACCCCGTGTATTTGAATGGGTAGTTCAATTCGTCTCACTAATTACTTTGTACCTGTTAGTAACTGTGCTGAAATACAAAATAATTATTTAACGCTTCCACTGTTGAGTTTGGGTTTGAAAACCATGGCACTAAATGCAAATTTCGCGCGTTCATGATGATAAGTGTCACAGAGGGATAAAATCATGGAAACATTTCGATAGTGCTTGTTTATCACAGTGGCTGCTTTCAATTAAAAAAGTCACAGCTTTTCCACAAAGGCGAATCAATGAACACAATAGCAACAAATTGGAAGGTCACGCTCGGAGTGGGAAGCGGATCTAAACGTGCCCCGCGTTTCTCACGCACAAATGACGCACGAAACGTACGCAGAGGTACAGATGAACGCGAATAAGCGTCTCAGTTGTTACTTCGCTGTGTCTGAAAAGCGTGCCTTTTTCGCAAACGGGGGCTGTGCAACATGTGCAGTGACCATTGTGCGCCCGGTAACTACAACAGAAACCTTCTAGTGAAAGCCCAACGCCAGCCAAGACGTACGGTCGTAACCGCCGCGAGATAAGGGCGCGCGAGCAAGCGTTCTCCTTCTCCATTCTAAGGGGCAAAGTACGCATAGTTCCCCTCGAGACGCCCAGCACCAGCGGTGGTAGATGTAAATAGCTTGCCGTTCGAAGGATGAAGGACGTGCTGCTCGGTGGCTCACGGGTTAACACCTCGTCTTCACGACTCAGAGGTTCTACGCGCGATTACGCGCAATGGAGTCTTTTTCAGGATTTTGTTTTCTTTCTTGCGTTTTCATATTTATATAGATACGCTACATATACGGTGAGTGACGGCGACGCTGACGTCGACACTGACGCCGGCAGCAAAATCCAGAAGATAGTGTCCATATAATTGCTATCGCAATAAAACAATGCCGTACTGATCTATACATGCGATCATACCGAAAGGCGTACTCGGAGGGATAGTTAACATATGAGGTGCCTATCTTGACCATGGCAGCCGCTTTCCTACAGGAAGCATGATTGATTGATTTGTGGGGTTTAACGCCGCAAAACCACCATATGATTATGAGAGACGCCGTAGTGGAGGACTCCGGAAATTTTGACCACCTGGGGTTCTTTAACGTGCACCCAAATACAGGAAGCATGATACACGCTAAAATCCACATTTCAGCGAAAGCTGTTATGAGATCACAACACAGGTCACGCACGGCACTATAGTTGAGCACCGCTGCCGCCACCGCTGGTGTCCATAACCACTATCACACAAAATAGGAAAAATAACTCAGACTATACATACCAAAGGCACAGTGCATAGTGGGACTCGTGCCCGGGTCCACTGTGTGCCACCCCAGTACTCTACCGCTGAGTCACGCTGGTGCTTGGGACTTGTTTGCAAGCTTGCCTTAGTCAGGCTTGATGTCGGGAAAGTAATCGCGTTAGTATGAGCAATAACGCGCTTTGCAACAGCAAAGGAATAACCAGGCGTCACATAATGCGAATTGCGTAACGAGTGGGTCGTCCGATGCTCCAATCCATTACGAATGCCTGTTCTTGATCTCCTATTAACTGTTGCGCATACCCACTTAGGCATAATTCTTCATCGTCGTCAGCCACAGTATTGACACAATATTCTTTGAAGGTGTTAAGTGGATACAACGCCTCTCAGAAAAATGAGGAAGCATGGCATTGTGAATTGCAGCCTACTACCAGAAAATTATGATTAATTATGGCGTAGTGGGTACCCAGCAAGTGGGTTTCTAGCATTTATCCAAAGAGTGTTCAAAAAAGGCACTGAAAGGCCGCTCTTCCAGCTTTCGCTGTGACTGTGGTGCGCGTTGCGCGAAAGCCTGGCGATTTTTGGGGGCAAAGCTCCTTAAACCGGCACCCGTTCGTCCCTCGTCGTAGTGCGTAACATATCTAACGCTTTGATCAGCAAGGTGGTGCCGGTGGGAGATTTCTCCTGTGCGTTGTTGAACAATAAGAAATTCGCAGCGTGTGCGTTGACTAAAAGCCGAATTATCCTGTTTCTCATTCCCCATCAGCAACCATTGGCATGTACATTGAGCACTATCTGACAACGAAGGGTTGCTACGTTATACTCGCTGGGCGTAACCTCTTTGGTTTTAGAAAGGTTTAGCGAGCGTTGGGCCGCAATGCCATGAATACAGTGAACTTGTATATACCATGAACTTGAGCTCGTTAAAGGTGGGAAGTAGACCCGAAGCGCAAGTCGTAAGAAAGTGTGCTTGTGCCACCTCTCGTTTAGTCCTTGGAATGTCCGCTGGATGGCGGTGCTTCTATATGGAGAATGGAGCTTGGTGGCATACTTGTCACCACCCCGTTATAAAGGGGACGCTCATAGCATCCATCCATCCAATATATCATGAAAAGATGCGAGATGGTGGTACTTGGAGTGTTGAATAGATGGACGAATGGACACACAGACAGATGCATGGTGTTAAGTTTGGCCTGGAAATTCGTCTGGGCAGTCGCCGTTGTGCGTAAGCTGGTCCACGGGGGAGGCTCTCAATCCCCTCGGCGCCCCGTCTGACAGACGCTGTCGAAGATTTGAGCAATTATCCAGACCATGCGGCAAGCAAAGGCGAGTTACCGTCTTTCAAATGCGGACCCTTTTGTCGTCTCTTCGAGCAGAAGCGGTGACTAATGGCCTCGGCGACTCATCGGGCGACAGGGAAGCTGACATGACCGGCGCCAGAGCTGACGGCGGAGCGGCGCTTCTTTAATCCTCAGTGAAGTAGCCGACCGGCCGACTGCCTATGCCCGCCAGGCATTGTCCCTGCTGGCCGGAGGATGAGACGTCGTGTCGCCACGACGAGGGAGGACAACAAAGACAGCATCTTCCTGGAAGAGACCGCGGCGGCCACCGCAAATCACCCCGCCAATTAGGCGAGCTGTGCGGCAGACCCTTTTGATGTACGCTGTCGGGATCGTGGGAACTCTCGACTAGCGGCGCACACACGACGAGGAAGAGCCCTGCTGGCGCCACCTTGCAGTGCAGTGTTCACGTGGACCATGCATGCTCGTCCCCCTCACTTGGGTGTGTGTGATTGGTGTTCCACTCGGAGAGGAGGAGCCCGACAGTGCATAAAACGACGCCGCAGAGTGCTGGACGGCGCTCTGAACTATGTAACGTTCAACCACCACGCTCGTGGGTTGTGAAACCCCTAACCTTTCTTTTCTGTAAATATGGGTAAATAGTGCCATGTACTGTGTTTTGTTTCCGTATCCTCCAGCGACCTTCCTTCCTTTCGACCTTAACAATGGACGGACTCACGGATGGCTGCACCGACGGATGGACGGACGCAGGGATGGATGCATGGACGAACGCAGGGACTGACGCACAGATGGACGTGCGGATGCACGAACAGACGCACGCACGGACGGGCGAATGGACGCACGGACGGTCACACAGACGGACGCATGGACGGACGGAAGCAAGAACGAATGGACGGACGGATGCTTCCCCCCACTCTCCGTCATTCACTCCGTGGATATGCTGTTATTTTTTATTCTCGATAAATAATTTTTATTAATAAGAAAAACTTTCGGTTCTTTCCTTTGTTCAGAAAAAAACAAGAGGTGTGACGCACACAGTGTTGTATCATCCAATGATCCAAGGGCCACCACCACCACCACCACCACCACCACCACCATCATCATCATCATCATCATCATCATCGTCGTCGTCGTCGTCATCATCACACTCGTGATGATGACGACGATGTGTTACTCTCGTATACACACGTGAGCAACCGTCCGGATGCCTTCCGCAGGTTCGCGTGACTGAACGAAACAAACGCGAGCGAACGTAGTTCGCTGGCTTGCCCGGTTCTGCGGGAGAGACTGCTCATTAGACTTCACTGCAAGGGGCCATCACATCAGTAGAACCAGAGTCTGAAGGACTCTGGTAGAACTTTCGTTGCGCTTTCTACGCACTGTCGTCGGTGTCAGCCGCGCTAGCGACAGGTCTTGATTGCGAGAAAAAACATTTTAGACGCGTGAATTGAAATATATTAATAGTATTTGCTGTGTCCAACACTATATATGAGGAGTGTATTTTCATACATATAGGAAGGCATAGTCGACTGAGAAATTATGTAACAACGAAAAATTGATAAAGACAATTAACAAAGCATTGATATTGTGTCTACGAAGGAAAAAAAGTTAGCCTTTAAGTTCGACAAAAAAATTGTAGTTACTTTCATTACGCGGTTTCCACTTTCTTCGGCAAAAAAATGAAGTTATTTCCATTGCACGGTATAGGCTGATTACAATATATGATATGAAGGCCTCCGAGATCTTGTCTTCAAATTTGCACATAATCCTCACTGATATGTCGATGAGAAGGCCCTTTTCTTTGTTTTTTTTTTCAATATTGAACTTAGTAAAACAAAATGGTAAGCAATATGCGTACTGTTGCACGAATGCGTACATGCACGAATGTATACACTGTTTGCAAAATAAGAATCGTTAGATTTTTTAAAGAATTTCTGCCACATTCACAGCAAAATTGTGAAATATTTTAATTTTAGTTCTTTTTTAGACTAAATGTTGACTAATGCGGTTCAACCTCCGCATGCGACAATTTAAACATTCGAATACGTTGTTCTCGTGGCAGTGTCAATTAGTAAATGCGAAATATGACTGCCAGCAGCTATACCTCCGCGCAACCATAGAGTTTCCTAATATACACTAGAGGGAACTCTGGCGCGCTATGGTAGAATGTTAATGATGGGTATACACGTACTTGTCTAATCTTCGTACTTCTAACCTGCTTCTGGCTCCGTGTTTGTTCGTGTAACTTGGAGCTGTTTTCTCACGAAACTAAAATCAGCAAATGTTCAGCGGTTGCGCTTCACCGCCTTATTGTTTTAGTCTTATACCATTTCGAATCGTGCCACGAAGTTCAAAATGGTTCGTTCTCTCCTTAAAAACGAAACCGAAACCAGCAATAAACGAAGCCGCAAGTACGGAGACTATAGGCAAATCTGTGTAAGCTACCCATCATTCCCATGGTCACTGAATGATCGAAGCGCCACAGTCCCCTCCAGTTAATTTTAGGAACCTCTATACACATGCAAGTTATGCAAGTCTTGTAGAGCCACCCTTCAACACATGTTGTGAGGATGTCTAGTGTACCAAGATCAAATGGCGGTCTCCTCGGAAGATCTGCGGACGCGGTGGTCGGCCGCGCTGCAAAGCTCAGAACTCCCGGACCAACTTTGGGCCGTCCAGCGAGTCCTGGAGGCAGCGCGGGAGCAACAGCTCCATGCAACCATCTAGGTGACCCCAGGACCGGGCCTTCCATTCGCGAGATATTCAATAAAGTTGTTTCATCATCATCATCATCTATGCGCGCAACACTTCGGAGAGTTACCAACACAAGGGCGTCCAGAGCGTTTCGCAGAAGCAAGAGCGGCAGCAACCTGAAGATTATCGGACAAGACAAACGTGACCACTGCAGACGCACGCCGCCACTTAGCAGGCTTGTCTTTATTTTTTCGCACCTATGTCTCGTCGATAGGCGCGCGGCCGACTTGTAATCTGCTCCCAATCGTTCGTAATTTTCGGCTGCTGCATTTGCCACTGCACACGCCACATGGCATTAGAGTAGTCCGCATGAACGCTAAGTGGCTGCACAAACAGCAGCTGTATATAACACACGCAAAGAGGGCTCACGAAATCTCTTTGCAGCAGCAGCAGCAGCGGCCCATTCGCAGGCCACAAAGGGACCCGGCTGCGCTCCGGGCAGCCGTGCTATTTATAACGCGCGTGGTACGTGACATATAAATTAAACGGCGCAAGGAGATGTGTCTATCTGGGCGGTTCGGTTGGCTGAGCTCCTTAAGTGCAACCAGCCATAGCGATAAGTGAGTTATTCGTGCAAAGCAGCATTCGATACGGCATCTGTATCATTTTGCCTGGAACGACGTCGAAATGCGAGCGCCATCGTGCTGTACGTGCCAGTGCGGAGGTAAGGACATTTTGTATTCCCAAGGCTGACGCCGCCACATCCAGAAACAGTAGCCTATCATAAATGTGCCGAGTGCTAACTGCCGTCGCCGCGGAAACCTCTTTTGTCAGCGGAGTTTTTGTTTGTTCGCTTCACGGAAAAGTATCTGTCGCTTGGAAGGGCTTGCTAACCTGTTCCTCTTATCCGGTGACAAATGGCGCCATTTTAGCAGGGGTACGCCTTTGTAGCCGGATGCCGCATACAGGCAATGTTGGCGCTGCGTGCGGGTGCATGCTGCCTCCTTCCCGCCGCTTTGTCACGCTGGTTATCGCGTCACCGAAGTGACCCATCCCGCTTATGGGCCCAATTTCAGTACACGGGTGATACAGACAGAACGATGCAAGGGTCACAATCTTCTGCATAGGCCGGATAATCCTTTTGTCTATGAACGGCAACTATAGTGGCTCTCGTACCGCGCGCTGATGACAGCTATTTGTTTTTTTTATTTATTTATTCTGCAAGCCACAGACCGGGATGGCAATGAGTGAAGATAACTTCATGTAGGCTGGTGACTGCTCGAGAACAGACTACGTAGAGGGAAGTGCTATGATGATGTCTCTGGTGTTTCCTATACTAACTCGTTCTTAGTTTTAAGAACATACATTATTTTTTATTTACAATTACAATTCTCAATGTTCCATGTTTCCAACACTGAGCTCGGTGGATGAAAACGCTGATTTAAAGAATTGGGAACTTGGCCCAAAGCCTGTTGCATTTGTTCATAATTCGTAATTAAAACATCTAAAATTTAGCAAAGAAATTGGTAATAAAATAATTTTTATGCCATTGAGATTACCGCCGTACGTGCATTTCCCTTTTCCCCTGAAAATATGCGATGTGTGGTAAAATAATTGCTGGGGTTCAACGTCCAAAACCACCTTATGCTTATGAGAGACACCATAGTGGAGGTCTCCAGAAATTTCGAGCACCTGGACTTATTCAATGCGCAGCCTAAATTCCAGCACATGGGCCTCAAGCATTATCACATTCATCCAAAATACGGCAGCTGCTGCTTGTGTTCGATCCCGCGACCTGCGGGTCAGCAGTCGAGCACCATAATCATCGGTTTACCGAGGCGTATCCTACGGCGTGTGATAGTAAAAACAAATGAAGGCTTGTTCCAAATCTGTTTCATGTAGACGCGCCTGAGGGCAGTGCAGAGCTAAGCACCTCATAGTGCAACGTCTTCTTCAGGAGCTTCTTTAGTTGATTTTTTTTCCCTCCCGGCCTAGTTAATTAGGTCTAGTTAGACGAGCAGTGACATTGAATTAAGAAGTGCCCTTCGTTCCGACTGTATACACAGCGTTGCACATGTGGGTCGTACGCAGGATGCCGAGCCTGCGCACGCATATTTAGCGCATGGGGCGCCGCCTCGGTGTGTCGCCGTCTCGCCCGTGGGCGCCATTGTGCCGAGAACAACGCGTGCCCAGCAAACGGAGTGTGAGGAGGCCACGTTGGTGGCACACAGCACTGACCTACATCTGGGGCATCGGAAGCACCCTGTGGTGGGAAACAATACGGCTTCGCTTACTATAGACAAGACGAGCCAGTAACGCAGACGTCGGCAGAAGCCGTCTGGTCGAGTCGAAAAGCTTTTTACGGGGAAATTCGGGACCTCCCAGGCCCGCTGAGGCACCGCACGACACCCCTACGCTCCAACGTCCACGCAGTCCATGACGTTGGAAGCCCAGAAGGCGGCGATCTTGAAAGCCGTCGGGTCGAGTCACGCATATAAGCGGCGGACGGGACAGCTCTCTGGACACAAGCGAACATTATATAGGTTTACATACGGTGGCGTCAAGAATAACACGAAAGAGGACATTCGAACCTACAGGCGTAGCTTTTCCCACATTCCCAAAAGGGTCGGGCGATCTGTGTCTTCTAATGGAGGTAGATCAGTGTTGTGCTGTGATCATAATTTGACGCTATACCGTATACGCGGCGTTCTTTCTAAGAGTGTGTAGGGCGTGCATCTGAGGAAGATCGGTGCCGTTAAAGTTAATAATTGATGGGGTTTAATGTGCCAAAACAGCGATATGAATATGAGAGACGCCGTGGGGAGAACTCCAGAAATTTCGACCACCTCGGGTTACTTAACGTGCGCATAAATCCAAGTACACTCGGACCTCCAGCATTTTCGCCTCCACCGAAAATGCAGCCACCTCGGCCGGTGTTCGATTCTATGACCTTTAGGTCAGCAATCGAGCACCACGATCACTAGATCACCGCGGCGGGTGTACTGTTATCGGCTGGAAGAGGACGGGCAAGGAGAAGACGGGGTAAGCGCATTTACTCCGCGAACTTAGTGTGTCAACCAGAAGCAATACGTGAACGGCTTACTGTACGAATCAAAAGCTTCGTTTACTGGTCAAACATGCACCACGTTTGTTTCTGAACTCATGATGCTCACGCAGCTTATTCACTGAAATGAGACAACATGCTACAGATGTTGCTGAGCGCATGACTTGAGACGAACAGTCTCAAAGGCGCGGCCAAGGCAGCCGCCGGAAGTGTGCAAAGGTTTTACCCTTGGCATGTCTTAATGAAGAAGCCGAACTGACGGGGGCTAACAGGGAGCCTTGAAGTCGATTAAACTGGGTCAGCAACGTAGCACGACGCCTAAATGAGATCTTCCGGTCGCACGTGGCGGCCATCTTAATGTCTAGAGGCTGCAGCCAAAGACCATACGTTGCAACATGGCAACTGTCGAGCGTGGGATGGTACAAGTCCGTAGAAAAACGCTTAGTCACGGTTACTTGAGAGTACTGCGTCGTAAGCTTATAACAGCTTGCGACACTCGAAATAATGAGGTGATTCGTAAGGTCAAGAATAACATAATAAAACTGGATATTGGTTTGGCAGGGTCTCTTCAGGCATCCATCAAAACGAACGCGTCTAGTCAGAAGGCAACCACGCCACGGGATACGGCCTCGAAGAACATTAAGGAAAGTACCACGCCAGGCCAATGAGGATGTATCGGCAGCGTCCCCGCCGACTTGGTCAACGCAGATGTAAATAATGAAGGGCAATACAAGTGTGGAAAGAACGCAAGGTCGCGTGTGTCTGGTGCCAGAAATGACACTGCAAACGACGGCGCTCGTCGTATACACAAACAATCAGATGACGGAAGATAGCTGTTTGTGTGAACTGAAGGAAGTAATGGTGATTACATCGACGTACCGTCTGTAATCATCAGAAACGGGAAAGTCCGTGTAAAAGGAAAGCACATTTTCTAGCAAAGAACCTCTTTAAGTAAGCAACCTCGCCTCTTGTTCTTTCAAAGTGATCTTACAACTTTTCCGTAGACACAATAACTCGTCATGTGCGGGTTATATATATATATATATATATATATATATATATATATATATATATATATATATATATATATATATATATATTATATGTATATATATATATGGGATATGGCACAACGGGAGCGTTGTCAACAAGGATAAATATATTTATTTCCTAACAGTTTCGGGAGGGGTCCTCCCTTCATCAGGGGATGAGTTGTGTGTGCGTGTGTGGTGTGTGTGTGTGTGTGTGTGTGTGTGTGTGTGTGTGTGTGTGTGTGTGTGTGTGTGTGTGCTCACAGCAAGTTATTTTTTCACCCCACCGCGATGGTTTAGGGGCTAAGGTATTTGGATGCTTGCTGACCCGCAGGTCGGGGGTTCAAATCCAGGCTGCGGCGGCTGCATTTCCGATGGAGGCGGAAATGTTGTAGGCCCGTGTGCTCAGATTTGGGTGCACGTTAAAGAACCCCAGGTGGTCGAAATTTCCGGAGCACTCCACCACGGCTACTCTCATATACATATGGTGGTTTTGGGACGTTAAACCCCCATATTAATCTATCGATCTTCATCAGAGGCACTGATGTAAGATACAAATGGGTGCAAGGGACACCAGCGCGCCTGAAGTGGAATACGGGTTGATAAGAAAATGCATCAAGGTTCGACCAGAGTGCGCTCGCACAGCTGGCGAAAACACGCATAGAGAGCCATTGACATGGCGTGTCGAAAGAAATGCCTGAAAGAAATTCCAGGACACTGCTGTGCTGCACACGTCGTTCCCAACGACACCTCTCTCCCAACCACCGCTAAAGGCGTCATATACGAGAAAACGACGGTCGAGTCACAAGCTAGACTGCCGTCGAAGCAGTCGCCCGGCGGGAATTCACGCATTTTATCGGTGCTTTGTGAGCGCGTAAAAGTACCCTCGTAAACAGGCCTGACCTGCACGTGTGGCACGAGTAAAGAATAAAGATACGGCAACTGCATGGACAGCGCGGCTTCTAGCCTTGTTTTGTCAAGTTCAGTTTTTCTTTTGTTCTGCGTCTCACCTGTTGGTTCCTCCTAAGAATGAAATCACGCTCAGGTATGAACGGTCCAGGAAGCTTCCTGCTCTCACGTTGCGACACCAGGGCATTGAACACTTGGAGTCTTGACTTTGCCGTTACCCTTCGACTACTTCGGTGGTACTAAGTGGTCGAGGGGTAACGGCAAAGTCAAGGCTCCAAATGTTAAATGCCCTGGTGTTGCAACGTGAGAGGAGGAAGCTTTTTGCGCCGTGCTCCCGACCGGGTTGCAGAAATTAGGTGTCTTTTCTCATCTTCTAACCACTACCACCACCACTTTGCCGTTAAATACGTGAGCAAGGGAGCTCTAGGATGTCCCGCTCTTAACGCGAGCCTCGATCTCATCATGGACGCTTTCGAGTTGAACAGCCCAGTGTATCGCACGTAGTGACAGACACCTACAATTAAGGAGGTGTTCAGGCGGAACACTTGCGAGACATGTAGCCCAGGCTTATACCGCCTGCTGCAACTTCACAGCCACCACTTCCACCACCTGGATGCTTTAGAGTATCAACTGTGATTATTTATTCTCACCTGCTCGTTTTTACAAAGTGGCAAAATAGATGAATCGTTTGGGATGGACAAATAGGACGCAGAAAAGAGAGTGAGCCTCAACTGCCTGTTGGAATTTATTATTTTGTCTCCTTGTTCCGCCACACGTATTACGGGATTTGGGCAAAACGCTACGTATACTGACATCCCTTCCTGTCCTAGTCGCTTTTTCTTGTCTCAGTTCATTCTGCTTCCTTTTGGTGCTGCTGGCATTCACCACATGTTTCAATGAGATTAGGCACTCTAGGTATAGCGTATATGTCAACCCGCTTCTTCCAGTGATGAAGCCGGAAACTGTAGCAGGGCCGCAGCACAAAATCGTAACTCTGGAGAGTTGACCGGAAGGATTGGGATCTAAGTACCTATTGCCGCAAGCAGTGTGCCAATCTTTGTGTCCGTCGAGGAAGCGGGCGGTGTCGTCGTCGAACTTCCCGGTTTGCTACCCTATGCCGGGGGAGGGGCATTGATGGACGAAGAGGTAGGCAAACAAAATAGAAGTTAGCATTAAAAAAAATGGCTGAGGCATAGCTCGGCTATAGGCCCGGTTATGTAAGTGAAAGCTTGTTTACTGTATATATGAAACGCGGACACCCCCAATTTTGCTGTAAATAATGACTGATGTTTGGACTCAAATGCGAATAGATAAGAGCCTGTTGACTCGGGCTGACTCGATCATTTATCTATCGTGCCGACTGGTGAACAGCCACAGGTGCTCACACGAACTCCAGAAGATTGTCGTTCAGCCGAAGAAGTGCAACAACACGTTCTTGCGGCTTCTGCTATTCTCATACAGCACATTGGAGAATGGCGCCTTTAGTACTGAGAAGCGGTGCTGCGGCGCGTCCGATCTGTACTCCATGTATCTGCTAGTTTCAACGTTCGACTATTCGCAATAAATGCTGTGAAAACAAAGTTATGATATATTTCTAAATTTGAGGTGCACGTGGAACGACTTTTGCGCAGTGTATTAAGCACACAGAAGTCCGCGCTGGTGTCATCCAACTGGGAAAGGATAACGAGACCTCACATCCGGCTCGAAACAGCCAGCATGGGACTGCGTGGGTTGGAATGTGTTTACCGGTGCAAGGCAGAGCTAAAGGCACGCAAGGAATGTGAAGTTATCCCCACCAGCTTACTTCTCTTCGTGTTGTCAATGACGTTGTGACGCCCCGCCACGGTGGTCTAGTGGCTAAATTACTCGGCTGCTGACCCGCAGGGCGCGGGTTCAAATCCCGGCTGCGGCGGCTGCATTTCCGATGGAGGCGGAAATGTTGTAGGCCCGTGTGCTCAGATTTGGGTGCACGTTAAAGAACCCCAGGTGGTCTAAATTTCCGGAGCCCTCCACTACGGCGTCTCTCATAATCATATAGTGGTTTTTGGGACGTTAAACCCCACATATCAATCAATGACGTTGTGACGCTGTCCCGTTTTCGCGCTGTTTTTTCACAATTTATCATGTGCCAGCTGGTCCTTCAATACACTCTTCTGTGCGGTCGCCTACCCAAATTACCTGAAGGGGAGGCATCAATGCTGCATGCAACGTACCTTCACTCAGTTGGAACTTCCACGTCGTTGTTTTCGATGCCCATGGTTATGACTATACGCATGCTTTGTTTTAACACGAAGGTGTTTTATGTAGGCGTCCATCGACGTATTTTCAAGACTTCATCGACGTATTTATCACGGAAATGACTTCGAAACAATGCTGACGATCAGATGGCAAAGGAAAAAAAGTTCAGTATGGGGGTCGAATCCATGACTTCATAGACCATGTCAACCGATGCCTGGCACGCTATTTACTGCAGCAAGGTCGCGCCCACTAGAGGCTTTAAAAGACACTTTCTTTTTGTGAGGAATGTCAACCAAGGATTTTTGATGTATTCAAGGACCTGTTCCCTAACCCGCGTTTACTCCGAAAAGCCGGGAGTCAATGGCCGGCCTCTGTGGGAAGCACGTCAGCGCCTCATTTGCCTGTTTGCATCCATTGCGGAGCTCTCTTTTCTTCGATCTAGATCACCGGATGAGGGGATGCCGAACAGCCATGCGCCCATACGTATGGAATGTGCAACGAGCATTGTACACTCAAAGCGTTATAGCTACACGAAATGGGGCAGAGAGATGAGAGAAACTCAGCGAGGTCAACCAAAATTCAAACATCCGGTTTCACACTGATATGTGAACGGACGAAAGCGTGCAAGCTTTGACGGTGCATATGTAGCTTAAATTATTTGTCATGAGCGGTCGTATTATTTACGTCTACGAGCTATCATAACTTCAGCTGTGTTTGCAAGCGTGAATAAGAGCAGAAAGTTCCGCACATTATGTTTCCTGGAGACTTACAAAGAGTGTTCAGCTTAAATTGGGGACGACGCAGCGAGCAATGGAAAGGAAAATGGTAGGTGTAACCTTAAGAGACAACAAGAGAGCAGAGCGGATTAGGGAACAAACGGGGGTTAAGGCTATCATATATAGTTGAAATCGAGAAGAGGAAATGGACATGGGCTGGGCATGTAGCGCGTAGACAGGATAACCGCTGGTCATTAAGGGTAACTGACTGGATTCCTAGAGAAGGCAAGCGGGTTAGGGGGAGACAGAAGGTTAGGTGGGCAGATGGGATTAAGAAGTTTGCGGGAATAAATTGGCAGCAGCAAGCACAGGACCGAGTTGACCTGCGGAATATGGGAGAGGCCTTTGTCCTGCAGTGGACGTAGTCAGGCTGATGATGATGATAATTCAGTTACACTGCCACACGAGTCACCTGCAGCGCCCCAGTAGTAACATCATCGCAACAGTGACCATTTCTGAGTGAGAGAGCAAAAACTTCGTTAAATATTTACTTTTTATTTGCTCATTTTCAAAACTGGGAGCCGTTGCGGGTTGTTACATGATGTGAAAGTTTACAACACTGAAAGCGAATATACAGACAGCATAGTAGAAACCATAGTACATAGCGTAGTGCAAATAACACAGTACAAATATAAAGAAATAAAAAAATTAATAAGCAAGACGTTTACACTCCGTACAAAGCCTAAGAAACGGCGAAGGTGGTCGGTTTTGTGGACCTAACATGGTCTTCTTGGCTGATGATAGGTCTTTCCTTGGGGTAGACAGAAGAGCCAAACCACAGCCTATCACAGACCATGCAAGAATGTCTGAATTCCAGTGCCAGAAACTAACGAGCAAAACTGGCAATGACATCCCCTTTAGAGTCGCGAGATAAGCAACGGCGTGGGTGTTTTTTTTTTCATTTTCTTTCTGGACACCTAACGCTAATAAAAAGGCACGGCGATCAGTTCCCCCCATAACTTTTTTTTTTGTCTTGTTCGGAAGACCCACTGAACTTTTCCACTATACCGTCCGTAACGTAATAATGACAGCACATCGGGGACAAGCAGTTCGGCAGAACATTTAGGGGGAATACGATTTCCAGATTGCATTTCGTGATCTGCGACGATTCCCGAAATAAAACGAAAGAAGAAGCAAATGAAGACTGCAATCGATGCCACAGAAATTAGGAACGGTAAAGTATCTACTATTCTGAGCCGTCTTATTAAGTTATAGTGCGCGATATGTGACTTACGTCTCATGGTTGAAGGGACAAGCTTGAAAGCTGCTATTGAGCAAATCCCCTGTTTTTGACTTGCGCTTTGCCATCCCTTCTGAATTGATTACAGTCACTTCGATTGTATGATATGGCTGATTTCAACAAAAAAAGAAGTATAAAGATAAAAAATAAAAAAAGATGCTGTTCAGCGCATTGTCAGTATCACGACATCACATAACTGATAAGAAATGGGCAGCAAAAATATTAGGATTGGCTTAGTCCAACGCAAAGCACCTCAGACTGAGTAGCGAAACAAAATTCAACCAGCTCCGTTTTGCGGACATCGACAAAACAGCCAAGCTGGTCATCAGATTGAGGCATTTGTATGTTTTGCAAGTCTTTCAGATATGCTGTATCGCTGCTTTTTATTACACATTCTGTGCTGAGATTTGAGGGGACACTATATATAGTTTTATTGCATATTGACCACACCACTCTTACACACACAGAAATCCTCGCTTAGGATGCTTCGATATCTTGCACTAGTTCTTTAATCAACACTCTTCGCTAAGCTTTGAGTTGAGATACCACCTTTAATAACCGCAAAGTATATCTTGTGACGGTGGTGCGACCACAATAACACACACGCCATTCGTTGGGCTAACTATAGGTAGATGCCTTTATTGTTAGTGGTGTCAGCAGTGAGTATAGAGGAATTTACCGGATGTTTGTGGCGCACACCTATCCGAGATGCCCACAAGCGTTACCCCTGACTGGACGGCTCGACCAAGAACGGTTAAAATGAAATGCCAAAGCTTCAGAGCACGGCTTAGGAACGCTTGTACATCGAAACTGAAAAATGGCTCTGGCCAACTACTGTAAGGCTGCCGATTTCTCTACTTCAACTTCTGTGAGTAAGGAAATAGAAAGTGCCATAAAAAAGGCGAAGAATTCCAATGCTCGCCAGTCGCGAATGTCTATAGCGCGCGCAAGGAGCGATAGCAGCGCCGTCAATTAGCGCGCCCACTCGGCGCCGACATTCTTCCCCGCCGACCTCATCCATCACGCGATTCGTACGTGCGGCATCGCATGGCGCGCTCAGCTGCCAGCTCAATCGTCGCCAATAAGGGTGCGCGCATCTCTCACGGCACCCAGCAACGAAAACGCCCCTATGAGCTTGCGAGGCTGTACAGCCGGGCCCCACTTTCTCGGCATAGCCTACATTTGCAGCACGCGGGGATGTTCTGCTGCTGCTGCTCCATTCCTCTGCCTCGTCGGGTGTGCTTTCACTGACTTTACTGGACGTGTGTATCATATTTGATGTACTGAATACAATGTCTAAAAAAAGCAATAAAGCTCTCAAACATGCACAGAAAATCAGTTATGGTGTATTTTTCATGTTATAATGAAATTACACTGAGTTGCACCGTTAACCAAGGTAATTATTTTAATTGAAATAATTATGCCTGAAACAAAATTTCCCACTTTCTTTTTTTTTGAACTGAACTGTACAACAAGAACAAAAACGGCGAGTGTTTTCTCACAATTTTTATAAGGCGTGACTCCCTGTGGGCATCGCAGGGATTAAAAAAAAATCGCCACCAAAGTTATCGTTTGAAACAACCGACAATCATAGTATATACCCCAAGTGACAGAACATCCTAAGCCAAAATGAACATATCCTGCAAAGGCACAAACACAACGGATACCAGGTTCACTAATCTACACCATAAATCGTTTTCACGGATTCGGCTCTCACCTTTCTGCGTCATGCCTCCCTCTTCTTTCTTCAATATAGCATATTTTCCTGAGGGTGGGCTATATAGTCTCTTTAAAGGAACCATTGCTAGTTGGTTGTTTTGTAAATGCGTATAGCATTTGCTTAAGCTAACCCGGCGGGTTTCGTATGGACGGTCCACTTTTCAGAGAAACATCACCCGTTTATCCACAAGGCTAACATGCTAGTAACGTCAGCGCGGCCACACGTGCACCATACAAACGCGAATAAATGTTTTGACAGTGTTTTCACTCCGGTATATGAGCTTTTAGTGTTGAAGCCCGACGATCTAACCCCATCACCATGGCGCATTCAGAAATTTGGAGGGTTTTACCAAAAATGACGGATTTCCCTAGTAATAAGGTTATACGTGCCAAAACAATTATGAATACAAGTAAATAACTCATAGTAGATTGCTTAAATAATTTCCAACACCTTCATATAGGGTACACGGCCCCATCATCTCACGTTCATCGAATGCGACCGCCGTTGCCGGGATCAAACAACCGAGCGCCGTCTGGGGACCAATCTTCATCGTTACGCAATTCGCATTGACGAAGGCAACGCACACCACTCGATTTATGCTTGTTCTGCGGGTGCGTGGGGTTTGCGGCCTGAGGGCTGTGGTTTCAGAGCCAGTGCGGCTAGTTGAGGTCCCCAACCACCCGACGAGAGACAAGGTCATCGTGACAAACAACCCGTCAAGCTGCCAGTATATCCAGTGATTTTCCTTTTCATCGCTCATTCCCTGCTGTTTTAGACCCAGAAACAACGGGCTCACGGCGGTGCACCCGCTGACACTCAGACACTGGTCCGGGCTCAAGACGTCATCGGGAAGAAGCAGCCGGCAGCTTAGCTTCCCTCAGCTCTTCTCTCAAATATTGTCGCTCGCTCAGTCACGGGCGCACAAGCGCGAGGCGACAATGATGAGCACCTGGCTTGCTTGAAAAAGTTTTATTGCTGCTGCTAAGTTTGAGGAGGCCCAGAAGGGGTCACCCTTCACAATCAGGTCCTGGCAGTATAAAGCACCAGGCATGCCGCGCTTCCCCGCAAGGTCAGAATATTTGTCACCGGGTAATGATACTTTCAGTTCGAAAAGAGGTCCCGCTCTCCTGATCACTGCTTCAACCTATTCACATTTTGTTTCTTCTTTTCCCTTTCCTTCTATATTGCTGCGTCGCTCGCAGCATGCAAAGCTAATATTTTTCAGCAGACAGCGTTTATTTCATCAGCATAGCCAGCAGAAAGCATAAACGCCGCCTACGCCGCCTCGGTTTCCCTACCGGCGAGTCTTGCACTCAATTGCACTCGGCGGTTTCCGACAGATTACTCTGCGCAAACATACAACACTGCATGAGTACAGGCGCTACGCGGACAGGGCGTGGTTAGAGTAAATTAGCCCTGCAACGGGGGAGACGACGTCCGCCGTGGAAATCTTGGTTCTGCAGACAAGCGCGATTAATGCCCGCGGAATGGGAAAGTGTCAAGCGGAGAAAGAAATAATAAATGGGCATCCCTTCGGGGAAGCCTGCTCAATTCATTTGAAGCACTCCTTAATTAGCGGCAGTTCACCTATAACTAAGACTGTCAGCGTGCTAACTAAGCTGTGTGCGCAGGCCACTTAGTTGATGCGGACTGTGCAGCCAAGGGCGTACAAACAACGCGGCATAAACCACTTTTTCTTCCCTTTATTTGCATTTTCTTCATTTCCTTAGCTCTGTGTGTGCACAGCGAGTGCTCAGCGCACGGGAAGTGAGATGGCTCAATTTTTTCTCAGGCGGGATAAACATGTCTACCTTATTTACAGGGTGCGTGTTTTTGCCGCTTAGTTTGGAGAACTTATAACGAGGAGGCGTGGCGTTCTCACGATGAATTCAGAATGAAAAGTACAGCGAAATAGATACATCAAGCCAACCAATTAGCCGGTGTAGCGAGTGATTCTCGTTGCCATCGCGCTAATAACAATTGTTCTCTTTTTTTTCTAAATAAAACAACTTTTTTTTAATCATTTGGGATTCGTGGCTCAGATTTTGGCTCTTCGTTCCCTGTTCTTGCCCTGCTTAAACTGGAATCACGAAGGATTCGGATGGCTTTCTCATTGCCTTTTCACTTGGGTTGGCATGCAGCATGGTGTCTAAATTAACTATGGACTAAAGTCCCGTATGATGCATATACTTAAACCAGCACCAATGCAGATAGATTGCTCCTGAAGCCTGCGCGCGATGATTGCTTCCTCAGCTATACGCTTAGTTCAATGGGCAATGAATTTCTACGTCCCTTTGTCGTCGTTCTGCTCTCACGCTATAAATATCGTCATGTCATACATAATAGCCCAAACCACCACATGCACTCTTAATTAAAGGACATATTGCCAGCTGACATGCTTGGGTGAGATCCGGGAGTGGAAGAAGACAAAGACGATCTGTCTGAGCTGCTGCTTGGCTAGTCGACTCAACGAACCCAATAAACCAAGTTTGTCTTAAGAAACGTGACAAGACTGGTGGAGTTGCTGGGTACAACGTCTCACGATCCACCCGATGCCCAAGACCCCGTCCAGCAGCCGGAACACAAGCCCTGCACCCGTGGACACTCCTGTTCACAGAGTAAGCCGCCGCCAACGAGGCCTACCACCTGAGACACCAACCACTGACGCAGCGACTATGACTTCGACACAAGATCCCCTGCAAGCTCCGACACCTTCCACGCCGATCTACTGCACCGTCCAGAACCCGCTCATGCCTAGCCCCTTTCATGGAGAGCAGCATGAAGATGTTGACGACTGGCTGAGTGAGTTCGAACCTGTCGCAGCGATAAATTACTGGGATGATGCCGCGAAGCTCCAGAACGTGTACACTTGCCTGAAGGACGGTGCCAAGACGTGGTTTTTGAACAGGGATGATGTTCTGACATCTTGGCGCGAGTTCCAGCGTCGCCTTCCGGAGACCTACAGGAGTCCCGACCGCCGCGAACGAGCGGAGCGTGCACTACAATCACGCATCCAGATCCCAAACGAGACCGTCTCGATGTACGTTGAGGACATGACACGGCTTTTCAAGCGAGCGGATCCTGCTGTGGCAGAAGAAAAAAAGTTGCGCCACCTCATGCGTGGTGTGAAGGAACAACTTTTTGCTGTTTTGGTGCGTAGTCCCCCTAAGAGTGTTGCTGAGTTCCTTACTGAAGCGGCAACAATGGAGCAAGTACTGCACCAACGGTCTGCCCTGTTTGACCGTCAAGTGAATGCTGCCTCAACCCCCGAAATTTTCGCCACCCCTGGGAGCAAGAGCCCCGAATAGATTCGCGAGATCATCCGATCTGTCGTTCGGGAAGAAATGGAAAAGATGTACGGGACAAGACCAATCGATGTTGGTTCTATCACCATTGTCATCCGTGACGAAGTCCAACAGGTGTTGCACGCCCATCGTTTTCCGCTGATGTCGGTTGATCCGGAAACGGCTCCTGTGTCTACTGACAGTCGCCGTCGTACGTACGCGGAAGCCTTGCGATCTACCACGCCTCGTTCTGGTCAAGGAGTCCCGACCCAGCCAGTGCCGCACGTCCCGATCCAAACAGTGCCGCACGTCCCGATCCAGACAGTGCCGCACGTTCCGCTTCAGACAGTTCCATACGTCCCGATCCAGACAATGATGCCGTCAGTCGCGATTCAGTCGGCGCGCGCTGGTTTAGACATCGATGGTCACCGTGCACCGACGCGCAAGTCTGATCTCTGGCGTACGCCGGACAGACGACACCTCTGCTATCATTGCGGTGAGGCTGGTCACATTTACTGCGAATGCCTATACCGGCAACTTGGCCTGCGTGGATTTTCCGTCAATTCACCTCATCCCCAAATTGGTCAAAGGCCGAGGGACATCGAAGAGTATCTCGCGCAACAGCGTGCACCCTTTACACGACGTCAATCCCGGTCACCATCTCCGAGGGGACCCGCAGCCACTGGGTCAGGTTTCGATGTGACGGCACGGGAACGCTCTCCAAGCCCCCGTCGGGAAAACTGAAGGCAGCGGCCTTCGGGGGCAAGGTCACTGGGACTCAAAGTGCGGAAGACCTCCCATCGACGCTTGCACGCAACACGGAAGACATTCAACCAGAGAATAATCGCAGTACTGAAGAAACGCCGAAATCCACATCTGAACCCAGTGACCGCGTGTCACTTGACATACCTGTGCTGATTGACGGCTTTCAGGTCAATGCATTGATAGACACTGGTGCAGACTATTCGATTATCAGCGGGAGGCTAGCAAAAGATCTCAGGAAAGTGATTACGCCGTGGAATGAAACGCGAATTCGAACTGCTGGAGGACACGTTGTAACACCACTGGGTCGCTGTACGGCAAGAGTTAAAATTCGTGCGTCAACGTTTGTGCTCAGCTGCCTCGTTCTTCGCGACTGTTCACGTCAGCTGATTATCGGCATGGACTTCCTTCGGGAATACGGTGCCATCATAAATCTCCGTGAACGCATCGTGACCTTCTCGACTCAAGGCGCAACAGATCGAGACGCTGATAACTACCGTAGACCTGCGCTGCGTGTTGCTGACGACAGTGTGACGCTGCCGCCCCGAGCGACTGTTCCCATCGAAGTCATTTGTGAAGACCTCCGGGACGGTGACGTGGTGGCTGAAAGCAACCTATCACTTCTGCTACTCCAAGGTGTATGTGCTGCCCGAAGTGTTGTGCGTGTCCGTAACGGGCAGTCACAAATACTAGTTACGAACTTCAACTACGAGCACCGGCATCTTTTCCGCGGAACCACCGTAGCCTATGGAGACCCTGTTGCCGACGTCACGGAGTGCTTCGCGTCCGAGGAAACGCATGAGGATGAAGAATTCCTAGACCACATCGACATTAATTCGACGCTGTCAGACAAGAGAAAGGCTGCACTTCATGACCTTTTAAAGGAGTTTCGGTCTTGCTTCGCCTCTTCTTCCAAAGTCCATCAAACACACCTCGCCAAGCATCGAATTATTACCGACGATGACGTCCGCCCCATCCGGCAGCAGCCTTATCGCGTTTCTTCCAAAGAACGTGCGGCTATTCAGACACAAGTGAAAGATATGCTCGATGACGGGATTATTCAACCATCCAGCAGCCCTTGGTCCTCGCCAGTCGTTCTAGTGAAGAAAAAAGACGGAACGCTGCGATTTTGTATTGACTACAGGAAGCTTAATAGCGTCACGAAAAAAGACGTTTACCCGCTTCCACGGGTCGACGACTCTCTCGACAGTTTACGACGCGCGAAGTATTTTTCGTCCATCGATCTAAAGAGTGGCTATTGGCAAATTGAAGTGGATGAACGAGACCGAGAAAAAACTGCGTTTGTGACTCCAGACGGACTTTACAAATTCCGTGTTCTTCCCTTCGGCCTCTGTTCTGCCCCAGCCACTTTTCAGAGGATGATGGACACAGTTCTCGCTGGCTTGAAGTGGCAAAGCTGCCTTGTCTACCTCGATGATGTGGTCATCTTTTCCGAGAGCTTCGAAGAACATCTGAAGCGTCTGAGAAAGGTTCTGGACGCCATTCGCACAGCTAAACTCACGCTGAAACTCCAAAAATGCCATTTCGGCTACGAAGAGCTGAAATTTCTGGGGCATGTCATTAGTGCGGATGGAGTGCGACCTGATCCAGACAAAACTGCTGCTGTCGCCGCCTTCCCTGTTCCATCAGATAAAAGAGCAATACGCCGTTTCCTCGGCTTGTGCGCGTATTATCGCCGATTTATCGCCAACTTCTCGAAGATAGCTGAACCTCTTACGCGACTCACTCGAGATGACGTGCCTTTTACTTGGAGCGCAGAACAAGATGCAGCGTTCACAGAGCTACGGCGGAGAATGCAAACAGCCCCTGTTCTTGCCCATTTTGATGAGGACGCTGCCACAGAAATTCATACAGATGCCAGCAACGTCGGACTTGGCGCTGTCCTTGTACAACGACACGGTGGCGTTGAACATGTAATAGCTTACGCCAGTCGTACTCTTTCTCTAGCCGAGACCAACTATTCTACACCGGAAAAAGAATGCCTCGCAGTCGTGTGGGCGACGACCAAGTTTCGGCCTTACCTCTACGGTCGTCCCTTTAAAGTGGTGACTGACCACCACTCGCTCTGCTGGCTGGCAAATCTCAGAGATCCATCCGGCCGTCTCGCTCGGTGGAGTTTGCGTTTGCAGGAGTTCGATATTACGATAGTGTACAGGTCAGGGCGCAAACATGAAGATGCCGACGCACTTTCTCGAGCGCCTGTGGGGCACGCTGTCAGGGGCTCCGAGGATGAAGATGCCTTTCTCGGATCAGTCAGCGATTCCGAATTTATGTCAAAACAGCGGGCAGACGACGAATTACGCCCAGCTATTGATTTCCTGGAAGGCCGAAACTCTGAGGTCCCTCGACACATTGCTCGCGAACTGTCCTCTTTTTGTCTAAGAAGAGGCATTCTTTACGAGAAAAACGCCCGTGGTAGCGACAAAGCCTTCCTACTCGTTGTTCCTACCGAAATGCGGGACGAGATCCTCCTTGCGTGCCACGACGAGCCCACGTCAGGACATTTGGGCTATTCGCGAACTCTCGCCAGAGTACGCCAACAGTATTACTGGCCGCGACTATCAACAAGTGTACATCGATACGTGAAAGGCTGCCGTGAGTGCCAGAGTCGCAAGACTCCGCCTGTGAGACCCGCAGGCCTGCTCCAGCCGATCGCACCACCACAGACACCGTTTGACCTCGTGGGAATGGACCTTCTTGGACCCTTCCCTTTGTCGTCCTCTGGGAACAAATGGATTATAGTTGCGACAGATTATCTCACTCGGTATGCTGAAACAAAAGCGTTACCCCGTGGCACATCCTTTGAAGTCGCGCAGTTCTTCGTGCACCAAATCGTCCTACAGCACGGTGCCCCATCATGCGTGATTACGGACAGAGGGACGTCATTTACAGCACGAATGATGGAGGACATTTTTAAATTGAGCTACACAACTCATCGAAAAACGACGGCTTATCACCCGCAATCGAATGGACTGACAGAGAGGCTTAACAAGACCATAGCGGACATGCTGTCAATGTACGTTGATGTACAACACAAAACCTGGGACGAAATTCTTCCATACATCACGTTTGCATACAATACAGCAACGCAAGAAACAACGCGATTTCCGCCTTTCCGGCTCGTTTACGGACGCAACGTGCGAACCATGCTCGATGCTATGCTTCCGTGTGACCAAAGCAATGAAATCGCTCCAGACGCTGAGGAATACACTCAATACGCAGAAGAAGCTCGTCAGCTAGCTCGCATAAACACCAGTCACCAACAAGATGAAGACGCACGACGTTACAACCTCCGCCATCGAAACGTCACCTACCACCCTGGGGACCGAGTGTGGGTGTGGACCCCTGTCCGGCGACCAGGCTTATCCGAAAAACTCCTAAGCCGTTATTTTGGACCATACAAGGTTCTTAGACGTGTCACCAATCTTACCTACGAGGTATTTCCGGACGGCGCAGCGTCTTCTCGTCGACAGCTTCGGCCCGAAACCGTGCATGTCGTTAGGCTGAAGCCCTACTTCACACAGTAGCCCTTGTGGTTAACGTGTTGCGACATGCCGTGACATTGTGCTGCTGCTGCTGCTGCTGTTCGTGTGCTCCTGTGTTTTTATGGCTTTTGTTTTTGCGCTTGGCGCAAGCATTGGCGAATTTTCCTCATTTGCGCTGCGAGTACTGGCACTCTCCCTCTTTTGGTTCTCTGTATCTGCGTGTGTATGTCTTCATTTTTTTTCGTTACGAGCATCGAGTCGATGCTTTCAAAGGGGGGATTAATGCCACCTGACATGCTTGGGTGAGATCCGGGAGTGGAAGAAGACGAAGACGATCTGTCTGAGCTGCTGCTTGGCTAGTCGACTCAACGAACCCAATAAACCAAGTTTGTCTTAAGAAACGTGACAATATTCATGTTCATTGCGGTAAAAAACTTGGCTAGAGGAGAGGACCGTCAATCCCAATAATTTAGCAAAAAAAAAGTCCCCGGCCCATGATCGACTGACTTGTTTCGACAGCATTTTATTTCATTGCGGAATGCTCCCAAAGCCCCCGTCTTGCTGTGTTCGTGTCCCACCACATCACCGTATGTTACTGTAGCGTACAAGAATATGGGGTGGTGTGTTCAGGGAGGAGCCGTGGCTGCCGCAGTTGGTATCGACAGCCACGAGACGGCGCCACCGTAGAATGGGCTGTCAAATCACGCATTGCCCTTTATGCACTTCTGTGCTTTGATATTAGTAATAGCAGGGGTTTAACGTCCCAAAACCATCATATGCTTATGAAAGACGCCGTAGAAGAGTGCTCCGGAAACTTCGACCACCTGGGGTGCAAAGGGTCTCCTAATTTTACCGCGAAAGCTGTTTATGAGATCACTTTTCGGGTCACGCACAGTTGCATGTTGTCCGCCGCCCTCGCCACCACCGGTGTCCGTAACCACATCGCGCGAAATTAGAAAAAAAGAATCGGCAGATCCCACGTACCTATGATTCGACGTTATGCGAAGCACGCGGAGAGAAGGTGACCAGGTTGCATTTTTTTTTTTTACTGAGCGACACGTCCTGAAACGACGCTAAATATATGTACAAATGTTGCACGCACAGACTTATGTTGTAGAGTTGCAGATGTTTATACAACCAGTTTTTCGCACTTGCGCAACGAAGCCAAGGTGAACATGCGTATTAGCAACACCAGAAGCTGATATGAAGCGCTGATGCTCGCGAGAATGCTGGCCCTGGAAGCTGCTACATAAATAAACTTCAGCGCATGGCAACTAACAACAATTGACGTTAACCCGACGTGACGGCTGTATCAAAGCAGTACATATGTAATGTTTATAAAATAAGGTAGGCAGCACTGCAACCACTATTGCCGTTTCACGAAGATTGGCGTCTATTTGAAAAGTAGCTCCGTGACCTGGCGTAGCTCTGTGGTAAAATTTTCCATTACCACGCAGAATGGTTGAGTTCGATCCCAGCTGGGACCCTGACACTTATTCTTTGCATTCGTCGGGCATTTTTTAATGCTCAAGCGTTAAAATTGCCCATGTGTGTTCTCGTCGTTCCTAAGTAGATAATACGTGTCATTCACCTGTGGCACATAACCGCACACCCACGGCACATACTCGCCCATGGGTATGTGCCACTGTCCGGCGGGAATTGTTTGACGACGTACGCGACGGGATTGTGGCATCATTCATGTCTTGACCAGCGTGTCATATTTGTCGAACCATCTTACCCTTCCATGCTAATTTTGGTTCACGGCAAGTTCAGGGGGTGACCACGAGAGCACCCAAACATAAGTGGATAGATAGATAGATAGATAGATAGATATATAGATAGATAGATAGATAGATAGATAGATAGATACGCTCAAAGTCGTCGAAGTTCGCTATAAATGTTTCGCATTTAATACTTTGCCTTAGGTAGGCATGACCTCTAAGCACCAATGGCACAGTGGAGCTTGAACCCAGGTCCGCTGGGTGCCAGCCCAGTATTCTACCACCATGCTGCACCGGTGCTTGTGACTTGTCAAACCTGCCTTAGGCAGGCTTGATGTCGGGAAAGCAATCGCGTTAATACAACTTATAAAGCGTTTTACGACAGCGAATGAACAACCAGTCGTCGCACAATGCGATTAGCATAACGAGTGGGCCGTCCAATCTCCAAATCATCACAAAAGCTTAATTGTTCTTGTTCCCCTAATAACTGCGGCACATACCCATTTCAGCCATAATTCCTCATCGTCGTCAGCCACTGCATGCAAATTGGCCCAAAATTCCTTGCAAGTGTTCAGCGGACACCACGCTTCTCAGAAGAATGACGAAAAATAGCCTAGCTAATGCCGGCCAACTACCCAAAAGTTTATTATTAATACCCTGTCGAACAACACGAAGCTGCACTCAGAATTCACATTAGGCAACATCGTAATCATCGGCGCTTCTTTTTTCTACACCCTAAAGGCGGAAAGAATAATTACGAAGTCCTGGCGTCCTTTATTCTTTCAGCTATAGGCCCGCGAACACAGCTCGCACAGTATAGAACGAAAACCGGTGATACAGCACGCAGCTAATGATTGCGCGCACACGTAAACAGCGATCAGTGGAAACGCCGGTACTGTAACCAATTGCAGCGCATTAGAATAGGCTAGTTAATGATAATTACACGATAAAACAGGGGACAGACACAACAGGCAACGCTCGTTCGTTACGTGTTCTTCGTGTATGGTGCCGGTTTCGCGTCATCATTGCAAGCAAAACCTTCGCACGACGGCTCGAACAGCGAGGACGCAGAGACAAACGTTGAAAGAAGTGGGCGTTGTCGCGACGAATTTCAGGCGAGTGATACACCCTCGCAGTGTAGACACGGAAACCAACCAATGGGAAGCAAACATGATTCGATACCGAAGTTATATATGGCTTGAGAATAGCAACATTCGCTTCAGACGCGCGGCAAAGGCTGCAAGGTAAGGGTGGCGTTTTTTTTTTTTTTCATAAGTTTCCTTCGAGCTATTGTGGTCAAAAAAAATTACGGTAGTTATTTAGTTACCGTTCTTTTAAACAGTGCATATGAAGTGCAGTGTTGTAGCTGATGTCAGAGCATGTGGTGAATTCGAGCGGTGTGAATCGTGGGCGCGTGTAGCATGGCGACAGTATACTGAATGAAACTTGTGTTCGGTAGCTTGTTTTTCGTGAATCGGAGACCACTGACGCTTTTCAATTTTTATGGTGCGAGGTTGTTAACAGCCATTCCATTCTCTGCACCGAAACGCTCGGGTAGTGATGCAGTATTGAGCCAGTACAAGCAGCAGCAGATGGATAGCCTGCTCGGCCAGCCTCCGGTTAGGCATAAGACTCGATTCCGGAGAGGGAGATAAAAAAAGAAAGAAAAATAGATCCTTAAACGCGTCGCTCAAGCACTACTCCACCCACTGTGTGCATTCATGCGATAAACTGTGGATTGCAGTATAGTCGGTTTCTTTACATTGTCAATATACACGCCGCAATTTTACGAATGCACTGCCATTTTATGCCGGCATAGGAGTGACGAAACTCGTCTGATGATTGAGGCATGGTATATCCACAACGCATGCCAACCGACTATAGTTTCATAAAGATTAACAGTTGTCGTTCACGTAGACCCTCCCCTGCTGTCAGATTGATAGGTTCGTCTATGGCATGGCCATGCGCAGACAAGTTTCATAGCCCTTTTTCCACCTTTGTAACGCTCCAGTCTTTAGTCGGCGGGTCTTCTTCATTCAGAGCCAGTCAATTTCAGTCTGACGAACTAACCTGCGATGGGTGATCCAGCTTTTCACCGGAAGCCGCCAGAGCAATTTTCGCGCGGTTTAACCTGCGTAGTACGTAAGCCTGGACCGTTCACGGGGATGTGCGCACGCATACAATGTGCTCGCCCATTGCAGATGGCGTTTCCGCTGGGCTGGCAGTTAACGACCGCGTTGATCGTTTCTGCGGTGGCAGCCTTGGCGCACGCCTCCTGGACCCGCCTACTGACGGATGTCATTCCCGGTCTGCGTACGATAGTAGCTACACCGGAAACGACCATCAACGAAACCGGTGAGCAGAGCCAAGTGTTCGACGAGTTCCGGCAGTAAACTTAGCACTGAAAGTTACCTTTCACCCTTGCACGATATAAGGCCCAAGTTTCTCCAGTGGCCTTTATTTAACTTAACCTTGTTAAAGGGACACCACAGAGAAAAACGATTTTTCGCTTATCACAAATTGCAGTTTCACCATCCCCAGAACACCTCTTATCACAGACGACACGTGCTAAGCCAGAATAAAATGCGCGCGAAGACACCGCCTCGAGATTGCCGCACCGAGCAACGTGACGTCATGGAATTTGACGCAGTCTACTCGATCCTACGAAGTTCCTAATCGGTAAAAATGAAGTAAATAATCTGTGGGTGTCATACATCCAACATGCTAAGTTTCAGAAAAATTTCATCGAGTCAATGTCATGCAAGTGCGAAAAATAGATATTGAAATACGCGCACGGAAAGTACTGCTTTCGCAAATAATTACGCTCTTTATTGGCGTTGTTGCATTGGGAAGATAACTTGTTCGCGTTATTGGACATAACCGAATATCGCTTTTCCGTTTGTGGAAGTTGTATTAAGGTGGCAGCGTTTGTCGCTTGCCATTAGCGACTCGATGTGCTCGTTCGCCTCCACTCCGGGGAGCGCATCGATGCACTCTAGTTGTAATGATGGCATAATGAAGCGATTCTAATTATCTGTTAAATGCACACTGCGGTCGCGTCACGTATGATCAGCATGACTATTTTAATGCGCACACATTAATCGCTTAAAGTATCTCATAAATGCTATGCCGATGTTGCCTATCCCGCTTATAATCGCGATCGGGACCTCTCAGAATTAGTTATCAACAGCGATTGGCTCCTTTCTGCACCTTGCGTGAGGGAGCCAGTCGCGATCATGAAATTTGATCGGTGTTACGCCCGTTCGCGAAGGAAAGTCGCTGTGTGGCACGGATGAAAGACGGTCGAGATATTACGATACCATATATGCCTGAAATAAGATAGCTGCCAAGTGTGGCATGAGGACGATTTTAAGTTAGTGTAGTTTATTTACCATAAATTGAGCAATTCTCGCCACCTTCACAGCCCTATATCCTGTCGGGGAAAAGCAACGTCCACAACTTATAGGCACGTTCATGCGCTTAAAGGGGCCCTGCAACACTTTTCGAGCATGTTCAGAAAACGCTGCCAATCGGAGGCTCCCGACAACAAGCGAGCCAAATGTTATAGCGCAGCACGCGGCCTGTAATTCGCAAATCAGTCGGCTAAAAATTGCTTTTTGTTCTCTCGACAAATCACGGAATATACCCAAAATTTGCGCGTAGCAAGCTAGATAAGCCATTGGCTGATTTGAACATGCCACGCTCACTCATTAGAGATCGCCGCGGGAGGCCGCTACTTGTCCACGCGTGCGCACGCGATCACTGGAAAGCCACGCATTCTCAAGGTCACGAGGCTCAAGGTCAAGTGTTCAAGGTCACGAGGCGCACGTGACGTTTTTCAGTGGCCCTGCCATCCCTCCCTGCTTAGCTTCCAGCGCTTTCGTCGGGACGAGAGAAGAGGTTTTTCGCATGCTGCAATTGCATTCTAACTACACTCGCACAGGACATATTCTTAAAGTTTTTGCGGCGTTGAATTCGTGCGAAAATAAGCTCTTCCATTGAAGTCATTCCATAGTTACTTGAAATAGTGCTTCAGGGCTTCTTTAAAAGTTAGCATGCATACGTAGATCAATAACATCATGCACTCCACAAAAGGATCGCTCATGCTTATGTAGCTTAATTTAGGGACATCAGCTCTTCAAGAAATGCCTTGGCTTGTAGATGCTCAGAATTACAGCCAGAAAGAAACCTTTGTCATTAACTCAGACTTAAAAGCCACCGCAAGACATTCCAAGTAGTAAGAAACACCACCCTGGTGCAGTTGAGATCAACGGTTTCATAACCGCGGCGAATTCCGACAAGAATGGGATGTAAACGCATTAGCGAGCCTCGCAGCATAACACGCTCAGTCGAAAGACCCTCAACATAGCCCTTCAGTACTTTAGTAAGGAAGTATGCCCTTACTAAATCTTAATGGGATCGTTTATCTGGGGCTGTAGTGACTTCACAATGTCTCCAGGCACCGACGTATACCCTGCAGCATGTCCGTGTAACGCGTTGCCGCATGACAGCCTGTGCATTTAATATTTGTGCGTGTCTACACTGCAAAAACGGCATCATCGCAGTGCCGGTTGACTTGCACCAATATGACCAAGAGGTACAGGACCTTCTGGATTCCATTTTGGCAGCGCACAACTTGCCCAGCGACTCTGGCCAAAGACGTGGAAAGCGCAGCACGTCGCTCGACGTCTCCATCAAGGACAGCCTCGGTAAGCGACATATTGCTGATCACTACAAAGCACTGCTGCCGCCATACAGCTATAAAGGGAAGAAGCGGGGGGGGGCGTGATCGTACACGAAAAAGGCCAGATGACATGACGTCCCCACGAAAAAGACCTTATGTATTATCATTCGCGATGAATAACTGCCAATTGCTCCCCCAAAATGCAGAACCCTGCGTACGCTTGCGTGTGCAATCGTAACAAGTTTAAACACTGCTCTGCATAATGAATCGCAAACTTCCGAGGGACAAAGATCAGGTAGTGCTGTCAAGTAAAAGTAATGAAAATCTCTGCAGAGGAAGCTACGGTGCTTTATGGTCGTGTTCTATCCACACCTACTTCCACAAATTTAGGAGACTACACTTTTTTTCAAGGCGACTGCGAGACTTAATGCCACAAACGGCACACGTCGCAAACATGGTTTGAAAGTAATTCAGACAAATAGCCGCGTAATGCTGGACCAATCGTTTATATGAAAAACAAGCATGCAAAATTAACTGCTAATCTTAGCCTCTATTCCGAAGAGCACTTCGAAGATATTTTCACAGCCGTGTTCGCTCAAGAATTTTGCGAATTCTCCCATGTCCATGTGGTGGTCCCTACTGGCGTTCTGTTTAGTGTTGAAGGCAAGCTCGGCAAACTTCTGGAACTTCCTAAACTCTCCGATATCTTGCCCGACCGCTATTTCCATGTCTTCCTGGTGCTTTAGACCTATCTTTTTCCATGTCAAGTTCTTTATGATCGACCAGGCATTTAGGCACTCCTCCGAAGAGCCTTCGAAGCAGATTATTCCGGGCTTTCCAGGGAGACAAAATCCTGTCAAGTTGCCTTCCTTTCCACATTCGAGGATGAGCTTTCGCTTGTTCTTGTTGTAAATGTGGTGACTGAAAGGCCAAACAAAGGGGGAGGGGGGTCGCATTAAAGCTTAACGCACGAACATGTCACCCATACAGAAAATAGTGCTTTACAAAAGCTCACCTTACAATCCACAGTCTTGTAAACAAACGCTGGCCGTTCAGGACGGGCACTTGGGCAATTGGTGAGGCGCAGAATCGCGGAAAGTTTTCCCTGATCCAGTCGACAGTGTCGCCCACGACTAGAGACCCAGGTGGCTGCGAGGCGAGGAACTCCAGGGCTTCCTTCATCAAGGCAGTGTGCGTGGCTCTGTCAACGCAATCGGTTCTCATCGTGATCTCCGGAGGCACCGATGGATAGCTGTGAGGCAAATGAACGTCCAAGTCTATCGCGCCCTGGGAAGAAAATCGGGCGCTTAAAACATCGAACACTGTGTGAACGGCACTATACATACCACTTCCGTTCTAATTGTGAAGCTCAAATCCAAAGACGACGCAACTCCATCACTTTTTCCGTCCAAAAAGTCTCCGAATTCGCTAACAGCATGTGCGCCCAAGAGTTTGAATTCGTCGTTTCGAGGGTACATACTTGACAGCATTTCGATTTCGGCAAGCTGCAAGCTAAGATTTTCGACTAAGTGCTCCCGGTCCATGGATCGTTCAGTAACACAGTGTTCGATAGGCACATTCACGAAATACAGGTATCATCGCCTGCTCAAATATACCACATTATGGCAGCGCGGCGCCATATTGTTAAGAAAAACACGTGATCTGGCCAGCTGTTGCCATCTACCGCGTTCTTGGGAAAGTACGCGTTACGGCGCTGCATTTAAAAGCATTAATAGCAGTTTTTAAAGCTTCTGATCGGCTTATTGCGTTTGTGCTTTTTCGTAGCATTTGCCAAATTACACTTGCATGTGGTATGACTTGTCGGAGTTAGCGAATTCCTTCCCTACTGAGCATTGTATTTCTGGCCTGACAATCGGAGGTGGCGCTCGGATTATTTGACCGGGGAAGGGAGGGGGAGGGGGGGGGGGGGCTCATGCAGGTGGGGAACTTTTTTTTTATTTGGGAATAACACATACAGGGTTTGCCCGCGAGGCAAGGCAAAAGGACTTAAACCACCTGACTTGGCCGTACCTCGCTGGGGCAGCAGAGATAGCGGATTCGAAAGTTGCAATTTCACTAGAACATAATAAGTCAACATGAACATAATCACTAGTACAATAAGAACCTGATCGCTAATTACAGTAAGAACGTAATGACAGTAATGATATAGTAACAGCAAGAACATAATCGCTAAGCAACAAGAACATGACAATGCAGTGACCAGTAATGCTTACTTACAGTAACACTTAGTACCAGTGCTAATGCAGTAACCAAAGATATTAACATTTACACAACACATCCAATTCCGAAGCAAGAAACATGTTCGTTATTGACTGTTTCAATTCACGAATTGTTTTACTTCTGGCTATTTTAACAACATTAGGATACATATTACACAAAGACATAGTTTCATACTCAATGGTTTGCATAACATATAGTTTGTCCCGGCCTTCTTCATTACTAATGATGTGCGGCGTAAACTGTACCGTGTGTCTCGACTGAGCTACCGGTTTGAAAATGTCTCAAAGTTGCTGGAAACTTCTTTAAACAGCCGATTGCAAATCTCCGATCTCTAAGAGTTTTTAATGTCAAGGATATTGTAGAGCATCATTAATTTAGAAGACCCTATGTATTGATTTGAAGAGTTAAGCAAACTAACAGCTCGACGCTGTAATACTGCTAGTTTTTCTATATCGGTTTTGTTTCCATTCCCCCATACTAATAAGCCATAGCTAAGATGCGAATGTACAAGTGAAAAGTACAGTTGTCTGACGAACTTGACAGGCAGATAGCATCGGATTCGTCGTAGTAGACCAACAGAGCGTGCTATCTTGGTGCGGACCTTATTTATGTGCTGTGACCAGCTTAAATTTTTATGAAATATAACACCTAGAAAAGAATGGCTTGTCACATGCTCTAGTTGCGATCCACAGTATAAAAGTTTTACATCGTAGCTTATTTCTTTATTCTTAGAACAAAAAACCGTAAACTTTGTTTTCTTCGCATTTAGGTTAAGCTGATTTACATATAGCCATTGGTGAAGTTCTTTTAACCAAGAATTTGCAGTAACTTCTAGTTCCTGAAGGTCAACACCGGAAAAAAAACACATTAGTGTCATCCGCTTACATGATCATTTCATCTGTGAGTGGAATGTTTACTATATCATTTATATACGCGATAAACGATAATGGGCCTGAAATTGAACCTTGTGGTACCCCATATTTAATCGAGCTTTTGTCTGAACTGTACTCCAGCAGGGAAGTATACTGCAATCGAGAGTCAAGGTAACTATTCATAAGTTCTAAGGCTGCGCCGCGAACGCCACATACGTGGAGCTTGTTAAGAAATATTTCATGTTTTATAGAATCGAAGGCCTTTTGAAAGTCTAAAAATATACCAATGGTGAGTTTTTTTTTTCTTCAATATTACTTATAATTGTATCTCTGATTCTTAATAATGCCATTTCGGCTGATTTATTCTTTTGAAAGCCATATTGTTTATCCGAAATAATACCTTTATCCAGTAAAAAGCTATTAAGGCGCTTAATTATAATACGCTCAGCTATTTTTGAAATTATGGGACTACCGAAATCTGTCTGTAGTTGTTTAAGTCGTTGTGATTCCCACCCTTAAAGATTACAGCAACACGAGCTAGCTTCATTGTTTCAGGAAAAATACCAGTGGAGAGTATACTGTTGCAAATATGTTCCAATGGACCGCATATTATGTGAGCAATTGCTTTAATAGGTTGAGATTTGATGCCATCCTCTCCAGCGGCTGAGTTGTTACTCAAGGAGTTAATAATGGAAAAAAATCTCGCCTTTCAGATGTAGGCGTAAGAAATATTGTCTCGCTGACACGATTACCAATGTAACTTTCATAATTTCGATTTGGGGAAAAACCAAATATAGAAGTTAGAGCACCAGCATTGATAAAATGATTATTAAAGAGATGAGCTGCATCATTACCACAGTACTTAACATCATTTACAACAATCTCTGATGGCACATCTTGCGAACAGGAACCTATTAGCTCGCGGTATATGTTCCACATTCTACGACCATCACTCATGGAAGTTTCAAATTTATGCGTATAGTATTCAGATTTTCCTTTCTTCATATCACTGTTGAGTTTGTTTCGGACTTGTTTGAACTCTTTTCATATTTGGGGGTCTCTTGTCTTTAGGAAGTGACTGAATAATTTGTCTATGTGTTGAATCCGTTTATATAGTTCATGATTTACCCACTCCTTTCTAGCTCTTTTAGGCCGGACCACAGGGCAGAAAGGAAATGCTACGTTGTATATTTCTTCCACTTTGGACACAAATAGATCATACGATGCTGAGATTTTCTTCAGCATAAACATCAGACCAATCTGCATTGGAAAATAACGTTTGAAATAGCTGTATACTTCCACTATTTATAACACGCTTGAAGTTGTGATTTCTATCAATGCGCATAGAGAATGGTAACGCAGCAAATATCGGCAAATGATCACTTGTGCCAGAGCTTAGCACTCCAGAACATGTTTCGTTTTTTTTTTTGTGAAAGAAGTGAAACATAAGCCAATCAATGTTTTTGAACTCGGGGTTATCCGCGTAGGAAGTTCTACAAGGTTTTCACAACTATTTGTTATTATGGTTTCAATAAGTTGGATAATTTAATCATTTTTTGAAAGTAAGTCAACATAGAAATCACCAACAATAATCGAATGGAATTCCTTCATGTTAGCAAGTTCAAGCACTGAATTCATATAATGAAGTAATCCTGTTAGCGCACCTTGCGGTGGGCGGTAGACAGCAACAATCAGAATGTTTCTAGAAACTACAGCAACACATTCAAAATCATCGGTCACACACGCAAATTGATGCAAGATTTCGCAACCATGGCATTCGCGAGCATACAGAGAAACGCCACCGCCTCGTTTTCTGGAACGATACACTGAAATGTGCTTATAACCCGAGCAATGTATGACGTCATGCTCAGCCGCGTACCACGTCTCTGAAAAAGCAAGGAAGTCAAAGCAACAATTTAGTTGCGATAGGTGTGTCTCCATTTCAACTTGCTTATTTCTTGAACTTTGCGTATTCACATGGAACAGTGTAAACCCTTTGTCACAAAAACGGCTATTTTTCGCTACCAAGTTGTTAAAAGATGCAGCACTGTGATAGGATTCCATATTTGTGGAAGTTGGCGGCGTTTTATAATCTTTCACAATTTTTTCTAAGTCACTTTGCGTGGCCAGTCTTATTGCGCGAGCATTAGGCTGCTTGCGCACAAAGATAGTTCCCTGTGAACTCCAAACGAATTGATAGTTCAATTCCCTTGCCCGGTTTTTCGCAAGCCATAGTAACCGCTTGTTTGTAGGAGTCAGGTTATCAAAGAATTTAATACCGTGTTTTGCTCCAGAGATTTTTCTTTACGAACCATGCATCACTATCAGAATCGGGCCCCGCGTGGTTTCGAACCACGCGGGGCCTGATTCTGATAGTGATGAAGGGGTAACAGAGTTCAAAGCATCGCTCTCCGGTTTAAGTGATCGTGACCTGATACTCAATGTTCTAACAGGACAGAAAGCAATTATCAAGAGCATGAATGACTTCAGTGCTGCGCAGAAAACATTATCTGACACACTAACCGAATGTAAGGGTAGGCTTGATTCGTTGGAATCGGCTCTTGCCAATTTATCCTTGACGCAAGGCAAACTGGAAGCCGTTGAATCCGAAGTTAGCAATCTGCAAAAAATGGTTGTTGCTATGGTGGATAAAATTGATGATCTAGAAAATCGCAGTCGTCGTAACATTATTATTCATGGTCTTGAAGAACCTGCTTGCGAAACTCCTGCATCATTACGGGAGAGCGTAACTCAAACTTTTTTGCTCGACCAGCTCGGCCTTACTATATCAGGAATAGAAAGATGTCACAGACTTGGTAGTAAACGGCCTGATAAAACGCGGCCTGTCATCGTGAAATTACTTGACTTCCGTGAAAAACTTACAATTCTAAAAAACTGCGCTAAGCTCAAGGGATCAAACTACTATGTCACAGAAGACTTTTCTCAGAAAGTGAGAAATATTAGATCAAAATTGTGGGACTGCACCGCAGAATATAGAAAAAACAAACAGCGAGTGAGGCTTATCTTCGACAAAGTGTCCATTAATGATGTTCTTTACATGTGGGACGAAACCAGCGGTTCTATTGTTCGTGTTCCTAAACGCCATCATACATGACGAACAACCGGTTGCAATTCCTTAAAGCTGCTTAATGTGAACTGTCGAAGCATAGTGAATAAGGGTCTTGATCTTGAACACTTGGTGGCAATTCATGAGCCTGATGTTATCGCGCTTACTGAAACCTGGCTGCACAGTGGTGTTTATGATAACGAATTCACTCCACCAAATTTTTATGTTTATCGTCGTGATCGCAACTCTCATGGTGGGGGAGTTGCCCTTCTCTTCAAGAAAAATTTAAACGTGGCCAGAATGTCTGATGCTGTAGACGTTGAAGCAATCTTCTGTAAGCTGTTTCATGAGGGCCAAAATGTGATTGTTGGTGTTGTATACCGACCACCAGCGAGTGATTTAGAAGTACTAGAGAATCTTAGAAAGTACATTGATGGCAATACAACTGATAACAATAAATTTATTTTGTGTGGTGATTTTAACCTCCCCGGCATTCACTGGAACACTCTTTCGGCTGACAGAAGCGACGCAAATAATGAAGCATTAATTGATATTGCATTTCAATTTGGTTTAACCCAACTAGTTAAAGACTTCACACGTGTTCACGGAACTAGTAAATCTGTGCTTGACCTTGTTTTTGTTAGTTCAAGTATTCGTGGTGATTCGAAATGTGAAATAGTTGAGGGAATTCCCGACCATAAATGTGTTTTAATAGAGTTCTCTTCATTACTGCAGAAACCCATCTTTAACGTATCTCATTTTCCTGACTTCTCAGCTGCTGATGATACGTCGATATTAGACAGACTGGAAATAGCCTACGATGAACTTTGCAGTAGTATGATCACTGAAGAGTATGACGTCGATTCATTATGGCTGAAATTCAAAAATACAATTCACGCCTGCATTCAGCTCTTTGTACCAGTCAAGTATCGAAAAATCAATTCTGCGAATCCTTGGATAACGCGTGATAGCATTCACATTAAAAGAAAACTAAACCGTGCCAGGAAACAAATTAAGAAGAACAGTAGTCAAAAACGTATCGCCGAAGTGGCAATGCTCTCTCGTGAACTTAAGAAAAAGATGAAGCAGGAACGTTACATCTTCTATAACATTCGTTTGAGCACGCTGGTAAAGGAGGCACCAGCTAAGTTTTGGAGGACCATCACACCGAAGTCCTCAAGTACTAATACATTTAACATAGGCAATGATTTCACATCCGATGCTGCTAAGATTTCTGATGCGTTCAACACCCACTTTGAATCCGTTTTTTCCAAAGATAATGGTAGCATACCCTTATTTGACAAATTCCAGACATTACCTCCGATTGAAGATTTGGAAATATTTAACCTCTTGCTTAATTTAGATGTGAAAAAGTCATATGGACCCGATAATATACCTAATGCATTCCTTAAACGATACGCTGAGTGGTCATCTAAATTTTTGTTAATTATTTACCGTACATCCCTTTCGACGGGTACTTTGCCTGATGACTGGAGAATTTCCAAGATAAAACCACTGTTTAAAAATGGCGATAAGCAGCTTATTTCCAACTATCGACCTATAGCTTTAACATGCACGTGTTGTAAAATTCTCGAGCATCTTATTCATAAGCATATTACGCTTTTCTTGGAAAATTACTCAATATTAACACCAATGCAACATGGGTTCCGTCATGGCTTTTCTACTCTAACTCAACTGGTTGAAATGACACATGACTTCGCCGCAGCTATTAATGAGAGAAAACAGATAGACGTAATTTTTTTAGATTTCGCTAAAGCATTTGACAAGATTTCCCATTCTAAATTGCCCATTAAACTGAACACATTATTAAAAAACAGGAAACTGTGTAGCTGGATTAAATCGTATCTAACATCCCGGCAGCAATACGCTGTTTTTAAAGACACTCCATCAAACATGTTACCTGTTGGCTCAGGGGTTCCCCAGGGCTCCGTGCTTGGCCCGTTGTTGTTTTTGGTGTTCATAAATGATATTGTTGATAATTGCAGGGTTAAAATACGATTATATGCAGATGATTGTGCGTTGTATTCACTTATTCACACAGTTGAAGACAAAGTTAAGCTTCACACAGAAATTGAGAAACTCATGAAGTGGTGTAATTCTTGGCAAATGTGTGTAAATTATCAAAAAAGTGTGGCCATGTCGATAACAAATAAGAAGTGTCCCCTTGTTTACAATTATACAGCTGATGGAAACTTCCTAAATCGAGTAACAGAGTACAAGTATCTAGGCTTGCATATATGTAGCAACCTCCACTGGGATCGACTACATATCTAATAATGCAATGATGAAATTACATTTTTTGAGACATTCTCTTCGCTATTCATCATACGACACTAAAATTCTGGCGTACAAATCTCTTATCCAACCCATTTTGGATTATGAAAACATTATCTGGGATCCTTACACCAATGTCAATATCCATAAACTAGATAGAATCCAAAACAAGGCTGTCCAATTTATTTTCAAGAAATACGGCCCAACATCAGTCTCTGAATTAGTTGCCAAAGCGGGATTCAAACGGACTTCAGAAAGAAATAGAATTTCTCGTTTGTTGTTCTTCTTTAAGATAGTTAATGGTCGAATAAATAGTAACACAGGTGAATACTTAAAGTTCTCTTCCGGTTACTCTACCAGACAACGTCATAAACACACTGTCGTTCCTTTCCAGCCCAATAATAATACTTTCAAGTATTCCTTTTTTCCGCGCACTGCCAAAGAATGGAATGAGCTTGACAGCAAAATTATTGAAACAGACAGTATCGAGGCATTTGAAAAATTTATATCTGACTAGTGTTTTTTTTTTCTTCGTGAAACATTTATGTTGTTTGGAGTGCTTTGTTCTGTGTTGACTGCAGTATTGTACTGTTGATTTTGTTGTACTATGTACACCCACTCTGCTATGGCCCCATGTTGGGGCTAGCAGTATTGCTAAATAAAAAAAAAAACGACAGGGTCCCTACCCTCTTTTGCACGCAGACGGTGCATTCCGTCAATATCTTTTTCAGATAGTGACGACAGGTCAAGCTGCGCGACAATCTTGTTTATTTCTGTTAGCAGGTTCTCTCCTTCTAGTTGAGCCAGACCATGAATTTCCATGTTCTGTCTGCGGCTGTACTGTTCTAGAGTGTCCATTTGTTCTTTTAATTTTGAAAGCACTGTCAAGTCTTGCGACTGTTCAACAGCCTCTATTCGGCGGCGTAATTCACCGATACCTTGTTCCTGCCAATTTACAGCATCTTTAAGGTGATTGTAGGCATCAGACAACTGCTGCACTGACCTTTCGATGCTCTGCACAGTTTCTTGCAAGCACATCGGTTTATCTAACTTTGCTTCTAGTGCTTGCATTTGCGACAGCTTTGTTTATTTCAGCAAGCTTAGTTTGAAGGTTCAGTTGGCCTGCTGTGTCAGTGTTTCCTTGAGTAATGTTACATGTAGGACATCGAAGTTACTTTTTAGTCGCGTCTTTCATCGTCTTAAACGACCTAGCTGTGATGCCGCTATACATTTCCCGATGTGGAAGTCACCGCTGCAGTCAACACATCGCATGATGACACCATCTTCATTAAACGCTGTTTTACAAAAGGAAGAAGCCTTTGCAGTCATTTTTGCTCGAGGGAAATGATACACATGTGAAGACAATTTAAACAGTTTTCAGGACAGCAGCAGCAGCGGAAGTGGTGAGTGATAAATAAGAATGCAAAATAATATTGCAGACACTTTCCACTAACCTGCAAGAATATCAGGCGTGCGTTTAGACGGGATCCACCCACGCCAACGGCTACCGCTGCTGCCCGAGTGAGTCCGTTGGCCACATGTCGATCCTTTTGTAGGCTCCGTCAGCGGTAAGGTCACGTGTCTCGGTAAGGGTCACGTGCCTCGGCGATCCGTAGTGGCAGCAGTTTGTTGCGATGCAATTCGATCCGGTAGCGCAAAAACGTCCAGCGATAATCCATTCCACTTATCCACTCTTTTATGACTGTGTTCCCTCTTAGGGGGGGTGGGGGGAGGCTGCGAGACGTCAGTCCAAAATTTTAGGGGAGCGCCACCTTTCCTCCATTCCTTATTCCCACCCCTGGCGCCACCCCTGCTTACCGTATTTACAGGATCGAATATCCTATTGTTCTGTTCCTGTGAAGAGAGTTGTTCCGCTTTTATCCGAGGCCTAGAAAAATCTCTTCAGGTTGGCTTAAGTCTTTATATTCCCAAAAAGAACGGCCTAATTCTCCGAGTAAAAGAACTCTACCATGCTCTCGTATTCTTGCTGTCCACTGTTTCTAACGAGTGCGATCGTGCGTGTTTTTTTTTTTTGCATACAAACATTATGACCCTCGAATGTTCGCAGGCGTACATCGTCTTCAACGTCTCTCTCCTTTCTCGGATCTCTGTGAGCGGCAGTTGTACGTCAGCTTCGTGCCTTACGCCGGTGAACTCTATGCGGTGTGTGTTTCTGCGGGATCAAAAGACATACGACCGAGGCTGACAGTGGGGACATTATCGGTAAGCGAATGTCTTGTCATCCCTCTTGTACCCATCACACGCGCACGATTTTCTGAGTTCACTGAACCATTTGTTGCAGGGAAGCAAGTGGACTCCTGTGGCTTATTCGGATTGCGTTGACCCGAGAAACGTTGTGGGATTCACCTTTAACAACAAGCTCTACATTGTAGCCGCTGATGCAGGACTTCCAAATGGAGCGGAGCTCCAGTTCTTTGACAAGGACACGAGAAAGGTTTACATTGACCACACTATCAACAGCGCTTCTCCGACTTCTGTGGCATTTTGGCAAATGTTTGTACCACTGCATTACTTACCGCATGACGTGTCTTGGACGGCACCAGTTAAACATTGCATGTGTATTTGTGAACGCAGGAAATCAAATGGAGAGTTCAACCTCGCACTCGCAAACTCCGGAAGCGACATGTTCACTTCCATCTACAACTGGAGAGGTATTCCATGCCCCGGCATTTTTCTCCCTTCCGTCGAGATTTCCCACCTCCTGATACGAGGGCCCTGTACTATTCGCAGTACAGAAGTTTTGGCTTAGTCTAGAATTCTCGATTATGTTCCGTTAATCTTTTCATTATTAACTTAATCTTGAAGGGCAAGAAGGGTAACGGCTGTCTATTCATTGACATAGTATTTGTTTTGGACAAACGGCAGCCAAGATACATTCTCATGAAATCAGTCTATAGATATTCAATGTGCGCTAAAAATTGTCACTGCTATTTACATTGAGGCAGGAATGCAAACAGCATATGAAAATACCACTCTTTACTATATAGTCGCCGAATAGGCATTCAAACAAGCTTGTCGCCACTTGAACTTCACTTTTCACACACTTTAATGTTTGAAGCTATCCTCCGTACAACCACAGAACAATTCAACGCCACGTGTAAACGCAACACATTGTTTCGAATCTAAAGGCGCTTCTTGATTGTGCTTGTATTCAGTTCATAGTATAATGCCCAGAGACATGCACAGGGTTTCCCTTCGGTGGTCGGGACTCGACGTTCTTTGCAGCACTTTTTCCCCTAATCGGTAAATGTACGAAACGCTTTGCCCCACCCTAACGAGCCCACCTATGATACTGCGGCATAATCTATGGCTGCCTTTCTACCACACTGTTGACACCAATCACTTGACTTACCCTGCGCGTTCTTGCAGCCACGTACTTCGACAAGTACGCCCAAGTGGAGAGCAGGGTGGTGTGTGACCTGGAGCCGTTCTCCATTCATAACCTGGACTTCCTGGCCGTGGTGAACAAGCGTTTCTCCAGAGACACCGCCAAAGTGAGCACGGTCATCTACAAGTACGACCTGTCCCGCAACGCGTGGAAGACGCTGCAGCAGATTCCCACGTACGCCGCTACGGACGCCGAGTTCTTCACGCTGGGACCAGACTCGTCGACGAAGGAATTCTTCTTGGCCATCGCTAATCAATACGAACAGCGTGAGCACACTGCCCTTCCAGTTTCATTAACTTCATCATTTCTTTATGCTGTAGTTCCAGCATTGCACTCATCCATACATCAATTGTAGAATTAATTAACTTAGTGGCATAGGAGGCGTAGAGTATATAGCACAAGAAATATCGAGTTGGACGGGAATGGCACACATGGCGCCACGTCTCAGCGATATTACTCAACTTTCATCGGCATACAGTTTCTCTCATTTGTCTTTATTATCACAATTAAGTAGACTGATATACGCCGCACACATGTGAACTTAAAATAATTAAACAGCACCCGTCCTGTTTAGTCCTTTTGTCCACATCCACACACCTTCCACCTCCCCATAGAAGTTCATTAGTGCTACCAGTGATGCACCTTCGTAACAGCGTTCCGTCATCCTGCTAAAAAGTCGCAGCTAGTCACGTAAAAAATTTACGCATGTATTTCTACGCCACTCGCGTACAGGATTTGTCCTGAAAGTGTACAGAATTTTCTCCTGCCATATCTTGGCAAACCAGGGGCATGTTCCTGTGCTGGTTGGCTACCAGAGCGTCAGCCGTCTCCAAGGCAGTTGAAACGTTCACATGCGAAGCAGAGGTGGCAGACGATTTTTTTTGTTGTTGTTGCAGATGACGACCACCGCAACTATGCAGTCAACTCGGTCGTATACAAGTACGTGGACGGGAAGTTCGTTCCGTTCCAGTGCCTGCACACCACGGGTGCTACCAAGATCGCGGCGTACGAAGGCGCCGGTGGCGAATTCCTCCTGGCCGTGGGCAGTCTGTACGAGCCGGTGCATCTCTATCAGTACAATGGCTGGCACTTCGTCCTCGCGGAGGTTCAGTACACCCAGTCCACGATGGGACCCGGCGTGCACGACTTGACCTTCCACCTCCTGCAGCCATCACGGGACCTGCTTCTGGGTGCGATTCTCGCTCTCATTTCTTCGTCTGCCCGCTGTTCAGGCACGTCGCGTTGTCCAGTGCTGCTTCTCGTACGCATGTCGTACATGCACAGCATTAAGTTGCTAGGCGCAAACATGGTTGACTCGCAACTTTCATTCTTAGCCTCGTCCAAGAGAGTCTTCGAGATGCTAGAGGTCACACTCTGTGACGAACATACCTATCGCGCACGTTGCTCACTGTTTCGTGTGCGTTTCGTTGAGCAAAGTAGGCATTTGAGAGGAAGCCCCGCCACGGTGGTCTAGTGGCTAAGGTACTCGGCTGCTGACCCGCAGGGCGCGGGTTCGAATCCCGGCTGCGGCGGCTGCATTTCCGATGGAGGCGGAAATGTTGTAGGCCCGTGTGCTCAGATTTGGGTGCACGTTAAAGAACCCCAGGTGGTCTAAATTTCCGGAGCCCTCCACTACGGCGTCTCTCATAACCATATAGTGGTTTTGGGACGTTAAACCCCACATATCAATCAATCAGCATTTGAGAGGAAGTCGTACTTCACAATGTTTCACGGTTGCTTTATTTCTTCGTAGTGAAATAATTGCGCCATGCTCGGATCGGCTGAATTCCAATGTCAGCAAAGCTTATGTAACATGTATCAGTGTCGGACGCAGTCATTCCCGCACAGAAACCAATCATTCTTCCCACGGACTGCGTGAGAAGAATGCGTGGGAACTTCTCCATACTCTGCGACAAATTATCTTGACATTGGACTGAACTGAAGGCAACAAGGGGGCACTTTCTCACATTCGTGCTCGTAGTGCAGCAGCTCTCGGCCGATTTTGGATTTGCCCACCCGCTTCATTAGCTGGTTTAGAAAATTACATTTACGAAAATGGGAATGGAAAACATTTGCATGTTTGAGTGTGCATTTTAGCACCACATCACGTTCATATCTTTCTCGGAGATCTAAGCTGCTCGTTTGCGGTCGCACATCGACCCACTACGGCAAGTTTCCTCTAGAAAACGAGCGTGCTGAAAAGGTGACGTTGGATAAGACGAGGCATTCTGGCATGATTAACAATGATTGCAGTTAACCTACATCTAGCAACTATTTGTCTGAAAGTAAATAAAGCATAACTCATTTCAGCATTGCAAAATGAGCAAATTATCGCCGTAAAGAAACGTTGTTGCCGAGTGTAGCTAATGTGCCTCAAGTTTCCTCTACCATTCTCCAGGATAGGCCGTAAGGTGTCAAGACATGTGCCAACAGCCTATGCATCGGCAGCGTTTCTAAGAAACACTAGCTCTCCCCCTCCCCCCTCACTGATGCAACATGGATATGCACCCCGAAAGCAAAAATCTTGCCGTTGCTCATGCCGCCACATTTCATTTCGTCTACTGCCGTAATTTCCTTAATCCCACTGAAGAGTGTGCGTATACGAGTATGCAGGAATTCATGCACGACATTAAACAATTTCGAACGCCCCACTTCTTTTGCACATCAGTTTCAATTTCTAGTTCCAGCACGCACTTCAACATTCCTACACTACTATGGCTGTCTGTGTGCTTTGTCACGTAGCTAAAGCATTCTTTTTTTTCCCTCGTCCTAGCTGTATCTAACCCTTCGACCGAAGGTCCAGGCGCGTACAAGGTGGACTTCTATCACGACAACCAGATCCAACGTTGGTACGACGACAGCCTGCGCTGGTGCCACGAGTCCTCGCGGTTGGCCACCGAAGAGTCTGCTCAAAGGCTCGTTTCTCAATTGGACCAAGTGTACTACGTAGACAAGCACGAGACCATACGCATTCCGGGCGAAGTAGTATTTCAGGACCTCCACGTCCAGGAGGCCATTCGAGCTCAGCAGGCAAGTCTTGCATCGTAATTATGTGTGCATATATGTAGAAAAAAATGCAAGCATTCCAAACTGCTGGGTGCGTAAGCGCGTTCAGTTTTGGCTCTATAGCCTCCAGCTCTCGGTACGAGATGCAAACGGTTGCTGGAAAAAAATAATTTAAGGTTATGATGGAGCTACAACACGCGAAAAACACTCGCATAAAGTGTCTGGTATTTGTTATGATTGTACTTATGTGTTGACTCTAATACTATGCTCTAATACTGTGATTCAGGTTACCTAAACATCGTCGAAAATTGTCTCTTAGGTTTACAAATTCTTCCCTGTCAATATGTCATTCCTATCGTGAACCTATCACAATTTTAAAGGTTCGCTTGGTACCATACGAGTAGCCATCATTAACTTTCTTTTTCCAACTGTCCAAAGGTGTTGTTAGTTCTGTTTAATTTATTCGCAAGTCTTATTTTTTTGTTTTCAGTTTGAAGAGTTTGCGTCGGGAGAGAGTTACAGCTTGAAGGATCTGGAAGAGCTTGAAAAGCTTCAAACGGAACTGAACACAATGAAGGACAACCTACGAGGCATGCTGACTGAGCTCAATGACGCTTTGAAGCTCACGGGAGACCAAGTCCTTAGCGGTATGCAGATTTCAATTTTCCCTTTTTTTCTACTTGCGATCGCTGTACTGAATCGATTGCGTTAGGTGTGTGCGTGTTGGTCTCATTTAGTTCGGTGACGATTACACCCAGGCAGAGTACTTAAAAAGCGCTTTCACTTCGAGAAGCCGCTTCCTCAACTTCAAAACGTACAAACGCAAGCGAAAGGTTGCAATAAGCAGGCACCCTTTCAACCCACAAGGTGACCTATTTACTGAATGTGGCCAAGTACCTTTTCTTAAAAGTAGACTGTCTACTTAACCTCTCCCCACCTTTTTGATATTATCTCTAGCTCTTCTTAACATGTATCGCTTTCAACTCTTTTTTCTCAATTTTTCCTTCTTTATGGCGCTTTTTCGGACCTTTACAGAGCACACATTTCAAAGATAAATTACTTTAACAACTGCTGCTACGTAGGGTTCAACATACGATATCCTATATTCGCTTACGCATTTGGGTTTCACATGTCTTCGCATTTTTGCGCGTAACTGTGGTGCCAGATGTGATGTTGGTACCTTTGAGAATCCCTTGCACTTTTTCTATTCTTCTTACCGCCGCCTTGCTCGTAACTTCAGGACCCCTCTACTTATGCTGCAAGCCCTCTATGCTGTGCAACAGGCTTTGTTCTCGTTCGGACGCGTTCACTTATTACGAAGTTACTCCTATATGATGAAAAAAGAAATGGTTTACGTGGCCAACTTGTTTCAGCTGTGTAAACTGTTCCTCGGTGTTACACAGGCGACTACCACTTTCATCACATCGCACTGGACTGTCCGACGCAAGGCTGCAAACTTGGCCAACTCGAAGCCCTCTACGTGAACAAGGAGGACGTCTCCAACCTTTCCAGCCGCCTGTTCTTCACCAATGCGCCTCAATTCCCCAATGCTGCCATGTCGTTCGAGAGCCTTAGTGTTCAGAATTTGCAGGTGGACGGGTTGGTCAATGGACTCAATGTCTCCACTCTCGTCACCGTCTCTGGGAATCATGTTCTCAGTGGCAACATCCGCTTCTCAAGGCCCATCCATGCTCTCAGCGACGTCGTCACCAACAGCCTCAGTGGAGTCTTCTTCTCGCCTCACCATCTCCTGCTCACAGAAGGCGACCAAGTTCAGAGTGCGGAACTTACGATGACAGATGCCACGGCTAATGTCTTGCACGTAAGCTTACTTCTAATCATTCACTGTCAGTGTGATTACTACAGGTTTTATCACTTAGCAATAAAAAAACATTAAATTTTGCCGAGCAATGGCCTGTGGTATCGAGACTAGTGGGCGACTCATTTACACTTCCAGAAAGCATATTTACTATAAACAAGTGACGACTTAATTTGGCAGTAATTTTTTTGAAATGCCGCAGGCTGAGATGATATAGATGTGTCAAAAGCATATTTAACAAACCATTCTTTCTCAATACTCCACGTAATTCACTACAAATGTCCAGTCAACCATCGCCTCTCTGCTCCACCACAGTGGTATAGGGGCTAAGGTACTCGGTTGCTGACCCGCAGGTCGCGGGATTTAATCCCAGCTGCAGCGGCTGCATTTTCGATGGAGGTGGAAATGTTGTAGGCCTGTGTGCCCAGCTTCGGGTGCACGTTAAAAAACCCCAGGCGATGGACATTTCCGGAGCCCTCCACTATGTCGACTCTCATAATCATATGACAGTTTGGGGTCGTTAAACCCCACATATCCATTGCAATATCCATTGATCAATCGATCAACCACATATCAATCGATCACCACCCCTCTTGCACTTTTGACTTGTTCTCAAATATTCGATATCAGCGGTGGTGGTCGCATATCTATCGAGACGAAACGCTAGACGCCCGTATGTACTTGCACTTAGATGCACGTTAAAATAACCGCAGGTAGGAATTCCCGGAGCCGTCCATCACAGAACGCCTCATAACTTCGTGGTTCTCGTAAATGCAATCCCAGAGACTATCGTCAACAGACGGCCAGTCCTTTGACGCCCTGAATTTCTCGCATAAAAATGTAACGTAACGCTTGACATTACCTCATTATGCGAATTTTTATCTATCAAAACTCGCGGAGGCCTTCGCTTTGCATACATCCCCCCCCCCTTTTTTTTTCTTTGTGTGGTCTCTTTCGAGCGAAAAATGAGACATAATTTCCTGTCCCCAGGTTGCCGCATCTTGCAATGGAATCAGCCTGGACAAATTCTATCGGAATGCATTGACTCTTGATGGTAATCACGTCATCACTGGTCGCAAGATTGTGCGGGACCTGGCTGTGGAGGGTATACTGCAGATAAGCGACTTGGGACTCTTCAACAACGTTAATTTACCTGATCTGTGGCGCTCGGTCATGTGGATTTACGGTCATCAAGCAGTAGCAGGTAAGTTTCAGTTTGGGGGGGGGGGGGAGAGGAGGGCTGTTTTCATATTATTGAAAATCAAGGATACCTTTCGAGGAGAATTAGGAAGTAACTATTGTCAATTCAGAACATTATCATTCGACTCCTTGTGCATCCATGGCACAACGACCGTTGGTCTTGATCTTGTTATAAATATAACTGGCTCGCGCACTGTAGGGCATTCGCCGGGAGTCGAGCGGTTTTAAAAATTCAGTAACCTTATCACGCATTTTTCATAAGTACACACTGTTCAAAATGTTTTTATAGTATTGTAAAACCTACCTTCCATCTAGTTGTTAAAATGCGGATAGACCTACAATAGGAATTTCAGTTCGTCACTTTCGTACGTTTAATAGTTCCCTTTCGTCAAATGAATGCGTAAGCTGCATAGACCATAAAGGTTGGCGTGAGTATGTAAAACAATGTATGGACTGTGTTAACATGTTGCCCTTTTGACCATACCTCTCCAATAACGTCTTGCCTCCTTAGCAGAGATGAGGGCGAATAAATAGCATGGATCCATTTTCCCCTCTACAGCTATCCACGAATACACAAACGTTCAGTTCAGCGACATCAGTGTTCGCGGTGCTGTCAATGGTCTCCAGATACCAGGACCTGACGTTGTGTTGGTGAACCAGAACGTTACAATTACGGCGGAAAAAGTGTTCCTTGCCGACTGCTTAGCACGGGAGCTCCACGTGAACATTGCACTCAACGGAATTCGCCACATTCCGGATCCGTCTTCTGGTGTGTATCAAAAGATGGCTGCAAGTATAGTTTATTTTGACCTTGTTGTTTATTCTTCGCAGACTGGAAGGGTCAGCTTGACATGCTGGTGAAAACGCCAACACAGCGCGTTACAGGTAAATGAAACGCGATATTCCAGTTCTACCACTGTCAAGCTCGCGCATACTTACAGGGCGAAAGACTTTCACCACATTGCACCTTGACGGACACAGCACCGTTGGACGATTTGTCGATGGTGTGGACTTGTCGCAGTTGGCGGAATTCTTGCGTAGGCGACGCACCACCGTTATGAATGGTAAAGTACGCAGTCGGTAAGCTTCTATGCGCTGCTCACTTCTGCTTGCAACTCCCTCCTAGGGACGTGGACGTTCAAGGGCAAAGTTGTCTTCGAAGATAGAGTAACTGTTACCGGATTGATCAACGATCGCAAGTTGGATGACTTGTATCGCTACGCCCTCCGTTTAGACACGCCGGTATTTCCGAACTTCAAGAAAGTGCTCTTTACAAACAACGTGCAGGTACGTCACCAACAGCTTATATGGGGAACTCGTTCAGCAATTTTTCTCTATTGCGTACCGTGCAGGTACGGAATCTCTCTAGCCCCGACATCAATGGACTCCACATGCCATCGTCGTTTATTCTGCGACGCGGACCAAAAGTAATGCACGGCGAAAAAGTGTTTGCAAAACTGAGGCTCGCCGGAGAAGTGGTGGTTAAAGGACTCCTCAACGGTGTCAACCTCGGTGTCTGGAAAGATTCACTTCTGACCCGTGGTAACCAGGTATGCTCATTCAAACTACCTTAAGGCTGTTCTACTCCATCAATGTGGATCTGTCTTGGTGCATGACGTGCTCGTTGTGGGTATAACGTACTGTTTGTATGCGTGGGGTTCTCAATTACAGCCACGTCTCCCGGCAGCCCCTCCCCCCTTCTGGTCGCGTCTTAAGATCCGCAGTGGATACAAATGCCATTGGTCCCTGGGTCTCCAGAGGGCGGGTAGGAATGAGCAGGAATCAACGGTTAAAACCAGCACTTTAGTTGGCTGGGTCTAGGCCTGCCACGTGGGGACGTCGAGGTCTTGCCGCCTCGTGGGCGTGCTGGCGTGTCCAAAGCTGATCGAGAGGGCCTTTGTATCAACAGAGGGGCACTTGGGTTCACATTTCCACAAAATACGCTGGGAGGGCTTCTACCTGGGACTTGCAGATCTTGCAAGCGAGACTAAAATTTCCGGCTATATTTTGTGGTAATGTAACATGCGTAAAGTAGTTGCCTTTCTCTGTTTTGTGTTTAATGCAACCACGGGGTTACTTTGCCATCATTCTCGTAAGAGGGAATGTGGGTGTTGACTGCTTGCCTCCACAAGCGTACGTACGCTTACGACTGAACGAAACTTGAACTAAAGTGTTCGTACAAACAAGAATAGCGTATGTTTATTTTTCTTTTAGAATAGAGTAGTGAAAAACTGGCTAGCTATCAGAGTGGGGTTTGAAAATTACCTCCGTTGACTGAGCAATCGACAAACTCAAGGTCAATTGCGTTTTATTCTGTTTTCGTCATTGTAGGTTGTTCGTGCTCCTAAAGTCTTCATGAGAAACTTGCACGTGAAAAATCTTGTCGTCGAAGAGTCAATAAATGGTGCAGCCATTTCGGACCTCTGCCACCTCGATGAAAACTGCTTAATCACTGCTCCAAAGGACTTCGAAACATTAACCATCAACGGTGGCTTGACAGTCAATGATTTCATCGTAAGAAACAGAATCAACGGGGTCCGTGCAGCGGAGCTTCTTCAGGACTCCATGCTCTACACTGGTTAGTAATCTGAACATATGCACAAGAGTGTTGCCTGTTTTTACTGTATCAGTCATTCTGTCACCACTGTTTACCTCCATTATTCTCGCAGCACACCAAGTTGTTTCCGGGCGCAAGATTTTCACAAACAACTTAACGGTTCCGCGGCACGCCAACGTGCGAACGAGCAATTTCTCTGGAGTCTCTCTCGGTGAACTTTACCTGGACGCTGTTACGCTGAAGGGGAATCAAGTTATCGCAGGCGAAAAAGTGTTCACCACCACAGTAACTGCTCCACGGTTTGAATTCGAGTCCCTCCTGGATGGTGTCACGCAAGAAGACATCAATAACTGGATGCTTCAAGGGGTAGATCAAGTGATCGGTGGTGACATGGTGTTCGAAAACAGCCTGGAAACTCTTGCACCACTCACTATCCGCGGTGCCATAAACGAAGTTAATATACAAGAGCTTTTTAGCAAAATCGCTTTGAAGAATGAGTCTACGACGTTTTCTGGTCCTGTAAGGTTCGAGTTTCTCGGTTCTATGGCTGATGTGCACGTGACTGGCACTGTCCAGGGCATTCATGTATCTGAAGAAGTTGTCGACGCCTCGAAGAACGTGACGGTATCTGGAAGGAAGTTCATGAAGAAGGGATTCAACGTCGATGGAAACGTGTGGGTCAGCGGACTCGTGGATTCGGTGAAGGTCGAAGAGCTGTGCAAAAAAGCGCTAACTACATTCGGCAACCAATTTGTTGCTCCGACGACAGTGTTGGGCGACGTTACTTTCCACAGGGGAGTGAAGGTTGACGGGCTCATCGATGGAGTGGATCTGCGAGAGCTGCATTCATCTTGCGCCAAGACCAATGTGCCCTCGACGCTGCGAGGAAGCAAAAGGTTCAGGAACGTCGTGATCGAAGGGGTGCGTACATCATTTTTTATTTCCGTACACGGACCACTAGTACAGCCACAGTTATAACTGCTAATGTCTCGCGCTTTAAGTGCTGTGGACGCCATGGCACATTGATTTATGCACCTCTAATGCCCATTCCTTTGCTTCACTTATTCCAGTTTAAAACTTCTACTTTTCCACTGTCTTTTCAGCCTCTGACACTGAGGGGTACACTAAACGGCTTCAACTTCGATTATCTGAAAGACCATTACATGAGTGTTTCCAGAGACCAGATCGTCGAAACCAAGCTGAAAATGCCCACTGCTCATATCCACGGTATGTCGGTGCACACACAGTGGCGTTAGTGTACGATTCCCCTCGGAATTATTCCCTTCACTATTACATTTCAGGTTCTCTGCATTGTGCCAGCGTCGATGCCTCTCTGGTAAACGGCTTCAACTTGCCTTTGTTCGTGAGCTCCGCGTTGCGCACACATGGTGAACAGACCATTACAGTGCCTTGCAAGTTCCACAACGCCACTGTCAATGGTAAGATGACATAGATCCTATAGAGTGATTTTCGCTGTGCAAGTGCCTTGCACGTACCTCTTATTTGGCTTTGTACCTCAATTACAAGACGCCACTAGAGCACGCATGGAATAGGAAGGGGGGGGGGTGTAAGTCTGTCTCAAAGATTGATTTGATAAGTGGGTAGCCCTGCTACGACTCTTCACCCCTCTCCCGTCCCCTGAAGGGGACCCTGTGCACACTTATGCCACATAGGCATTTGGACGAATGTGTCCAGGCGCAGTTTGGTGAAATTGTTTCATTCCTTCAAGTTGTCGCCCCGATGTCATATCTACTTTTGTCTTGTTAGCAAGTGTCAGTGTATACGCTCACCACCACTTATTCGACAGGGGACGTGCACATTAACGGCAAAGTCAATGGTGTCCAACTTCCGCAAGAAGTGTTCACTAAAGTCCGCACCAACGTGGTTTCCGGAACACTGGCTGTGACTGGAAACGCTACCATTGCTGGAGCCCTGACCATGCCGGAGTCCGCGCGCTTGCAAGGGGTGGACGTTTCTGCTTGGGCGAGGATCGCCGTATTCAATGATGGCCGCGAATACAGAATTATCGGAGTCAAGGCGCTGCGAAATGTCCACACCGGCAACGCTAAGTACAGTCCCTTGGTTTTTATTATCAGTTCTAAACCATGTATTCTAACTGCTCCAATTGGGATTCCAGTGTCCAGGGCACCGTGGACGGAATTAACGTATCGTCCAGTGAACTGCTGATAACGTCAACGGAACAAGTTGTAACCGGAAGAAAAACTGTTCTGGGCAATGCAGCCATACACGACCTCCGTGTCACTGGGTACCTGAACGGTGTCAACATTCACGAATTTGTTCATCAGGCCGTACGTATTCTTGTTCAGCCGCTCGTACAGAGCGCTAAGCTTTCGGGCCTTTATTTGTGCAGATGCTCAAGAGCAGGAACAACACCGTAACCGCCCCTAAACGCTTTGCGAGTGGATTAAGCATCGCCACGCTCCACACGACAGGCCACATTGGAAACGTCAGCTTGCGGGATCTCAAGCAGAGCATCAGATCTGTCGGTGAAATGGAGGCACTCGCCAGACGACTCGGACTGCAGAAGAACCAAATCGATAAACTAAATGTCGCTTTTCAAGGTGTGTTTTTTCTGTTGTTGAACTAGTTTGTGAAACTTGCTTGCCTAAAATATTCTAGCGCTGCATTTGACGAGGGAAAATATGACACCACGAGCGCAGACTCCAAATAGATTAATTGAAGTCGCATACATTGCGTTTTATAGCAATAAAATGCAACTAGCGCATGCGCGATCATAAGGGAACAGCATTAAGGAAGGTACTTTGGCAAACTATCCCCCTTGTGTTTGGCGAGACCGGGCGCTGCATAAACAAACGCGCCAAGGAACAGGAACGATCGAAAAGCGATGAGGCGTCATCCCAGGATCTACGCGCCCATTGCGGTTCTTGCAGAAATTAACCGCTGCTTGGAAAAAAAATCGAAGCAGAAGGGATGACTGGTTAGCTCGCGAGCTATCGGAAGCATTTTTTTAATACGCAGAAAGATAAGACATGAGAGGAAGAGATATAACTCTTTATTTAAAAAACACCGTAAAAAACAAAGAAAAAACACGGGCTGTCTTTTTATCTCTAGGACGGAGACTTGCGTTGAGTCTTCTGATTGTGCGGTTTGATGGTATAGCTTAGGTTCATCGCGCTAACCTATACTGTCCAAATGAAAGTTTAATCGCACGCCACCGTAGCACGAGCCAGAATAGATGGCTCAATACAGTGAATTGACAAAGTTCTTTAGGTTATCGAAAGCATGCAATGTTTATAGTGTGCGTGCATCAGCATGCGCTCTACACTGAATGTTCCACAGCTTCGATGGAGCCACGGCTGTTGCAGTACGGACTTGCTGGTTGACCGAAGCGGCACCGCAAACTGTTCCCATAAACAGCGCTTAGACGAAGATTAATTGTACAGGGTTTTCAGATGTCTAGGAAATCTAGATGGAAGTCTTGTTCGGAGATACGGATCAATTAAGGGGATGAAAGCATGTGTGGGAAGGTTCCGGAGCCTGGCTTCTTCAAAAGCAAGTCTCTTTAGCCAGTTGAGAAGCATCAGATTTAGTGGCATAATTTCACCTATAATTGGTGTTGAATACCTTTGCGTGCTACGTAATCTACTTTTTCATTGGCCAGAGGAAGAAGACGGGGAGGTTAACCAAGCTTGGCCAGAATATCGCAATAAGGCGGCACCTATACTCAAGTGCGACAATGCGACCTGTGGTAATATTCAAGTGATGAAAGTGCGCTAGGTCGAATGAAACTGAGTGAGAATTCTTCTTTATGGGCTTGAGCAATATCTGTAGTGCTCCTTTGGAGTACATGAAAGTTGCCCATTGGTCCGGCGTTTGGCGCAAGGTATTAAGGACAGCTTCTTCGTTACCATGCTGCCGTGTAAGATGTCATCCGATCTAGCCTACAAAAATGGCGTTTGTCTTCTAGAGGACACATAAAGGCCACAGTAGGAAGTCTCTCGAGTGGTTGAAGCGTCGTTGTAAACAAGAGTGCTAACCATAGTGATATGCTATGTACAAGAGAGAAAGAGAGAGAGAGAGCAGTGCATTCAGTGACACGTTTCCTCCATTGCTGCCACGTACAAAATTGTTTTATAGTTACTGGAAACGGTGTTCAGGAAGCAAATATTGGAGGCATTCATTTCTGTGACTGACTAATAGGAACAAGTTAAAGAACGGCTATTTGGGCTAGTTGGTTGGAATTCATGGTAATAAGGGCTGCAGCGCGAGCACGAAGGTGCTAGAAGAAACGGGAAACGAAAGGCGAGGCAAGGAAAGCAAAGAGGACAACACGGACTTGTGTTGTCCGTGTTGTCATTGTGATGTCGTGTTGTCCTCTTTGCTTTCCTTGCCTCACCTTTCATTTCACGTTTCTTCTAGCACTTTCGTGCTCGCGCTGCAGCCCTTATTACCATGAACAAGTTAAAACATTTTCGCACATGCGTAAGCCCCACATCCGTATCCTTCAGTACCAGTGAACAAGATGTTCGACAAACGGTGTTTGCACAAATTCTACTGTTCCCTTAGGATTGCGCGCGCACTCGTTGCTTTCTTTTGCTATAAGATAGTTCGATTCCACGTCTGTACTGTCATAATCTTCTCTTTGTCATCGTCGATTGTAGTACTACAATATTTCAAGCTAGAAACTTCGTTGTTTTTGTGGCGCATGAATACATCAACTGAACCTACTTCCTTTATTCGCAGAACAAGCTGTTCTTCTCGCCTACTACGAGCAGATATTCGCCTTCACCGTGGGTCCATCCTACTCTGCTCTTTATGCGCCGTTGCGAGACTATTCAGACATCTTCCTCATCAGTTCACCAGCTTTCCGTAATCGACCCTGCGGCATTCTAAAAACATTCAAACTCCAGGCACCCTACACGAAAGCGTTCCCTATGCAACAGGCGAGTGTTTAGCCACGATTTCTTTAACTAACCATTGTGTGCTTTATCGCTGTTGGAGTTCCTTCGAATTATACTTGCTTTTAAACGTTGTGATAAATCCAGGCTCTCTCCAAAGCTTCTGCTGCAAGATATTGGCCTTCTCGCTGCTCGTAAAGCTAATTTTAGGAACCACTTACTTTGAAACATTGCACGAATCTTCCGATTTAAACGTTAATGAATATTCAGCCTACAAGCATATCGTATAATCTTCCTGCGTGAGCAGCCTTCGAGATGACCTCATCGTATAGTCTTGTGACATTTATCTGGAGTAGACTGAAGGCCTTCATACCAGCGAGTCTGCCTTGATCGCATTAGCTTTTGAACACTTTATTTCATCACGAGTTCTTCAAGCACCAACCTTCCACGGTGACGTCTGCCCTGTCATAATTTAGTAGCTGCAGGCTCCAGTGTTTAGCAGTCATTAGCTGATGTGGTGGGCAAGGGTGACATTCGTTCCGATAAAGGTACGCGTAGGTTGCTGCTACTTGAGAGGGTATAGTAAGGCAAGTGGTATGTCAGTTTTAATGTAACATTTTAAGACCAGCAGCAAGTATTCGCATAAAATTTCACATGCTCACTGAGAATGCCACTTGGTATCACTTGATGCCCCCTCCCCCCCCCCCTTTTTTTACGTCAACGTTGCCTGTCCTTCCTATGAACCACTCCCAAATTTTAATTTGTGTTCACTTATTCAATGTACCTTTTCTTGGCAATCACCGAAAGGAATGTAATGATATTCAGCCGTGTCATAGGTATACGTAGGTTATATCTGAACTAAAAGAAACGGCATCCTTCAGGGAGTACCTGTAAAATAACTGCATTCGCAATCCAGAGGGTGCATTATGCCCTATTATACCTTTTTTAAAGCATTAAGGTCTCCTTTTCCAAATCATTAGTGCAAATGATGCGGCATTACTCTAGAGCGCTACTGTTCTGTTGGCGTATACTATGATCCGAAAACTCTTCAGCTGCTTGACTTCCTCGATGCTAATGCAGGCAGTGGAGACTAAAATGGCGAAGTGCCGACCACCACAGTACGGCTTTGCCATATACTTGCCATAAAGCAAGTTAGCACTGCTAAGTCGCATAAGCGTGCGACGGTTCTCCATAAGAGGAAAGGGGGATAGAAATCTGACTGCGCTCCCCAATTGTTGGTCATGTCCGAAAGGGAAGAAGCTCCGCAATGGATGCAAATGTCAAAATGAAGCAATGACTCCTTTCTCCAAGGCCGGCCATTGGCTCCCGGCTTACCACGGGTAAAAGTGGGCAATAAACACTTCTTTGGATTAAACACCAGATCCATGTGTAGACATAACTCTGAACATTAGACAATGACCAGAGAGGTCACACTGAGAAGTAGCGGCAAGAATACCCCCCTCTCCCACGCATACACTTTGCGCGCTTCTATGCAGTCTTTTAGCTGCAGTGCTGACGTGTCCGTCTATAGTCTCTTGTGTGTTTGTGTTCGCGCTGTCACTTACTCGTACTTCAATGAACCAACTACGCCGAAATTTTTCATGGCAACCCTATTGACCCTAAATGTGCACAGAATGTGTACTTTCTATACAAGCTCAGTCTATAGCAGTTTGCTTCAACTTACCAGAAACCGTAAAAGGCCCTATGTGGTAGTTGCCTCACTTGAGTGACAGAATGGTTGTGATCAACCACCATTGTCCACGTATTTTTGTTTATTGCCGGCTGTTTGAGATCGACATTCTTGGCTGAAATCATCATTAACAAAGAAATGTTTAAGTGGTCATACTGGTTGCAACCTCTAAAGCAACGTATACTCAATTCCCTGCATCATAGTACATGTATCTCTGATAAAAACGCGATGATTTTTTTCCCTTTTTTGTGTGTGTGTGAACGTGCAGGATACCCCCGTTGCCCAGGGTGCGTCACTTCACTTGATATCCACTCAAGCAGCAGATTACATCGTTGTCGTCAATGAAAACGCTGCCGCTGCGTGTTCAAAGCAAGTGCCTATTCAAGGTGTTCAAGGTAAGACATGCTCACTTAGTCTATTGTGCAGCGTTTATTTTAAACGGTCGTTGGGACGTTTGGATTGTATTCCCAAAAAAATTGGCGCAAAAAAAAGCCCACACGAAAACAGAATAAACTTGGTCTGGTTTATTTTTTTCTCGCACCAAATTAATTAATTACTATTTCTGCCAAGTATACTCTTGAAGCCTTTAAACGAAATAGTTTTTTGCGCATGGTAATGTTCGAAAGACAGCAGGCGGGGCGATACTGGCAAGTGGTTAACAATTACAAACCAACAAGCGAGTTGTACGCGTGTAACAAGTGGCCAGGTTAGAGTACGAGCTGAACTAGTTTATGCGCATTCACAGAACGACAGGGCGTGCGAGCACCCACGCGAGAGAAGACGCCACAAACGCACGGGAAAATGTTGTAATCTAGTATCAGTCTTTGCACGCGTAGTTAACATGAAGTGACCAGGGTTCAGAACATTGTCCTCTTTCATATCTGTAACTTAGGAGTATTTACCTAAAACCCACGGGAGGGGGCTCCATTGCGCCCCGCTGCCAACGCCCACACTAAAGTTTTGGGTTTTAACTTAACAGGCAAACGTGCTGCAACAGCTATGAAATAGTAACCATATGGTACAGACCACACCTTAATGTATTACATCAATGGTTGCTCAACAGCTGCTGTTTGCATTATAAGCGTATCGCGAACACAAAGAACATTGCATATGTACTTATATGACAAGGCAACCTACGCGCACATGTCGATGGACTATGCACATCTCCTCGCCATGCAGTCTACAGAACACTGCTGATCTCTAATTGGAGTGCCAATGAACGGTACGTTGGGCCACAGACTGCGCTTAATACAGTCAACGCTTCTGGTAAGCACACGATATGTGCACCGCTACTAAATTTACGCAAAGATGGCAGTCTACCTCTCGTAACGCTTAGGTAAACCTAGAAAATGTGACGTAGGAATCGAATCTATTCCCACAATGCGTTGGATCTACCGGAATATTACCTGGCCGTAGAACTCCAGCACTAGGATCAAGCAAGGCTAGCCAAAGGACCTCTACTGCCTCTCCATGGGGCATATTCTGCACGATAACATTACTTTTGCGCTTACCACATCGCCCATGAACTGTGAACTTCACATCGCATCGCAAACTGTAGTGATTTGCATGATACTTCACTTGCAACCTAGTGGTTTTGGGACGTTAAACCCCACATATCAATCAATCACTTGCAACCTCGACTTTCGATTAAGCAACTTCACTTTGTCGTATGTGGTTGGGTACCCTCCTATGAAGACCGCAATATGACGAGTTTGTCAGAATAAGCGTCACGAACATCGAGAACTGGCGGCTTGCATCTGCAAAAGGTGGATTGCAAAGTGCCACTGTTCCAGCATACCGTACCCGTTTCATGTTCTCATACGAAGAGTATAGCACGTGCACGCAGCGCTAGTAACATTTGCCAGTGCTTTCTGCCTACAAGTGAGCCCGTTCTTCACGTTCTGCATTGAAATCTCCCTTTTCAGGTGCTGGCTACAGCTCTGTAGAAATCTTCAGGTGGGATCCAGCGACGAAATCTCTCGGCCTGTACCAAGTCATCAGAATGAACGCCATAAAGAGTGTGTCTCCTTTCAACTACGAAGCACTAGGGTGTCTAGCAGTATCCGCTGATGGTCACTTGAAGATATTCTGTGTGCATGACGCCTCGAAGGGATTCCTCATGCACCAGAACTTGCCGATGCACTATAGCCACGAGGTAAGTCAACACTATTCAGTCTGCAATTGCAAATCTATAGTTGTATTAAAATACTGGCATAAGTGTGCTGTCTGAAAAAATTTTCCCCACCGCGGTGGTCTAGTGGCTAAGGTACATGGCTGCCGACCCGCAGGTCGCGGGTTCAAATCCCGCCTGCGGCGGTTGAATTTCCGGTGGAGGCGGCAATGTTGTAGGCCCGTGTGCTCGGATTTGGGTGCACGTTAAAGAACCCCAGGTGGTCGAAATTTCCGGAGCCCTCCACTACGGCGTCTCTCGTAATCATATGGTGGTTTTGGGACGTTCAACCCCACATATAAAATGAAAAAAAAAGTTGTCGATCAAATAAATGCGCAAGCGTTCTTTAGTGCCACATTCTCTAGATTATCACACAATAGTGTAAGCTGCAAAAATCCCATTCGGTGAACTTCTCTGCAGTGCATGATATTAAAGCTGGCAGGCGTATAGTTTTTCCGCATGTTTCATTTCTCTTGTGCACATTCATCCTGGATGGTTAATCCTGGAAGTGCACCATAAGCTGTAGATATCTCTGGTGAAATATTTGGGGTCACACTTCAACATTCCTTTCATGGCTTCCAGTTTATCCTCGATTATCTAGTGACTGGCGTTCACTATCAGAGTGCGATGTTGAATTTTTATTTCATATGCGTATTCAAAAACCAAGTGAAAATAGAGCACCCGATGAAAGTTTATTGTGCCACCGTGTACTCTTCTGTTTAGTAACCCTTCAATATTGTCGTGCAAGCAGATCTCGATCGTCATTCGGTCGTTCTGCTAATAGAATTTTTGCAGACTTTCATTAAGAATGTTCTCGTATCTTGAGAGACCAGTGTCGTAACTTACTCGGTTACAGAAGGTCTATATGCAGACTCCGAGCCTCTGGATTTGTACCACATATACAACTTCTGTGGCATGTATGCACCTGCGCACACATGATTGCACAAAAAGAAAATGTACGCGCAGGTTTCAGCCCATGTTTGTCCAAAAGACGGATCTGTGCTGATTGCCATATCGGCCAAGCAATCTGGCCACTTCGACCGCGTCTTCGCGTACCGTTGGTCCCGGCACGGTCTCCAGAAAATGGCCAGCATCGCTGCTGTCTCCGTCGGCTCTGTCTCTGTGCTTGGAAACTCGGACGCGTGCCTCGTGGTGGTCGGCCAGCGAAGAGTGGCAGGAGTGGACACGCCCACGTCCGTATACAGGTACTTTTCATTATTCGTTACGTGTTCCACCCATTTTCCAGTCTTCAATGCTTCTAGTTTCGCTTTCCTTGCGCTACTTTGTATCCTCTTGCGTAGACCCGGACAGCTGTTTCGCGTTTTAGTACAGCTCCATGCCAGTGGAGGCACTTTGCTTAAATCCAGCGACGGTTGTCGGCTACATGTGAATTCTCTGAGGGCGAACGGGACGTCTACGAATGCAATAATCGAAAGTTAGATTACTGTATTCGATACATAGCGTGTTAGTTGTACTGACCTTACCAATTTTCCATAGGTGCACAAAGTGATCAGCTGTGAAATGCACTACACAAGTCATTCAGCATCCATCGCATGCTATCAAACCAGCATCTAAAGTTGCTGCAGATTGCGTGCCCTGTTCATGGCTGTTATAACAATAGCCTTTGTACCAGGAATAGTTACTCAATTTACAATGCTTGTTGATTGCCTATTGGATTATTACCTGGCAAATTATAGTATTTACAGTCTCACCAGCCCTAAACTGCCACATACAGCTGCTGCAACTGTTTTTCTCCGCAGGTAAAATGATTACACACAGAGCCCCATAATTGGTTGTTAGCTAAATACATTTATCTTGCATTGGTGCTCTTATATTTAGCGGAATAGGCAGGCATAGCGACTTGATGATAAACAAATCTCGTGAGAGCGACTGCACTTTCGTTTAGATTTTCGATGCGTACACTTGCGGCGGGGAGTTTGGTCACGCCAAAGGTGCGTTCACAGCTTCGTCACCCACTAAGGGTAGGTGTAAGGAATTCCAAGAAAAGCTTTGTGTCTGAAATCTGAGCACTTGCTTATAATCCATGATTTGCTTTTAGCAAGTGTCGTTGAAAGCGTATATCGGCTGCTTACTTCTTTCTTCATCCAGTTACATGCCCGGCCACAACCAGGAGTTGCTGGAAGTGCAGAGGTTATTCGCGGGTGACGTGCAATCAATCAGCTGGTTGCCGTCGCCAGATGGCCGCACGAGCCTAATGTTCATCCGCTCCAGTGGAGCGGGAAAAAATCTCAAGGTCTACGCTTTCAAAGGAGCCTCCGGTTTTCTTGAGCAGCATTCTCTTCACGTTGATGGTACTGTACCGTTTAATCGCATAACTGTCTCATTACTGACAATGTTCTGCCTCGCTGAATCTTATGGGCATGTTTGCATGCGCTACGTTCTATGGATTAAATTGTACTTTTGTCATAGAACCCATAAAGCAAATACAAGCTCCGTGAACAGCCAGGTTGATTACAGGCTGTTCAGTGGAATAAAACAAATATAATGGCAATAAATTTTTTGTACTCTCGCCATGCCCTGAACGACCCAATTTCCTTACCTGAATTTTCTTTTGCATTACATTGTATGGTATTACAATGTTCCTATCTGGTTTGGTAGTGTTTTTACATTAGATCCTATTGCACAATTCGCGATTTTCCTGAACATTCAAAATTTGACTATAGAATTTCCGATTTGTGACAAAGAAAAGCTGATCCGAGACGATGCTGTATAACGGCACAAGTCACACGATTTCGACTATACAGTACTTGCTTGAGTACTACTTAGATCTGTTTGTGTATTTCGCACTCACTGCATATATGAAAGGTCAAGCTCGATAAAATTGTGCTTGTATTATGGCTAATGTTGTTTAAAGATCCATGTGGGCTTTACATCACAAACATTGTAACCAAACGCAATTCACGAGCTCCGTTGCTGGCTTTCTTTTTCAGAATCCTTCCGGGAGGTACGGACTTTCCGAAGGGCCGATAGCCTGCACTTCATCACGCTGTCCAACAGCCGCGAAGAACCTTCTGCAGTTATCTTGGCCTCCAAGGTCAAGGGAACGCCTTACAGCCATCCTTAAGGGGGCATTTGTTCAGGGTTCTTCTTAACATACTTTTACCAATTGTTGCGTCTTAATCCTCTACACTTGTTATCTGGTTCATAGAACTGTAACGACGACATAATACAATAAACTTTTACGTTTTTACAACTCGTTTACCCTGTTTCTTGTTCTACCTTGGTACGCCGTGCGGTAGCTGTCTCCAAAAGGGAGGACCCTTGAGCGTCGTGGTTGTTTAGCGTACTTCAGAAGCCATAGCGCGATGGACCACCACGAAACAGACATGGCAATAAGCGGGATTCTCTGCTTTTTGCCCAGCGTTCGTTATTAAATTCTTTCTGAACGAAGTGCGCTAGCAATCTATTTTACGTTGCGGAAATTCGCTACGTTAGAAAAAAAAAGCACCCAGCAGGACATTATAGAGCAGCTGTTCACATAAATGATATTTCATCAGTTTTCAGTGCCACAAAAAACGATTTCTCACCTTAACATTGCTCTCGTGCATGTGTACTATACCACATGTTCATGATTTAACAGGTAGAATTCTTTGATTGGTCTAGCTGTCGTAGGAATGTATACAATAGTTGCCCGACCATCAAGCCTCTCATGACATAATAGCGTTAACATTTCGTAGAAATTTGAGTCACCGTCGTCAGTTGTCAGTGAAAGTAGATCGAAGTTTAAGTTTTTTGCAATCCTTCCCTGAGTAAAAATAAGAGTCCAGGCTGTATGCATAGCAACCAGGTGTTCTATCACAGAACCACGATATTCCTTAGACCTGCTACAGAAAAAAATGTCGTACTGATGTCATGAAATTGCAGGAGGATCCTTAACGCGTGTAATATTCCGTGACAGAAGCGTTTAATCGCGGAAGGCGCCAAACTATGTAGATTTCGCAACGAATAAGCGTTTTAAACGCCCGCGCATTACAAAATGCTAGGACATATCTAATCATCGGCAAAAGCAAAAAAAAAAATGGGCTGGTTCGAGAGTTTCCTCACGGACACGTGTCGCGTCCTTCACCGATTCTCAAAAGGAAGAATTATGGCGTAGTGAGCACTCAACTGTACTTGCAGTAAAACGCGTGCAGTCGTTAATTTCCTCACGGCACGGTTGAGGCAAGCACCGAGAACCGAAGAGCAGGCGATGCGCACGGGGCCCCACCACACTCTCCAAATACTCCTGAAGTCAATGCGCAAGTGTTTCTTTTTCCTCGTCGTGCAACGCAATCTAATGCGGAAGTTCATTCACTACAATGCTTTGCAAGCACGTGTGCCTTTGCTGTTCGAAGTGTTCTGTGCATCTCCAATCTTCTGAAACCTTGATGGTACAGTAAACTAATTAATCAATTGCTCAAATGACAACAGAAGCGTGCGAGCGTGTCTGAATTTGTTCCATGCATTCACAAAACGGGTGTCTCATTTCCTGCTTTCCACGCGAAGATGAGCCCCGCATCTTTGGCACGTGCATGCGTTTCCACAAAAACCACCAGCACCACTGTTTTACATAAAGGCACGTCGTATCGTATATTTGTTTGTCTTGAATTAAATCTCGGATTTCACGTCTAGTTACAACTTTTTGCAGCAAATAGGTGCTCATGTTCGTGCGGATCTCACTTCCCTGCGCGCATATGACTAAACTTTTGGTAATTAAAGCAAACAGCGTTCTTTACCAGTCACATTTTTTTATTTTAATGGTGCGATAACAAGTCAACAGCACAGCCTTATGAAATTGACTACGCTCCCTTGCTTTAAACTCTGTCACACGTCAACGCAGATATACTCTCGGCCAAGTAGTGTCCAGTCGAATAGGTGAGTGTGCGCAATAACAAAAGAACACATGTTGGACGTTTCACGGTTAAAAAAAAACTATTGTGCCTCGAACCAGTGTTCCTTCATGGAATACTACATAGAAAGTTATTCGTGCTCTTCCCACAGATGCAAGTCCTTGGAACCTTTGCGTCGTTCTGCCGCAGCTTCGGGAGATTTAATTCACAAGCCGATCTCACACTTGAAATGCCATTAATAGGCGAGGACTAGCACCCTGATTGTTTTCTTGACATCTGGAAGCCTTCAGACGCCGATGCGGTTGGATGTTGCATCACACCGGTATTCGTAGTGATATGTGACGCGATCACGGAATACTGCTTCGAGATTACGACGCTATAGAGTGGAGGACTGGGAAGGTATCCTTCAGTTGCTGCTGGCCCATTATTTTACAAAGAATGGTACCTTTGGTGAATCACGCCACCTACGTACCTGTTAAAGAATGTACAAAAACAGCACTGTAGCACAAATAGCGGTGTCTAGCGGATCAGGTCGGGCACCTGTAGAATGGTTCAAAGCTCATTGCCACATTGCCAAACCCGTAATTGTCCAGAATACGGTCGACACCACACCATAAGTCTGCGTTGAGACAAAGGACGACCTGTAGGGAACGCGGAAGATGTGAAGTCCCTCCTGTCCAGTTATGCATGACACTATAGGGAGACCATGACGAGACAAAGCGTTTACGTTAGTCTTTCAGACGTCACGCACATGTCAAAAAGCAGTTTATGCCGAGTTGTGTGCGCATAGAACGTCTCGACACTCAAAATCTTCTCACAAACATGCCGTTCACCAGAAAGCGTTGCCCACGAGACCATGCAAGGTAGCGCCAACTCTCAAAAGAGGCAGTAAATGCCGCGGTAGCTCAGAGTTCCGTTGCACACCGACGATGCCAGGTCGTTCAACCATCTTGCTGTAATCGCGGGACGCTGTTCCAGAGTCGACGTGGTTTGCAGCGAGCAACGGCACTGTTAGCTCACTGCACAGTTTGTACGAACAAGAGATGTGTCCACCGTTAGGCACTCGGGTCGAATCCATCCACCGGATTTGTATGCGCCTTGACGTAGTACACGCTGCCATTCCTATTCTTGCGTGACATGAATCTCTGGTAGAGGTTTTTCCGTTTGATCAGCAGTATGGCCGACAGCAAGATAGCGCTGATACTGAGCGCCCCGACAACCAACACGCCCGTGCGAAACGTGCTGCTCTGTTCGCGCTCGACTCGCAAGCTCGGACAAGCAAAAACTTCGTCGGGCACCTCCAGCATGGGCTTGTGCTCGTACGCAGGTGGGCCTCCGCACCTGCGAAAAAAAGCCAGCTAAATCAACACAAAGCAGCGAGGCCTACCGCGTTGAGGACTTTATAAATATCATTATAAAGAAAAATAACACCAGAGGCCCCCTCCCCCTCCCCCCCCCCTGTTTTACCAAGAACATGGACACATCCACCTGTGAGTCTAATCTAAGTGAGTATTGCAATGTGTGCTACTCAGTTCATGTTCGAACTTACTCCGTATGAAAAGGGGGAGTTAGTTGGTATACATCAACATGAATTTAAGCTATAGTGTACTTCTGAGGTGCGTCTGATTACGTAAGTCGAAGAACAGCTAATTCCACTGGCCAGTTTATTGCATAATTGCGTGTTAGTTTTCTTGTTGTAGTTTTTTTTCATCATTGAGGACAGATCTCTTGTAGTGGATACAGCAGAACATTTCCTGCTGGCTATGTATAACTTCCGGACAGCAAAGCGATGAAGCAAGCGTGATCGTATGAAGATTCTGAAATGGTTTGCCGCGTTTTGGGGCACCGTTTAGTTCTCTGTGTGGTTCGCACATGCGGGCACAGAGCTAGGACAGTGTACCCTTCGAGAGGCAGAGCTCAACTTTATCCACAAGCAGTCGGTGTCATTATTGAAGCATATGAAACGTCACAGGGAAAATGAAATTGGCTAGCAATGGTCTCCTAAAAGGGACACTCTTTCCAAAATGATGCAACAATTTCCACTTTGTTCTTATTTCTTTCATTTTGCAAGCTTACCGAAAATGGTCTCCAGAAAGTTACTATTTTAGCAGTGGTACAAAAGGACAAATTGTGGCGCCTGGGGTTAAGTGAATCACCCTAATTCATTACCTTAAGTGAAATCAACTAGATGAGCCTCTCAGGGCTATATTTATCTTGCACACATAGAACAAGGAAAAGTGACGATAGACGGAAGCCGAAGTAGATGTATTGGTTAATCAAAGTTCCTCTTGAGTCCGTTTTAACATGCAAAAAATCTATTTTTGTCCACTTTAATTTTATGGCCAATGCACTTCAAAGTCTCGGCTTGTCAGCGTGCGTTGTCGTCCTTCATGAACCCACAAAAATGGGGGCGAATCCCCCTACTCGGCACTGGTACATACTCTGCATATTTTGAGATTCGTTGGTACTACCTAAAACATTATATTTAGCCATTATGTTTAGCTTAACAGCGGCGTCAGAATCACCGACAAAACTGAAGATTTTGTTTTTATCAACACGCTCAAGATTTTTTTTATATATAACCAGGGGCACAAATGTGCATCTTTGCGGTAAAGACGTCTATTTGAAACGCTACTTCTTGAAACTTATATCTGCGAAGTGATGGTGTGTTAGCGGACTGCTGGCGAGTAAAGCAGTAAAGATTTTGCTGTGGCAAACACAGGCGCGCTCTGTATGCTACACGGTAGTGGAGTTCCAGCAACCTTCCCTACATGTCCCGTCCCCATAATTTTTCTTCCACATTTTAACGTTTCAGAATTTCAATTAAACATTCATATAATTTCCTAAATATATGCTTTATATGGTTTCAGTCTCTGTTTACGTGACTAACGAAAAAGATACCATCACAATTTGCTTACTTCTCACAATGCGACAATCGGAATCTTGGCTGTGGGTACTATATTTATACAGACATGGTAATTTCACGTCTTCGTAACAACGTCGCGTGTAGACATTGTATTCCTGGAGTGACGAAAACCTACCAGCTCTATAGTTTGCTGCTGTGCCACTCACCTGAGTTGGACTGTCAATTCCTTCTGCAGCGGCAACCTTCGAATCCAGGCATTGTTGCAGTCACATACCCAGGGATTTCCCTGGAGGTCTAAGATTTCAAACTCTCTCCACGGTGCGACGTCTTCATCCAGATACTCGATGTTGTTGTTCTGCAGATAAAATTCTCGCAAGGTCCAATTGGCCGCCGGTTCGACGCGCCAGAACACGCCGAAGATGTCGAGGTCTATGCTTTTAAGCTTGGGATTATTGCCCAAGAAAAGAGACCTCATTTTCTTTTGGTATGCGAAGGTGTCGCCTTCGACAGCCTCCAAATCTTTCATTTTCTCAACGTACAGTTCTTCGATGTTGTGCAGCTTGAAGAAGGAGTTGTAACCAAGCGTGCCCACTGGATTGTCCGACATGACTAGAACTTTCAAACCATCAGCGCTGCGCAATGCACTGGAGGGAACCTTATCGAACAGGTTGCCGGACAGGTCCAAATAAACGAGGCGCGGCGTTTCGTGGAATATGCCGTCCGGCAGCGAGTGAGCATTGATGCTCGACAGTTCCAGACGCTCAAGGTTGGGCAATCTGAACAGCCCATCCCGCAAATACCGCAGTGGGTTCATGTTCAGGTTCAGCTGTTCTAGAGACACCAGCGGTCTGAACAATTCTGTAGGCGGGTACGTTAGTTTGTTCCCGCTGAGATTCAAGGCCCGCAAACTCGTCATGTTTACGAAGACGTCCCCGTGAAGAACTTCGAGCGAGTTCTTGCTCAAGTCTAGGAACTGAAGCCGCGGGAAGGCGGAGAACACTCGCGGCTCTACGATCGCGATCCGGTTGTCGTGCAGGTCCAGCACCGAAACGTTGGACGGCTCCAGGTGTGTGATGTGGTCGATAAAGTTGTGGCTCAGGTCCATCTTGTAGATGTTTCGTGGCCAGACGCTGCCTGCGGGAACGATGGTGAGTCCCTTTCGCGAACAGTCGACCTGCACCGAACTCTCTTTTTCCGGGGACTCGTTCCACAGGCAGCTGGCGCGCAGAACGTTCGTGTTGGCTTGGCAAGACGATGCCACTAGGGCGACGATCGAAGCGACTAGACAACGCCGAGCCATCCTGAAGCCTGCTGAGTTCCGCTTTCGACTGTTACTTTTCTGCAAAAAATGAAGAAAGGAAAAAAATTAAATGACGGGACCTCCCACGCAATGAACACAGTTTCGTCCACACCCCCCCCCCAAAAAAAAAACATCTGCTTCCCACCAGAAACACGATAAAGTAGAACGGCAATGATGAGGGCAATAATAGGCAAGTAAACAGTACCGACGAAGTAAGCATCCGGCAACGCAGATACTTGTTGTTTCATTTAAGTGCCACTTTTCTACAGGCTGTGCCAGCCCTGTTGGCAGAGCGGCAATGCCGCATCAATAACGTATGCTGTCGGGCTAGTTAGTGCATAGCTGGGAAGGAGAGAGAGAGAGATAAGTTTATTTACAGAAAGGCTGAGAGGTCGGCCTCAGCGGGCTGGGAAGGAATTCGTAGATTCAGAACGAGGACGAAGCCAAGCAATGGTTTCATGAAAGTCATTCGCGATCCGCGTTCCTTCTTCGTCTTTGTTTGGCGAATTCTTTCCCAGCTATGTCGCATCTCGTGACTGAATTTCAGTATTTGTCCTCCTTTTAATAAATAATGTTATCTGGTGTGTCCGTAATAGCACAACTCTGCTTAAATGCTTCGAAAGCCACCTCAAGTTGCAAACAGATGTCTAGCTGAGTAAGCAACTGTTAGCAGTGTGTTTATCAAAGAGGGAGTAGTTTGGTCAGTTGTCTTGCTCTCAAGATAAGCGAGCTGTTCACAAGAAACAATAGGACTGTGGAAGTTGAACAAAAAAGCTTTATACATACTAACAAATGGAGTGTAGCGGTAATAGTACAATAAATATATTAGTCAATTTATTATATACAGACAATAACAAAATATTCAGAACAATTTTAGAATGACTTTTTTGTCGTCCCATGCGGCAGCCTCTCAGTGAGATTTTTACAACAACTTTACACAATCGTATGGTAAGAGAATGTTCGTCAGCAAGTTGTAGGGGACAAACATGTTGTCTCAGTCGGCACACTTATTATGTATTGCACGTATATTTCATTAATAAAGATCGAGTATGGCGACGTAGTATAGGAGCGACAATGAGCATTAACAAAAGAGTGCCACCCGAGTTTCTTAAAAGGTTGCGAACTGGCGACGCAATTTCTGTCCACGTTGCTATCGCGCGACTTACGCTTCGCGACATGTGACAAGGCACTCTTTCAACTGGCTCGATTAAACACGGCGCTCACTTGCCCATCTGTCGCAAGTTCGATATCAACACGGGCGACCAGTGAAAGCTAGCGTCAAGAGCATCGAACGTACGACGCACAGAGGCTCCCATAGATACGCGCCCACTGTTCACTGGGCGGAAAACATATATCCGCAAGGAACGCTAAGCAACTCTCTGCGAGCAACGTGCTTTTTGTCCATTGACGGCCGAGGCCCTCTCGTTGGCAGAAAGTAGGGAAATGTATTTTTGTGGCAAAGCTGGCCAAAACAAACTAAAAGTTCTCGCCTTGAGAAGACCGGGTGTTGTCAGCAGGCGGTCACAAGCGCTGTAGGCCGGCTTATCTGGGCGCAGAGGCGTCCTGGAGGAAGAAAGGACGGCATGCATTGTTGGCTCGAGGAGGACAGCGAACACTCACGCCGCGCGTATCCATGGCTACGAGATAAGAGCTAATCACGGCTGTCGCCTCGATTGCACGGGGCAGGAAAGTATACCGAGCTCCCCTGCAGGCCTCACCCTCAAATTTGCGCGATAGATATGCATGCAGTGCAGCCAGCGACGTGTCACAATAATTCCGCGCCGCTCAATCTGGGACCCACCAGGGCTAAGTCGAAGGATGTCACCAAGCTAACAAGCGAATAATCATAAGAAGTAAGCAAAAGAAAAATAAAACACGAACGACTTTCGCAAAGCAGAATCCCCCCTCCTGAAAACTGAAATGTGACAAATTTTTTATTCTGAAAATTACATTTTGACAAAAAATGTCACTGGAATATCAAGAGGAGTAAAAAAAAAATCACTTGAATTATCTTGTACAGCGGAAATACAACCAACTATAAACCAAAACACATATTTATTCTATAAGACTGTCTCCAGTATAGATTCTATTCAGTTGAGTGCACGTTTTCCAGCGCACGATTAAAGGTATACTTGTTTGCCACCCCAACATATGCATGGCGTCAACACTTCACTGCTCAAGGACGTCGACAAGCGGGGAAGGGATGATCATTAAAATAACTATATTCACTAAAACAATAAAAATACCCCCTCCAACCACCTAAAAAAAACACGACAAGTGACTGAAGAGTTCTACAAGAGACTCGGCGCAAAAAAGAAGCCAAGATCCACCTGTTATGCGCGGAACTGTAAACTGAGCCAGGGACAGAAATACGCTAACCGCGCGAGCACAGTGCGGTGCAAGTGTGCACCGGTGTCCCAACGAGCGTGTGACGCGAACGTATCCGGCGAGTCAGCGCACGCTCCCGCGTGTTGCCTCGTTTCCATTTTCCTCACTCGAGTGACATGCTGGGCGTTGTTGAACCGCTGCCTGCATACGCGTACAGATTTAATGCTGCCTCACCGACGGGTGTGCAGGCGCCTTGTTTGGGACAAGGGAAACATTTTTGCTGCAACACAAACTGTTCTTTTGTGCTTCCCAGGGAATAATTATTCAATTTATCCTTAACAAAAAGTGGGGCCATGAAAGATGCAGATTGCTCCATCTCGTTTAGCCATACCACGGCTGCTATATAATTTTAGTTATGTAGCGACCGCATTAGGTTATATTGTCATTCTGTGTGAAAACAAAGACCCAGCGGGACAACTGCATTTTCCACGATGTCCATTGTGGGTTTCCGGCATGCTGCGAGAGACGTGGCCGCACTATGGTAGCGATTACAAAAGAACGACTCGAGGACATGTCGCGCGCGATCCGCACGACGTAAATGGGCCTTACAGGCGCCCATGTTTTCAGACAGCCCAGCTCTCAGCATCAAAGCCATGGTCGACTACGAACTCAGCGCAATTCAGTGCTAGTTGCTAGCTTACGTAAATGCGACCAAATGATTTGCTACCGGTACCACAGTACCAGGTATTTGTGATAATAACCTTTATGTGTTCAGTGGTTCACACTTGTACCTATTATTACTAATGCAATTTGTTATAATGGGAAGATCAGTGAAATATCATTTCAGAGCCCCCAGAAGCCCGCATATCTTCCTCTTTCATCATCACAAGAGCTGCTGGACTTCGTCACTGTGTAAACACCATTCTTGGGTCGCTATACTTTCCAAGACGGTCCCTCTCTCCGCTTCCTTGATGCCTGAAAGCATCTGGATCAACCACAACGGATTCATCACCGCGCCCCTCTATTTCTTCTATTACGCTGGGCCTTATTTTGTTCTAACGTGTGCAACTCCACATGCCACTCATTCAGAGCAAGTACCCCCCAAAAAATAAACTGATCATCTTCATTCGATAGCTTTGAACGGCGCTTCGCTATAAAAAAGAGAGATAGAAATGAAGTCGAAAACCGAGGTTATTAAATGAGGTGACGCTCAATTACGCTCTTAGATTATTGACTTCAATAGTTTAATTATTATTGATGATATGAATAAGCAATTTTAAAGGGACACTAAAGTGAAATAACAATTTACGTCATAGAGAAATCTAGCTCAATGTATGACAACATCTAAAACAACAATATTATGAACAGCAGTGCCCTACTTACCGATAAATGAAGGTAAATGCACGAGAACACATGCGCCACGAGTAGTACATTCGCGAAATGATCCCAATGACGTCAAAGTTACCGCCTACAATTAATCGCTAGTAATCAAACTAGCTGCACTAAATAAAGAACCTTCCGTGCATCAAGAGACGTAATAAAATGCTATTCATTCGTTTTTGTTTGATTCATGGAAAAAAGAACCGCCGGACGTTACCATGAGGAATATGGTGTGAGTGGTTCGAAAATTTAATTTTCGCGGTTGAACTGGACAGGCCGTGTCATCTAGCGGATCCCCGTTGAACCAACGACGCCTGCCATTTCGGAGGCTGTGGCAGCAAATCGTTCAATGGCCGTTGTTGCTGCTGTGGTTCCCGCTACTTTCGTTCTGCTGCTACTAGTGTCGGTGGCCGTGCAGTAAAGTTTGACCACGTCTTGCACGGCAAGAGTGACATGAAAGTTTCAACTTGAGTCGGGTAATTTGAGGTGTGCTAACGCGATGCGGAGCACTAAAACGTGCTTTCATTTCAAAATAAACACTCCCTTGGCACAAGACTGGCATTACGAGGTTTCTGGGCCGCTATTTCAGCAACCAACATCGACTTGATATTTGCCTTTAGTGTTCCTATAAAGCCCAATGAGAATTTTTGTATGGCATATACGTAAAGTGTCAAATCATTCCATGTGGACAGATGCGCTTTTATAGGATACTACAGGATATCTGTCGTGCATTCCTACGAGGCAAATCTATATATACGATTTTCACCACACCCCGCAATGTATACGGAGATGAGTTGTTTCGCATACTGTGATGAGCACTTCTGGTGCACCTTCCTGACGTGGTTGCTTCGATTTTGTCGTGGTCGGGAACTGAGAACACGAACGAGCCGACGGATCACGACAACTGTTTAATGGTCAAAGGATTGGATTAAACCATGCGTGCTAGTGCGGCTACATGTTAGCTCGACAGACACGGTCGCACACATTCGCGCCAGCGATCTGCTGCGCCGAATCGTCACGTTATGCGGTACGCATAGCGCCATCTCCTTGTGGCTGCGTCCACGACACCTCCTCTTCTTTGAAGTGGCCCTCCTGCTCGTCACAGGTCAAGCCGACTCGGAGCTCTCACGGTTCTACCACTTCTTGTTGTCGCCACAGGTTGTAGCGGCTGGAGATGTTTGCTGGTGCATCTTGTGAGACCTCCAGGTGTGCTCACCACATATGAACGAGGCGTGTGAGCTGGCCCAATGACGGTCCCTGTTATTGGAGCACCAGACAGAATGTGGACGGCTGTCTGCGGTTGAATGGGATCTCTTACTAAGGTCCTATGTCTCCGGTTATATTGCTGCCCCTGCTTGATCCTGTAGGCTTCGTTTCGTTTTGTAAATTCTACGGTGCTCCACCGTGGCCTCAGCATGTGTGGTGCCACGGGCACGTCAGTTCTTAGGCGCCTTCCTATGAGGAGTTCCGCTGGTGTGAATCCTTCTTTCCCTGGCGTGTCTCTATGCGCGAGCAGAGCCTTGTGGATGTTTGGCGATTTCTTGATCAGCTGTTTAGCAGTCTGAACTGTTCTTTCTGCCGCGCCGTTGCTCTGAGGGAAGTAGGGGCAGCTGGTTACGTGACTTGATCCCCATTGCTTGACAAACGCTTTGAACTGTGCCGAAGCAAACTGAGGGCCATTGTCTGATCGTATGATAGCCGGTGCCCCAAAGCGTGCGAAGATCTGACTCAGTGCTGGAGTTATGTTCTCTGTGGTGGTACGCTTCAACTTCTTGATTTCAAAGAAATGTGAGTAGTAGTCCACAACCACGAGGTAGTTAACTCCATCCACACAGAAGAGATCGATTCCTATTGCTTCCCATGGGTGTTTGGGAAGTGGGGAAAGTATCATGGTCTCGGCGTGTGGTTTACGGTGTTGTTGACAGACAGGGCATCTTGACACATAACTTTGGATGTGCTGGTTAATGCCTGGCCACCACACCGATTGAGTGGCTCGAGCCCTACATCTCCCAACGCCCTGATGACCGGCATGAAAGTGCTCTAGCACACCACTTTGCATGCTTGGTGGAATTACAATGCGGTTGCCTTTGAGCAAAATTCCATCCACTTGTGTCAGTTCGTGGGTAAATTCTGAATACTTCTGCACGTCCGAAGGTAGTGCCACTTCTTTGGGCCACGACGTCGTGCAGTAGTCCCTAACTCTTGCTAGAACAGGATCATTCTCTTCTGCTGCCTTTATATTTTCAAGCATATCGTGGGAAGCTGGCAGAAGTTCCATTGCGAGAATTTCATGTTCTACGATGACCTTGCTGAGGCTCCTGGGCTGCTGTTGTCCGTTTCCTTCTGCGGTTTCCTTGAGAGCACATCGGCTGTATGTTTTTCCTTGCCTGGGATGTGGGCAATGGTGTAATTGAACTCGAGGAGTCTCATACGGAACCATTGCATACGGGGACTAAGTTCGTCCAGGCGGCTTGATGACAGCAGTGGCACCCGTGGCTTGTGATGCAGTTTCCACGTGAAACTGCAGACCAAGCAGATAGGAGCGGAAATGCTCGCAGGCCCATGTTACTGCCAGTGCTTCTTTCTCTATTTGCGCATATCGTGTCTCCGTGTCAGAGAGTGATCTTGAGGCATAGGCAACTGGAAGCCTCCAACCCGCTGTCTCTTGAAGGAGGACTGCTCCAAGACCGTACGACGATGCATCCGCCGACACAGTGTGATGACTACAAGGGTCGTAGTGAGTAAGCACTGGAGTTTTTGTCAATGCTTTCTTGACAGCGTTGAAACTTTCTTGCTGTGGCTTGTCCCAGCACCATTCGGCGTCACTGTGAAGCAAGTCACGCAACGGTTTTGTGAGCTGCGAAAGCCCCGGGAGAAACTTGGCCAAGTGGTTGGCCATTCCCAAGAAGGACCTCACCTCTGTTACATCTGTAGGCTCTGCTAGGTGACAAAGTGCGTTGACCTTTTTAGGGTCGGCACTGATACCAATCGCCGACACGATGTATCCCAGGAATCTCACAGACTGCTGATGTAGTACGCATTTTTCTGTGTTCAAGGTGATGCCAGCTTCTTGCAGGCGCTGCAGTACTTTGTGCAGTCGTGCGTCATGTTCTTCCCTCGAAGGGCCAAACACTATAATGTCGTCTTGTAGACATGCTTGGCCATAGAACTCTTAGCATTTCTCTCTGGAAAAACTCGGGTGCTGTCGAAATTCCGAAGGGCAATCGGAGGAACTGAAACCTGCCGAATGGCGTCAGAAATGTAGTGTACTTCTGGGACTCGGGTGCTAGCAGAGCTTACCAATAACCAGCCCTTGCATCAAGCTTGCTGAACCATGTAGCTCCGGCAAGTCTGGCCAAACATTCGTCGACAGTGGGCATTACGACTCGTTCCCGCAGAATGTTCTTGTTTAACCCTCCGAAGTCAACACAGATTCGAAGCTCGCCTCCTTTCTTTTTCGCGACCAGCATAGGCGCGTACCACTCTGTGGCCTCGTCAACCTTTATGATGGCGCCGAGGTTCTCCATTCTCTCCAACTCACGTTTGACACTAGGCAGCATGGGTAGGGGTACTCGCCGCGGATACGTAATAGCACTCGGCTTGGCATCGGGGAGTAATATTATCTTGTATTCTGTCTTGAGAAGGCCCAGGCCTGTAGTCAAGTTGGGGTGGGGTAGTGGCAGAGAATTTTAGCAGGGTCACTGACCTTGCTTGTTGACGCTGTGACTTCGAGGAGGCTTGGAAGGATATCCAATGATTTGATTGCTGGACGTCCGAGAAGTGCATCCTGTAACTTGTCGATCACGTAAATTTCTTCTTGACACTCTCAGCCATTCCAGCACAAGATTGCGCTAAACAGACCTATTGTTGCGATTTTGGTCCGGCCGGGTCCCAGCAGCTGTTTCTTGGCCTGCTTCAGGTTGCCCATGACTTGTTCGTTGTAGAGACTTGTAGGTATAGTGGTAACATCTGCACCGGTATCTACTTTGAACTTCATTGGCAAGCCATTTACTGTAACGTCAGTCCTCCACGGTCCAGAGTCCCGTTGATCGGTCAATTGACCCAAGTAAACCTCTTCCAAAACAGCTTGGTGGGTGCTCTTTTTCTTCCTCGCAGAGGCAGATAAGCACACTGCGGCAAAGTGTCCCTTTTTGCCGCAGGCACTGCATATTTTTCCGTTTGCCGGGCACATAGTGCGTGATGGTGGGTGCGTTGTTGAGCCACACCACTTGCACGTCGGCACAGTTTGGTCGCTCTGTGTTTTTTGAGAGCGCTGATTTGGCTTTCCTTTGCTCTTCGAACATCCACGCATGGCGTCAACAGCCGCAGGCACCTGTTGCAGCGGCCGTAGATCTTTTTGCTGCAGCTTGATCGTTTCACAGTTGCGTGCAGCGGTGACGGCGGCTTCAAGAGTCAGCTCGGCGTTAAGTTGCAGCTTCTCGCTTAGCTGCGTGTCTGCAAGGCCGACCACGAGCCTGTCGCGGATCAATTCTTCTTTGAGATCTCCGTACTCGCAGGTTTCAGCCAGTCGGTAGAGTTCGGTTACGAACGCGTCGACTGACTCATGCGCTTCTTGCTTCCGGCTGTTGAACTTCGCCCGCTCGTATATCACGTTCGTCCGCGGCACGAAATGTTTCGCGAACGCTCGTTTTACCGCGTCGTAGTTGAGTTTCTCAGCGTCAGAAAGTTTGAGCGACGCTAGGACATCTTCTGCTTCACGGCCCATCGCGTAAATGAGTGTGTTCACCTGGGTTTCGTCGTCTCGTTTCTTCAAACCTGAGATGACGCGGTACCTTTCCCATCGTGTAAACCACCGCTTCCACTCCTCGGGTCACCGAAAGTCGAGCTTTTCCGGCAGTTCGACGACGAAAGGGTTGAGCGGGGTTGCAGGCTGAGCTGTGGGCACTGTAGGCGTTGCCATGGGTGCTGCAAAGTTCCGTGTTCGATGCCGGCGTTTGTTAGGCCTACTTGTCCGGTGCCCTCTTCACAGCGTTGTCGTGTCTTCCACGCATCCCACCGCTGCCACCATGTCGTGGTCGGGAACTGAGAACATGAACGAGCCGATGGATAACGACAACTGTTTAATGGTCAAAGGATTGGGTTAAACCATGCGTGCTAGCGCGGCTACATGTTATCTAGACAGACACGGTCGCACACATTCGCGCCAGCGATCTGCTGCGCCGAATCGTCCCGCGCGTCACGTGATGCGGTACGTATAGCGCCATCTCCTTGTGGCTGCGTCCACGACAGATTTTGATTTAGAAGTACAGGAATACGATAACTTGAGCACGGCGGAACTAGCATCGACTACTAGGTACATGAAAACGGGGTCGGTTAAACTTAAAGGGGCCATGCGATGTGGTCACCCATTATGTTGCAGTTTTCCGCGAAATAGAACAGACGTGTAAACGATCTATTGTGCCTGTAATTATACGGAAAAGTTTACTGTAAAATGAAATGAAATGAAATAGAATGAAATAATATTTCATCACAAAATGAAAGTCTTCGGCTATAAACCCGGCCCAACGCTGGCGACCATAGTTTTGCCATGGCATCTTGTGTTTCATATAGGCATAAATCACTGCCAATCTGGCAGTTTCCAACGCAGAAAGCTGTAGCATTGTACGCGAAGCTGACCACGAAATGAAATCGTTGGCAGGAACACAAACGCTCGCAAAGCAAGCGGCCTTTTACGTAACGGCTTGCGATGTGCCGCTGTTGTATCGAATGTTTACAAAAATACTCGCCATAAATTAAATTGTCGACCAAATGCGCTGAGATCTTGTCAGCTTATTTGGGAACACCCAAGAACTAAGTCGCATAACATGAACGAAAATTAGGTGTCATAGTGCCCTAACCCCCCCCCCCCCCCTTTCAGATCTGCACTTAATCTTTGTGACAGTATGCGGAGAAAAATAAATGGCCCTGTAAGGTCTTTAGAATCGCGCAAAAGCTAATGAGTCCGACAAGCGTGTCCTTGACTTCCATACATTGCATTGCGTACACTGATGCGCGCCGCCAAAACTAGAGCAAACAGGGACTGCGCTCGGAGACACATTCGACCGGGTCACCATAAATTGTGTCGACTAAGTGCTGCGAGGCTCGTCCGCGTATAATTAGAGCCACCTTGTAGACGGCTCGATCCAGATACTTTATCAGGAAGCCGATACTCTAAGAGGTGACGCAAGAAGTCGCACAAGTCCATGCCGCGGTCGAGTGCTTTTCGTCGCACTGCGGGCGGCGCATCACTAAACGCTTCGACGACTTCTCCGCCTCGCATTCGGGTCACCCGCGAGCGTCAGAAATTATGACTGCGTGTTGTCGCGCATCCCGGAAAAGCTGTAAATCAAGGGAAGCGCTGTCACCATCGTCAGTTCTTCGTATACAACGTGGTATTACTACTAGGAGAGCATTCGTCTTCCACCATGTGCGTGCCTTCTCAGTCTGGTCAGTCGTTGAAGTTTGAACTTCACAAGCATTCGCAGAGTTCTCCGTGAGTGGGGTAAGCCAAGTTTCACGGCAGCCTCCCCCCTCGACCCTCTCAAAAGCAGTACACAAAGACAAGAGGTGTTTGTTGGCGTGCTTATTATACTACTAAATTAATCTCGCTCACAATTTGCGAGGTATCATTGCATAATAATTCACATAAATAATTTCAATAAACAGCACAATCGCAAATAACCAATGAATACGAACGCAAACAGCATGTAGTACCCATATCGGCGAACGTGCATGAAAATATTAATAATTTCAATAAACAGCACAATCGCAGATAACCAATGAATACGAACGGAAACAGCATGTAGTACCCATATCGGCAAACGTGCATGAAAATAATATGCCATGTATTTTAACTGGAATAACATAGTTTCTTCGCATAGGAAGCACTGTTTCCACTAAATGTCACGAATAGAAAAAAAAACTGAAAACGCTATCTGTTCTGTATATTCTAGGACGGTGCACGTGAACTGGTTTGTTTCGCTTGTCACAACGCGCGCGCGTCAAGAACCAAACAGAAGAACAGCCCTTTCCATCCGCCCCTCCCCCACTCTCTCCTCCAAAGAAAACACGAAAGAAAAAAGACAGCGTTCTCCAGGCAAGGGAAAGGAGGTATTACTCGAATGCTGTTACAGCACACATCCTGTTTGCGCAAAACGACTGAACAAGCGCTGTTTCGACTGCCGTTACGACCACACAGCCTGCCATCCTGCGTAAGTGCATGCTGTGTCGCATCCCCTGGTGGAGCTCCGAAGGTTTGCGCCTCATTGCACAGCTGCTGCATCGGAAGGAACGCGACTGCTTTGCTTCTGTGACTACAGATGTCGTTAGCCGTTATTAGGCCCGCTATTCGACCCTGACGCAAGCGCACAGCTGATGGACATTAGGGGCGACCGCTCATCTGTGCAGCAAAATCCGGTTATAACGGGCTTTCGACTTTGCTACCACGACTAAGCACGTCTAATCGCACTAAACATGCATGTTAGTCAAATAGTAGGTCACACGGCGCGCCATAGACTGGTTCTCTTTTAATTCATGTGCAATAGTGAACCTTCATAGATTGGCTGTTTTTATATATTTGAAGCAACGACACCGTTTCACAAAATGGCACAAAACTAGACGGTGCAAATCAGCTACGTTCTGTTGTATCACGTCACAAAACCACCACCTGTTTTAGGACACGCCGTGGAGTAGGTGCCTACAAATTTAGTTTCACCACTCACGGTGTTTTTTACGTACGCTTAAAATTCAAGTTTGGAACTCTTTTCGCATTGCGTGCCCATCAAAATGTGGTCATCGCTGCCGGTATCAAACCTTTATACATTTATGAGGGTACGAGAAAATGTTTTTAAATTGAATATCGAATCAAATAGTGCCTCTTTTGATTTGGCCTTCGAACTGAATAGCTGATATTCGTGAATGTTTGTATTTTTTAAATAGTGTGCGAATATTCGAACGTGTTCACTGGACCCTAATAAACACAAGATTTGTTGAAAACTACGATAAAGCTATTCCCTGCGACCATAGTGCATAAAACATGAGAGTTTATATAGTGCAGCCGGCTGCGTCAGTTGAAGAGCCAGACTATTTGTCAGCTGCATAATAGGAATTCGCACCTTGAAAATGTCTATGCATGCGAATGATCTGCTTATTTCTTCCCGATGGCCCCCGTTTGTGATTTTAACTCTGAAGTTATGAATGCCTAGGATGCGAACTTCTTTTGCACTAACTGTAAATAAAAAGTATTCGAGTCAATTGAATTCGAACACTAAAGTTGATCAGGTTGAAATATCACTATTCCCTAATACCTTACAATTAACAGTGCTGCGCACAGGCATGAGTGGCGCAGCTGCTCTAGATGGTGCACGCCACACTGGCTGCATGTTGTTCTACTGCTCAGTACATAGGCCGTGAGCTCGATTCCAGGCTCCAGCGGCTGTATTCCGATCGAGACGTAAAACAAAAACGCTGATATATTCAGATACAGGTAAACGTAAGAGAAGAAAATAAAGAAAGATAGCAGGTTATTAGTGCAGAAGAAGCGCTGTAATATTTTTGTGGAAATATAATACGTGTAGTTTTAAAAAAGAAGCACATCAAACTCTATACAGGTGCGACGCAGTTCGGTTTTCACTTGAACAAAATAGATAGAAACATGGGTACGATATAACATGAAAAGTTAACTACGCTAACTGGCGCGTACTGTTCGGCACCTTGACCGGACACAAAACACGAAGATAGACGGAAGTACGACGACACCGACGGTAACTGAGGGACAAGATGTCCAGCAGTAAACATCAACTAGACACCATTCAAGTTCTTATGTGCCTTCCATTGACCCCACAAATACTACATATCTGGTCTGAGCAAAAAACGAGTTACGTAAGTAAAGGTAAATTTACCTACACTTGCGCCTCCAGTTCAATAAGACATCCCGAACGTAACAATTAAGTCTAAACCCTTAAGTGCCTCATCAAACACCAAACACCAACCACCAGCATGAGTGATGCAAAAATGTCATCATCACGTAATTATCTCGCAACATGACCTCGCAGATCGTCATATTTTGTGATGTAAGTATGTAGTTATCACGACGTCACGACACGTGACGTTACATGACGACGTCATTGCATGTCATCGTAGCTTTTGGACAGTGTGCCGACCACGGAAGCAGGGCGAATCCACGTTGTGTGCAGAAAGCTTCCGGAAAATGTCGGGCGTCAGCGCATCGACCGAGAATAAAAAGGTGGCATTCGAGTTCGAGTCTTGTTAGGCGAATGTATGAGAAACCCTGTGCGTTTCCATCATATTATGCAGACAAACTGAACCAGACACGAGATGACAGTGTTACTACAAGCGTGCGCAGGGTTCCGTGCGCTAAGCTATAGGTTCGTCAAAGGGCCCACCCCCTCTCTGCTGAGTCAATGTATGGAGGACAGACTTTGGGCCTCCACCCCCCACTCGGTGCGCATACCTATATGGTTTTTACAACACATATGTTGACGGCTATACTTCATGTTGTGTAACCACCGTTCATATAAAGCGAAATTCAACGGGCTGCACTAACATGGGGGACACCATCACGCCTTATGCGCAGTGTCATCGGTGTGCCTTCAGCGATGTCATGAGCAGTGCAAGCCTCTGCGCGTTTTGTTTTGGTAGCGACCGAGTCTTTTGTTTTGTCGGCTGGAAACTGAAAAACGGATACACTTCCATGTCAAGGTGACCACAGGGCGCGCTCTGTTTGCCAAGCAAACGCACTGTTCTACGTGCACGGTCTCTCTCTGGCGTCAGTCAGTCCCCCCCCCCCCCCCCGCTTAGTTGTATTTATTTATTTACTTTAATTTATATATTTATTTCGTGTATGCGCTCCGCTTGTTTCCGCCCATACAAAGCGAAGCCGTGCGACGGGCTGCTCGCTTATGACAGGACGCATCTGTGCGGACGAAACGCCGCGCATTCTCCCTGCAAACACGTATACTCTCGCGCCAGCAAAGTCACTCGCGTGCCCCTATATACGTACGGAAGAACACGCGACGATTAACGTATATACATAGGCACCTACCATATCCGTACCATAAATTGTGCTGAACTTTAAAGATGAATGATAAATAATAATTGATTCGTAGGCTTTGGTCTGCATCAAATATAAATACACACGTCATGACCTGTATGTGAGTGAAGATTTACAAATAGCACGATGACTCAGACTGCCCGCAATGCAGCGGTTCGGATGGGTGCGCGCAGCTGGAAAATGTGCTACATTGTTCGTACGGGCACTCCCGCGTGAAAACGTCCTTCAAATGAATAGTTTCATGGTTACATAAAGACTCTCGTGTGTTCTTGAATCAACTCTTGCACTTACGGACGCAGTACAGTGCTGGCAGACACATGCGGCTCACTCCGACAGCCTGTATGCTATACTCGGATATGCCGCTTACCAAGCGTATCAATTCGCGCTCCTTCATGGTGCGACATGCGGTATATGCGCATACGGCATACATTTCACTGAAGATGTCTTCGGCATTCTAACAACAGTCAGTCTAGCACATTCGTGTGCGTTATCTGGAAACCACATCGCCGACGCAACAGCCCAACTTCAGTGTTTAGGCGCTGTCCCATACGCTATATTTGTGCTGGCCGCCTCCAAGTCTGGGCATGCACACATCAAAGCAACGACTTGGTCGCCCATATATGGAACCGCAATCTTCGTCGCCTCAAGGACATCGTAGTGTACGCTACGCAACCAACCGCTTCGAGTACACGTTAAAGGGCGAAGGAAAAGCCGCGTCCGCAAAATAAGAGGCGCATAAAAATGTCGCGTGCCCGCTTTAGCTGCCCACGAGAAGGAGCTATGCACGGTGAGATCTTTCCTCGATGCCTTCACACCGATGGCGCATCGTCAACAATGTCACTCAGATTACGTCTGGTTTCACGAAGAACCACATAGGAAGACCAGGCATTCGCGACCAGAGCTTGCGCAGACATAAGGCGCAAAAGAGCTGAGCGCGCTATATGTGTCAGCCACCGCAGCAGCGCGTTAAACAGCTGCGGTGTTAAGCTCCGTTGTCCTTGTTTCCCTCTCGGTTCGGCTAGCAAAAGAAGCATCACATTTATAAAAATATTTACCTTTTTTAATGGTGCCACTTCAGTAAGGATATCAGGTAAACTGCTAGACGAAGCGACCGCAAATTCGCGACGTGAGACCTTCTTGCCTTTACTAACGACTAGCGTACAGTATTTTTGGACGCTCACATTAAAAGGTTATTGACCAGGAACACATAAATACCTTTTACTGACTGTTACCGTTAATACGCTTGCCGACGAGGTTCTTAGTGCACGGTGTTTCTGGGACGCTCACGTTAAAGAAGGTTTATTGCCGAGGAACACGTAAACACCTTTTACCAACTAAATGCGTACACTTACCGACGGGGATCTCCGACGGAACTGAATAAAGAAGTGAACGCTCACGCCCGGAGTGAAAACTCTTCGTCTGCGTCCCCATCGCGCACCGCGTCGACCACGCTGCCACGCTGCGAGTAATGCATCTCTCGCGCCAGCGGCGCCACACGTGAATCACCCGGAGTCTTACCTGAACGAGCGCCTGCTCCAGCCGAGAGACGACCATGACGGTAAACCGTGCGGTAAACTCCAAAGCGAGGAATCGCTTCAGCGCCGGTGTAACGCGACGTACCGCGTCTCCATGGAATCGAATTCGGCTGCGTCGTGGCGTGCGAGGGCGCCGCTTATTCGCGCAACCAAGGCTGCCGAGCGCCTCGCACCTGTGGAGCAGGAAGTGGCTGCGCAGTCGGCGAGGCTTTGTGTGCGTGCAAGTGTGCGTGCGGCGACCTTGCCTCGCCGCACGCAAGTATAAAAAATGAAACCCCCGTTGCTGCCCACACAGCGATGGCAGCTCTGGCGAGGGCGTCCAACGGGAAAGAGAGTCCGCGCCGTCGCTCACCGTCAGCTACGCTTCAGGCCTAACGGTGTAGGCCGCGCACCTAGCTCGTCTGCGAACGTCGGCGTTCTATTTTCTTAACCTCGAACGATTTTCTCGTTTTCTCAGATGGAGCCGGCACAAGTGTCTAAAACACCACACGCCAGATTTCTTATTTCATAATCTGCCGTTGAGAGTGTCTCGGTTACGAGACGTCGTACCTCCGGGCAAGGGCCAGACAGGCCGCTGGCTGCAGTGCTTGTTTGCGTTGTGCGCGCAACGCGTCCACACCGGCTCGGCAGTTTTCGGAAGCGCGAGCAGGCACCACGTGCTCCCGTGAGGCCAGCGCCATTACTACAGAAAGGGGCGTGGTCGGGGCCGTCATAGGCAATTTCCTCCGGACCGACGTTTGGGGTCTGTTGTAATGTATTTTTGGATCACCGCTCAACTATCGCGAACGGCACGTCCTGCTCGTCGAGTAAGCATGGTGCATGCTTGTTTTTTTATTTTATTTTGTCTCGGAATAATTGAGTATCTCCTCTCTCGGAAACCCCGTGCGATTCCAAATAGCAGTGATTGTTTGTTCGGAGATGAAAACCAAGGCATTTTGGTCATCGAACAATAGGTAAAGCGACGGCCACAAAAGAGATAGAAATGTGTACACTGCCTAAGATGCAGGAAAAGCTGTATCAATTTCAGCGCGCCCATTAAGAGAAACGGGCCAACTGTAGCGCTGACCTGCAGAAACAAAGTAAAGTGGGCGTTGAATTGTGTCCATTTGAAATAAGACCGCCACACACGGGGATAGCCTGAATGACTGGCCCGAAAACGGAGAAGAGCAAACGAGCGCATGTCTCGAGTGTATGAGCCCTTGTTTGTTCGAGTTCATGACTGAAACATTGTTTATATGTCCCCAAAAAAGAAAAAAAACTGTGTTGTTCTGAAATGTGTTCTACGAAAAGGCCGAAGAAGATATCACGTGTGATTCGAAGTCCCACATAGCCTTTCCAACCTATACTCTTTGTTCTTTCTTTACCTCAGTAACGATGGCTCGTGTATCCAAAGTAGGGTATACAGTAGCCTAGGATCTCAGTCAGACCCCTCTTCTCATTGCGCTCTTCTTTTTCCTATACTGAGCCTCACTTTTCCTTCCACCCGCTTTTTTTATACCACAATGCATGACTACGATTCATGTTACAGGAGCTGCTTGGCCCATACCGACTTTCTGCGGTGTATACACGTTGTGCGAACGACACACGGTCCTATACTCGCAATCAAGAGAACGCGTGCGGCAGAGACGAGCTAGCAAAAGAAATATCATCATCATCATCATCATCATCATAATCGTTGTCATCGTCATCATCATCGGCATCATCAGCAGCACCATCATCATTGGTATCATCATCATCATCACCATCATCCTGACTATGCCCAGTGCAGGGCAAAGGCCTCTCCCATGATCCGCCAGTCAACCCGGTCTTGTGCCTCCTGCTGCCACGTTATACCTGCAAACTTTTTAATCACATTGGCCCACCTAACTTTCTGTCTCCCCTTCGTGCGTTTCCCTTCTCTGGGAATCCAATAAGTTACCCTTAATGACTTACCCTTAATGCTATTGTAATCAATCCTAACCACACGGAAAACTCGGTTTTAGAACGCCCGGGAAAACATCTACCGTTTGTCACTGCGTTGTTCGCAGCGAGATCCGTAAATTTATTCTTTTTCAAACTTCACTAAAGGATTCGATATTTTTAAAAGATTGTAATAAGCTGTGCTATCATTCTTCTCAACAATGAAACCAGATCCGCGTCTGTACGTTCTCTTCTTCCTTCTTTGAGTCGATTCAGAACGCGATTGCTGGCCAACTTTTCTTAATTTACGATGAAATTTCCATTAAATTATTAGTAAGAAGGATGACACGAGGATAGCAAAACACACAGAGAAATAAATTTCAAAGAAATTTGTATCTATATTCCATGCATCGCCATGTGTTCTCCAGACACTGCATTAGTTACTTTGTAACACCGAATCCTACTGTACGCTGCATAATGGTAATAATTCATAAAATTTAACATCAGCAAACCCCAATATAAATATGAGAGACGTCGCAGAGGAGATCTCCGAAATGTACTACCCACTGGGGTTCTTCAACGTGCGCCTAAATTAACTACATGGGCCTCAAGCATTTTTCTTCCCGTCGAAAATGTGGCCGCCGCCCCGGTAGTGATTCGGGCCTGTGACCTTCGGATCACCAGTTCAACCACGTAACCACTGGACCACCGTGAAGGGTTACTATGCGCTGCAGGTATCATCAAAAGGTGCAGATGCAAACCAAAATACTTTTCCCCAACACAGATGTACGGCTACGCTGCGAATGGACAAGCCGCGCCGCTTCAGGACGACCAGGAAAGAAGCCCGTTTCAACCACTTCTTCGTAGCCGCCCTCAACTCTTCTTCCTCGTTCGCCGAGGTGCTTCGGTCGTTCGCGAAATGCGTGCCCCGCTCGCCCACTCGGAAGCGCACCGGGGAAGTCATCATTGTGAAAGGCTACGTCATACTCCCTGGCCGGAACGAGCGAGACACTGGCGCTAATTATATGAAGTTAAAAAATAATGGAACGGGCTGCAGTTGCATAACGTAGCCACTTCCAGTGGTGAGTGAGTGAGTGAGTGAGAATTTATTAGAAGGCAGAGAGGTCGGCCTGAGCTAGTTCGCTCTAGCCTGCTACTCTACACAGGGGATAAGGGAAAGGGGAAAGAAAGAGGGATGAAGGGTGATGATGGGGACAAGAAGAGGTGGTGCGTATGTACATTAGCCACTTTGTATAGTAACCTACAGTCTAGTTTCTAGTCCAGTGCTTTTTATAAAGTCTAGAACAGCCTTTGTAGCAGTTTTTGACACTGTTTGGTCGCTCATTGCTGATAATATGTGGCTTTCACTTAATGGTGTTCGTCCAATGCTTGCCAACGTAGCAGTTAGCATTTCTCTTTGTGCCACGTATAATGCACAGTCACAAAATATGTGAGCTATCGTTTCGCGCACTTGGCAGCGTTCACAATTTGGGCTGTCCGCACGGCCGATTAGGTGGGTGTAGTGACGAGTGAAGGCGACGCCCAGGCGAATCCGGTGTAGTATATTAGCATGTCTTCGGCTGATTTTATCTGGAAGACGAAAAGTCATACTGGGGTCTGTTTCCCGCAGGCGCTTGTTCCGGTGATCTGGTAGCAACCAGTAATTGGCAGCGCATTCGCGCATGAGTGATCTCAACAATGTGTTGACGTCACCTCGCGAGTAGGGTATTTTGACGTACATAGGAGCGTTGTATATTGCCGCTCTTGCTTCGCTATCGGCTGTTTCGTTGCCAACCAGGCCGCAGTGTCCAGGAATCCATTGTAGTGTAATCAAGTGACCGCCCCTGTGTGTTAGGTCAAATGCTTGGACGATTCCTAACGTTAACTCGTAAAATTGGCCTCTTCTTAAGCAAGAATGGATAGCTTGAAGCGCTGATTTCGAATCAGACAGAATCGTCCATTTACGCGGTGCTTGGTCGTTCACAAATTTTATGGCTTCTTGTATAGCAACAAGTTCTGCAGCTGTCGAAGATGACCTGTGATCTAATTTGTACTGTCGGGAAATACCGAGTTGAGGGATCACGAAGGCTGCAGCTGAGGCGGATGAAGTTACGGATCCATCGGTGTAAATGTGCACAGAGTCGCTGTATCGGTCATCTAAATGTGCCAAGGTGAGTTGCTTGAGGGCAATATAAGAAACATGCGACTTATACGAAATTCCACGTATGTGAAGGCACACCAGCGGCTTAGTCAATGTCCATGGAGGCACTGCAGGGATTACGGCAGGTGCAAAGCCTGACGGGATCATGTGCCTATGCGTATTGAGGCATCGCGAATAGGTACAGCCTGGTTGGTCCACTTGTAGCGAAGATAACGGGTGCTGTGCATGCCGGGTCAGCAGACGAAGGTGCACTCGAAGAGTCTCACAGGACGTGTAAACCTGTATAGGGTAGGTGCGTGACTCCTCTATAGTGCCAGAAGTAGATGTGCACCGTGGCAGGCCAAGGCATATTCTCAGTGCTCGTGCCTGAAGGCTCTTCAAAGTACGAAGGCACGTTGCCCGCATGCTGGAAAGCACAGGTGAGCTGTACCTTATATAGCCCACAAACAATGCCTTGTATAACTGCAGAAGACTTTTCTCCGAAGGGCCCCATCTCAGTCCTGCTATAACACGAAGAACATACACAAAACTGATTAGTTTGTTTCTCAGCACAGTCACATGCTTTGACCAGGACAGGTTGTGATCAATGACGACCCCTAAATAGCGGTGGTGCTTAACCACGGAAATCACTGCTCCGTGAGCGAAGATTGGGTACCGCGACATTGATTTCTTCGTAAATGCCAATGCAGCACATTTTGCTATTGAAAGTTCCAGGCCCTGACGACGTAAGTACTTAGATGTTATTGATGTGCCTTGTTGTAGCCTTGCTCGCAGTTGTGGTCGCGTTGCTCCAGATGCCCATATGCATATGTCGTCCGCATACGCACTGATTCTGACAACGTCGGGAAGCTCAGCTTCAAGGCCAATGAGTGCTATGTTGAAAAGCATGGGGCTCAGGACGGCGCCTTGCGGAACTCCACGGCTTACGAGGTGCCTGGCCGTGTCACCGTCGGATGTCGACATAAAAATGGTACGTCCTCTGAGATAGCTCCCTATCCATGCGTGTAGTCGGCCACCTACGCCGATGTCTTCAAGTGCGTCAAGAATGGCCTCATGGTAGACGCTATCGTACGCGCCCTTTATATCTAAGAAAATGGCCCCTACCAATCTCCGACGTGGTCTTTCCTTTTCAACAGAAGAAACTAGATCTACGACACCATCTATAGATGATCGACCTCTACGGAAGCCATTTATAAAATGTGGTAAGCCGACATTATTCTCCAGCAGCCATTCCAATCTTGCCAGCACCATGCGTTCCATCACCTTACCGATGCAACTGGCTAGGGCAATGGGTCTATAAGAAGACAACTCGTGTGAACACTTGCCTGGTTTCAGTAAGGCCACTATGCGGCTGCACTTCCAACTCTCTGGTACTGTCGCTGTTTCCCACGTAGAGTTGTAGAACGACAAGAGAGCCTGCCTTGCTTCCTGGCTGAGGTGATATAGAGCCGAATAAGTAATTCCGTCAGGCCCTGGTGCGGACGACCGTCGGGACGTAGAAATCGCAGCGTCGAGTTCGTGCATTGTGAATGGCAAGTCGAGGCGATCGTCGCTGGATGGCGGTGAGGCTAAATACGAAGGTGATATCGATGAGGAGGACATACCTACGAGTAAGTGGCAGTAATCTTCTGCAACCTCTACTTCAGGTCGACCTTGCTTTAGAGCCAAAGATCGGAAAGGGAACAACTGTTGAGTGGGCGTCTGAAGGCTTCGGATAGTTTGCCATATTCGAGACAGGGGTTTTCTGGGATCAAGAGAGCTACAAAATACCCTCCACCGTTGCCTATCGAGCTTATCGAGGTGTCGCAATACATGTCGCTGTGCTTGGCGTGCTCTAGATAGGTCAGCTGGTGATTTCGTCCTCCTGTATTTTCTCTCTGCCCGGCGACGAATTGCACGAAGGTATTCATATTGTGCGTCAAGTTGTGATCTTGGTAGCGACACATTCACAAGTTTCGTATGCGTTGATAAGGCTGATGCAATGAGGCTTTCTATTTCAGATATAGATTGAATGTTCCCGCACAGAGCATTTACAGAAGCTTGGAATCCTGGCCAGTCTACGCTTTTCACAGGCCGGGGAGACGAACGATGGAAACCTTTTAGCTGTATATATGTAGGGAGATGGTCACTTCCATGTGTTTCAACGTCTACAAACCAACAGGTGGTAGGCAAGAGACTTCTGCTCACAAAACATACGTCTAGACAGCTGCTGTACGATGCGCCGCGGAGGTAAGTAGGTGAGCCATCGTTAATGGACATAAGGCCTTGATTGAGCACAAAATCGGCAATGTCCCTGCCGCGGGTGTTCATTGAGGCAGAACCCCACATGGGATGATGTGCATTAAAATCCCCAACTAATACATGTGGTCCAGGGCAAGCTTGGAGAACAGACAAGAGATGGAGACAGTCCACGTGGCTTCTAGGAGGAATGTATCCACCAATGATTGATATTGAACGTCGCTTGTGCTTTATATATAGGCAAATATAGTCGTTAGAAGCATGAGGAGCCACGGCATGTCTCACGTACGTTAAATCTTGACGTACGCATATAATTACTTTGCTCGCATTTCGATCATCACGTGACCACAAAGTGACGTATCCGGAAATACGAAACGACGACATCATATTCGGCTCACATATTACAACCAACGGAAATTTGTATTTAAACATTCGTTGTCGAAAGTCAGACAATCGGCTTCGCAAACCCCGTGCGTTCCACTGCATTATGGCAGAGGTGCGCACACGTTCATCGAAGAAATTCGCCATATTGTTTATGGAAGGGTCAGCAGTAGCGGTTCCAGCACGTTGAGGATCTGCACTGCTGTTTTCGCTCCTGGTGTGTGTAGCTCGTTGAGAATCGCACGAATAGATTTTAATAGATGCTTCAGCATAGTTTGGCTCTTCTCAGTGTCTTGCCTATCATTTTCTGCCCTCTTTGAAGTTGTAACCCAAGGTCTGGTCTTTTTATTGCTCCAGTCGGTAGCGAAGGCCACTCAGTATCGGAAGCATCGGCGTGCAACGCGGGCGTTGGTCCACTTTCTGCATCCCTGGGACGTGGTGCATACAACATGGGTGTAGCAGCCTGATAATGCGTACGCGTATGTTCATCTGTTGCTGATGGTGATGCATCACTCCTATGTCCACTATGCTTTCGCTGGTGCCTACGTTTTGGACGACGTCTGTGTCGGCGGATGGACGTGACTGCCTCTCTGTGTGTCGAGTTGTCTCTGACCATCTTCCGCAGGACGCGAATTTCTTCTTTGATCTTTGGGCACTCCTTCGACGTTGCTTCATGTGCACCAGAGCAGTTTGGGCATTTCAATGGAACAGCAGTATCGCAGTTTTCCACCTTATGAGACCCGCCGCACCGCTGGCAAGTTGTCTCACTTTTGCACACTGCGCTGACGTGTCCCAACTTGCAGCACTTGTGACACTGCAAAGGCCGTGGCACGTAAGGGCGCACAGGATGTCTCACGTATCCAACCTTCACGCTAGGGGGCAGAGTCTCAGAATCAAATACTAGTTTGATGCAGCGAGACTGCCCGAAGCAGCGTATGGTCACGATTTTGACTGTCGACGTCACAAGATTCTGCAGGTCAGCGTCTGTGATGTCAGCGTCGACGTCATTTATCACGCCAGTCGTTGTTCCTTTCCCGTGAGCGAGAAACGCGCAAACTGAAATACTTCCGAGCTGCGTGACGGCCTTCAGTTTGTCAAGAATGGTTTTGTTTGTCACATCAACTGACAATATGTTTTTCCTGCTATTTATGCGAATTTCATTCACTTGAGCAGGTGCAACTCGCTCGAAATAATTAGTCAATGACTGCCTGTTTAGTGAGTTCAGGTTGTCTGATGTAGACATGGGCACATACGAGATGGTGAAACATCGCTTGCCTTTGTCTAGCGCCGGTTGTGGCTCCGCCGTTGATGACGTCCTGCGAAGCTTCCTTTTCAACCGGCGAGTATGGAATGTCCTGAAGTCGGCTTCCGATTCCATCTCTTCCACTGATGAGCTCTCGGTAGAATCATCACAAGGAGCAGATGCGCCAACGCGGTCACCCACATTCGGTCCATCCTTATGCAAACGGCTAGGGCCCGCTGTCTCGTTGGATGGATGGTCCCCCATCCCGGGGGGTGACGTCTTCCGTTCCGCTTGTTCAGAGAAGGTCGGGAATTCTGACAGTTTAAGAAAAAACGATAGTTGTTCAAGGCAGAATTATGCCCGAACGCACTTCTTCTTCCTCGTCTTCCACTTCCAGTTATTCCGCGGCGTTCCGTTGGCAGAATATCGCAGGTTTGATTCCTGGTTGCGTGAAATCCTTACAGTGTGGTGTAGAAAGAAGAAGGGGCCAAAATGAAACTTATTCCCGGCCACATGTGGCGTACGTTAAAAAAATTGACTTAAACTATAGCCCTGGGTAACCTTTAAGAAGGTTGTGAGGTGCTGAGAACCCCGCACCTATTTAACAGGCTAGAGTCTCGTTCGTTCTCGGAATAGACCTAATAAAGCTCACTACTTTATTGTTTTGGTACGGCAAACATGACCGAACACCATATGTCGTTTCGCCTTACGAACCCTATCCACAGAAATGGGCGATGTTTAGGTGCTCGAAAATGCGCACAAAGACGTTCAGAGACGCTATACTTGAAACTTCCCTATAGTATTGCGGAGGCAAACTGTAGGTAGGGACACACGTAGTGTATAATATATATATATATATATATATATATATATATATATATATATATATATATATATATATATAATATATATATATATATATATATATATATATATATATATATATATAGTATTAATGAGATCTAACAGACGAAGACGATAATGCCAAGGAATGTATAGGGGAAGTTATTAGAACCAATGTAAAGTAAATAAGAAGAAATAATCGTCGGTGAAAAAATAACTTGCCGTGAAGCAAGTTAGCCGAGTGTTTACAATGTCCGCCTGCGGATAGCGGATGTTAATCCCGTTTCATCATGAAACTTTTTAGGGGCGAAGATCCTTATGCCGTGAATCGTGTGTCCGCGATATATGTAGTAGTAGTAGTAGTAGTAGCAGCAGCAGTAGTAGTAGTAGTAGTAGTCGGTAGTAGCCACCTCTCGTTTAGTCCTTGGAATGTCCGCTGGATGGCGGTACTTTTATGTGATGAATATATGGGCTTTGTTACGTTTGTCTCGGCAGTTCGTCTGGGCAGACGCCATTGTGCGTAAGCCGTTCTGCTAGGATGCTTTCATCCCCATCGGCGCCCAGTCTGCAAGACGCTGTCCTGTAGATGTTCCAGGTAGTGGTCGGGTCACAACGAAAGCTTCGCGACACAACCCTTTTGTTGACCGGATTCGAATAGCGTGGGGCGGCGCCACTGTGGAAGCTCTCATGGGGTCAACCTCTCGGCCTGGCTGTCGTCGCCGATGCGAAATCGTCACAAAAGCGCCGTCAGTCCGGAAGCGTGGGAAGGCGTCGAACAAGCCGTTCTCGGGGATCGAGCGTTTGGACAACCATGTTCGAGAGAGTTCTGGAAGCCTGTATTTGAAAGCAGCCATGGACCGCTGCTGACGTTCATGTCAGCGGACATCTCCCCGGAGGAGCTCAACTTTCCCTCTCCGGACCCTACCTCCTCGCCCTGCGGTGCCTTCAAGGCGTGGGCCGGGTGCGTCATTGTGTGGTGCGCCCGTGCTACCATTGGACCTTTTCACCCAGCCGAGTGGTGCAATATCTGCATCCTTTCTGGTGGGTGGACCACTGAGACTTCGTCACCAGATTTGTGGAAAGAGTGGTCACCACCTTTTTCGGACATCCGTGTAAGGAGACGGCGGGCTGTTAAAGCTGTAAAAGGCGGCGTCACGCGTTAACTTTCGTGACGCCGCCTGGGGATACGTGCAGAGGAGTTGATCGGCGTATTGACCATAGCTTCTCTGACGACCGGCTTGGCGAGCGCTTCGTGCACGCACGAAATCCCAAGGTTCTCGGAGTACGGTGCATCAAGCAAACGCCGACGGTAATCATCCTCGTTGACGGAATGAAAGTTCGAAATTACGTTATGTGTGGGAAGACCTTGATCCGGTGCACCCTCTACCGACGACAGATCGACGCTTGTCGAACCTGCGGTAAGCTGGGGCATCGCTCGGCCGATTGTCCCACTCCTAACGTGAACACCTACCAGAACTGTGGGGTCTCATCACCTCCTGAAAATCACATCTGCCAGCCAACGTGCTCAATCTGTATAGGAGCGCATCCGACGGCGGATGGGACCTGGAAAAGCAGATACCAGGCCCCTTGCATCGTTCGGCGTAGAAGGCGACGACGCAGAGGAGCAAACAAGCAGCGTGGGGAGTTCGTTCCATAGCAAGCAGCCGTGCCTGGGTTCAACCGGGGGGCTGAACCTAGTACCCCTGGGCGGGGTGCGGGTCACCGCTCTCGCTCGAGGAATTGGTCGGCCTCCTGTGTCTGGTTTCAGCAAGGACCTACCTGGGCTGATCGAGTGGGTCAACAACGTGAGTCTCGCACTATCATGCAGCGCCAGCTGCCAGAGTAAGATACCGCTAGGATACAGCAGCTAAAGTGTGATAATAAAACTCTGGGTACTGAGCTTCAGGAGATTAAAGCTATAGTTGAGGAGCTTAGAGAGCGCGAATGCATGGCGGACTTGGTAGTGAACGTTCAGCAGGCGGACGCGCAACCTAGAGGAGGTAAGCGAAAGTCCGCAGACCCTCTGGTATAGATTTCGGGAAGAAGTTCAGCGACTTTTAACAAGAAATTACAGGAGTGGTCCGTGAAATTAAGGACACCATCGCTGGTGTGAGCTCTGTCATCCAGATCCTCTCTGCAAGGGTGGCGGTGGTGGAACAAAACTCAAGTAGCAATCATGGCGCAGGTAAATAAGGAATTAATAATTTGGCAAGGGAATCGCGTGAGCTGCCTCAGAAGGAAGGCAGTCTTGCAGCAGTTTGTTAGCTCGCAGGCGAATAAGCCAGCCGTAATACTCCTCCAGGAGACCCTTAAAGCAGTGGTGACCCTCCGGGGTTATCGCTCCGTGGCCTGCTGGGGGTAAGGAAAATGAGGGGTCGCCACTCTTGTTTCCAAATAGTTCTCTTTTGAGGTTCGCTAGGTACGTCCGGATTTACATGTAGGACACATATTTATTGAGATAATTCTTAACTCTCGGCTTAAGGAGCACCTCTTCATACTCAATGTTTATAGCTCACCATTAGACACTCGGGGAACTTTCAATGCGCTTCTGTACAAAGCCTCCAAATTCGCCGGCTCGGCTCCGTTTACAGTAGCTGGCGACTTCAATGCGCACCATCAGACATGAGGCTATATCCGTAATACGGCTAAGGGGAGGGCGCTTCTGCAGCATACTAGTAATCTTAATCTGTTACTGGCTACTGATCACAACTTTCCCACACGTCTGGGCAATTCTGTAGTGAGGGACACCCCGCCGGACTTGGGTTTTGTCAGGAACGTCGAGCGCCCCCTCTGGCAGAACTTGCATGAGAGCTTGGGGAGTGGCCATTTCATTGTGTCGGTCTCTCTCGAGATTAAGGCACTGCCACCGCGGGTTTTCAAAATTGTTGATTGGGACGCCTTTCGGGAAATTTGAAAGCGCGATGAAAATAGCTACGATGGCTTTGGCCAGCTACTCGAGCAGCTTAAGGCAGACGTTAAAACTGCCACTAAGGTGGTGTTCACGGATCTTAAAACGGATCGCATGGTAAGTCGCTTAGCTAGGTTTCTTGAAGACAAGAACTCTATACTTAATAGATAGCATACGCAGCGACTCAACAGGCGGCTCAGAAGGAAAATTGCTCTACTCAATAAGGAAATTGAATCGGACAGCCATACCCTAGCCAAACAACAATGGGATAAGGTCTGTAATGCTGTCGATGGGCAGATGCGATCAGGGACCAAGTGGAGCATTCTCAAGCATCTCCTAGAAGATAGGCAAACTAAAGCTAATCAGAGACACAATGACCGTCTCATTATCAAGGAAAGCTCTGCTGGGCTCTCCGATGATCACATCTTGCAACAGCTGTGGCGAATAGGTACCTCCCCCTGGGGACTTCTGTAGGTGCAGATTACCCAGATTTCTCTGGTCTGGAGGAGGCGGAGCCGGACTTTCCCTTTAGCGTTGCGGAGGTCAGAGCGGTTCTTTTTGGTATCAACGGGAAGTCGGCTTCCGGGCCGGATGGTATTACTAACAGGTTACTTCAAAAAATCCACGATAGATCTATTGAGGTGCTAACTGATGAGTGTTTGGGAGTCGGGGCAGATGCCGCAGGAGTGGCACACTGCCTCTGTCGTCCTCATTCCTAAGCACGGTAAACTTCTCAGGCTTGACACGCTCCGACCAATCTCGCTTACGTCTTGCGAGCATGCTATCCTTAACCGAATATGCCGCTACATTGAGCAAAACGAGCTCTTTCCTTTTAACCTCATTGGTTTTCGTCCAGCGTTCTCTACGCAGGATGTTATGAAAATGATTAAACATCAAATCCTCGACATAGACACAAGAGATATGTTCATGGCATTCTGGCACTCGATCACGAGAAAGCCTTTTATAATATTTCATATGCTCATATACTTGATTCGAACTCTGAATTGGGGTTGGGGTCCCGCTTTTATGGGTTCATCCGCTCTTTTGTCAGGGATCGTGTTGCCACCACTCGGCTTAGGGACCTCTGCTCCAAGGAATTTCAACTTGGACCACGGGGAAGCCCTCGGGGATCGGTAATTTCACCACTAATTTTTAACATCGCGATGAGGAAACTTTCGCTAGGGCTAACTCGTATCGACCGCATCGGACATGCACTCTATGCAGATGATATTACTGTATGGTGCACGGGGGGGGGGGTTAAAGATGGAGGTTGAGTAGTCCCTCCAGCAGACTTCCAGGTGCACGGAAGAGTTTCTGGATAGCACAGGGCTGCACTTGACCCGTAGTCCACTGCAAATCAGAGCTTCTACGCACAGCCAGAGAAACACAAACTCACTACCATCCCAGGTCCACCAGAAGAGATAAGGATCGAGGAGGAGGAGGAGGAAAGTTTAAGCGGAAGGACAGGGAGGTTAGCCAGTTAGACCTGCTGGCTACCCTGTGCTGGGGAAGGGGGGGGAGGGGAATAAAAGATGATAAAAAGAAAAATCGAAATTCACACACGGCAAGGGTGGGCGATCCCCGAGTCGACAAAATCCGAATATTAGGCGTGTTCCTGGAAGAGCATGGCAGTAACTCTCATACTTTGACCCGCATTACGGCGAAAGTGGACAGCATGGTCAAACTTATACTGCGGGTATCTAACAGACATGGAGGGCTTTGTGAGGCCAACCTCATGAGGCTATTTCATGCCTTTCTTATGAGTCACATAAACTACATTGCCGCAGCGCACAGATGGAAAAGGAAGGAGCAAAGGAAATTGGATGCGATTATTAGAAAATGCGTTAAGAAAGCATTACGCCTTCCAAATAACACTAATGAGGAAAAGCTCAAGGCCCTTGGTATGCATAATACATTTCACAAGATTGCAGAAGCGCAACAAACAGCTCAAGCTGCAAGTCTGTCCTCTTCAAAAGCTGGTCAGCGCATTCTGAAGTTCCTGGGCTGCGAGCCCACTTTGGTCGCAGACAAAAAGCTACAACTCCCTGCTAAATTAAGGGAGCAGATTACGGTATCTCAAATTCCAAGAAACGTTCACACAATCGGCAATGTAGGCCGCCGGGTTGCCATAGGGCTCGGTCACTCCTCAGTTCCGCTGCTACCACCCCTGAACTTGTGGCGTTCGTTGTCGCAGCACAGTATCTTGGAACAGCCAATTTCGTGGTTGCGGTCACTGACCTTGATGGTAAACTCCTCACGGCTGCATCCCTTCGAGATACCATGCCGGCCAGGGCTGAGCAGGCTGCTGTAGCACTGGCCGTGGCTATTCCCACGCGCACGTGCATTTTCACTGACTCTCGAGCTGCTGTGCGAGCATTCATGACGGGGTCCGTTTGTGAGAAGGCTGCCCATATTCTTACAACAATTTCGAATTGCACTGCAATCGATGGCACATCACCTGGTTTCCTGCGCACATGGGCAAAGATGTTCACCCTGTTATTCCTAATGCCAATGAGTCTGCCCGTGCCCGCACACTGTCCCACCATGACGGACGTTTGGCCTCTAATTTGGAGGAAGGCAACCAGCCGCTTGATTCCCTCCTCACCTTTAACGAAATATGTAAGCACTATCAATTGTCCAGGCGTAGGTTCCCGCTCCCGCACCCGCTACTCTAGAGGACCCAGTAATTATTAATATCACATTACGAATGCGGCAAACCGGTACTTACCCGTCGCCCTTAGTTTACAGTAAGTTTATTGACAGCATAAAGGCTCACTGCCCTCATTGCAATGAGAGACGATGCACGTTATCCCACATGCTCTGGTAATGCACGGCGCTGCGCGATGGCGAGCCTCTCCGCACAGAGGACGCCTGAAAGACTACGATCACCAGCTCGGACCGGGAGGTCCAAACCCGGGCTGTCCAAAGGGCCCACCGTTTGGGGGAGGGGCATGCCTTTCCCTTCCCAACGTGGGTGCAGCCCGCAGCCGGCCCGACCTTTTGAAGGGCACCGGCTCCTCAGGACAATTTATGAAAAAAGTTCGGTGACTGACTGAGTGATGAATATATGATGAAAAGGACGAACAGACGCTTGGACGGACGGATGCATGGACAGACGAACGCAGGAACGAACGCATGGAAGGACGCACGAACGGACACACGGATTGACGGACGGAAGCATGGACGGACCCTTCTCCCCACTGATCATCATTCAGTGCGTAGATATGCTGTGATTTTTTTTGCCAAGAATTTATGACTGTCGGTCTCTCTTCTTCTCTCGCTACTCTTTCTCTCACTCGTGTATGATCGGCGCCGAGTATCTGCGATGCAGAGCACATGAAAAAAAGGACGAATAGAGCGCGTGCCGGTTCATGATGATGATAGTTCTTTGTTCAGGCCACACGGACGGTCTGATTAAACAGCTCCACTGTGGATTGTTGGGCGTGTAAGTCCCAAAACCACGATGATTATGATCAACGCTGTAGTTTGTGGCGGCTACGGAAATTCGACTACTGCAGTCTATAGAGTTTCCTAAAATTAACTAGAGGGGACTCTGTCGCTGCGATAATTCAGCGACCCTGGGAATGATGGGTAGTACACCCATTTGCCTAGTCTTCGTACTTGCAGGCGGCGAATTGTACTTGCGGCTGCGTTTATTGCTGTTTCGGTTTTGTTTTGAAAGATGCAACCCTTTTGAACTTCATGACCTGATTTGGAAAGGTAAGTCTAATAGAATAAGGTGGTGAAACGCAACCGCTGAACATTTGTTCTTGTTTTTTTTGTGAGAAAACAACTCCAAGCCACACGAACACACACGGAGCCAAAAGGAGGCCAGAAGTACGAAGATTAGACAAATGTGTGTACTACCCACCATTCCCATGCTCGCTGAAGCGCCCTGCGTTGCAGCTCCCATTAACACTAGCGCCAGAGTTCCCTTTAGTGTATATTAGGAAACTATATGTTGCGGCCCAGCAGTCGAGTACCACAACCACTAGAGCCCCCTGGCGGGTACTCACATCGCTCAAAGCTGGCGTCATTATTGTTGCACAAAAAATGAATCACAAAAAGGTACAAAACTGCTCTTACATTGCAGAGATTACAGTAAAATGAAAAGGTGAACGTGGGGAGTTTTTGCGCTTTTTTCATTATAGGTGAACTGTGTATACGAATGACGTGTGTCACCATTACACAAGAGGCAACTGGCGAGGATAGTTTTCACGAAAATGAACATAATAATCGTTGATACAAAACATGCCTGGTCGAAAGGTTTCGTTTTCGCTACACACCATGCTTGTTAAGCTACTTATTTATCAAATTTCTTATCAAATATTTAGCTAGAAAGAAGGAAGAAAATTTTTTGAAACATCAATGACAGCCTTTTTTTATTTCTCACCAATATTTGCAACAAGATTTCACCATTGATTTTCAGCACAGAAACGATTTTAGGTTCCGTGGGATGACGCAGTGAAAAGACCCATAGCTTCTTGAGCACCCTGCATGTACTACACCATATATATATATATATATATATATTGTGAGACGACGTCAGGTACGAAGGAGCGACCGTTTTATTGTCAACCCAGACGCGCGAGCCAGCAACCGAACAAACAGCGAGCGGCTACGATGATGATGATCACGGTGCTTTGTATGCGCAGGTGAAAGTGAAAATGATGAGCAACACAATCAGCGCTCACACTATTTCCCCCCTACACGAAAGCGGTCTGCAAGACGTTCATTTAGTAAGTGTATGAGCGCCGGATGTAAGGTTTCAGGCGAGACACATGGACGATCTCGGTCCCGCGACGACGGCGATCAGAAGCCGAAGTAACCGGAGCGACGCGATAATTTACGGCCGATGTTCGTTCAAGCACGGTGTAAGGACCCAGGTATCTGTGAATGAATTTTTCACAGAGGCCGGGTGTGCGAACAGGTGTCCAGAGGAGCACTTCGTCGCCTGGGTAGAATGACACAACTCGACGTGTCGCATCACAACGAACTTTTCGCTGGGCCTGAATGGTAGAGGTGTTGGCGCGGGCGATTGTGCGGCAGTGGTTGACACGGGCAGCGAATTCTTCCGGAAGGGACGCAGATGGGACAGAAGGCGTGGACAAAAAGCTGGTGTCTAGAACAAAAGATGGTGCACGGCCATACACAAGAAAAAACGGGCTGTAACTTGTAGTGCGTTGTAGGGCAGTGTTATAGGCAAACGTGACGAAAGGTAGTATTGTGTCCCAGTTCTTGTGATCGGGTTGGACATACATAGAGATCATGTCTGACAAAGTTCTATGAAAACGCTCAGTAAGACCATTTGTTTGCGGATGATATGCCGAGGTGGTCTTATGGATTGTGTCAGAGGCCTGTAAAACTTCAGCGAGCACACGAGAAAGAAATGTCTTGCCACGGTCACTCAGGAGAACACGAGGGGCGCCGTGGCGCAGGATAATGGCACGCAGAACAAAGTCGGCTACTTCGCTGGCAGCTCCAGTAGGAAGAGCTGCCGTCTCAGCGTAGCGAGTAAGATGGTCTACGGCAGTAACAATCCAGCGGTGACCGGCGGCGGTAAGCGGAAGGGGTCCGTATAAGTCTATGCCGACGAACTCGAAGGGAGCGGATGGGCACGGGAGAGGTTGTAGAGGGCCGGCGGGAAGAGTTGTCGAACGTTTTCGGTGCTGACATGATGAACAGGAAGTGACGTACCTGGAAACACTAGTGGAGAGGCCAGGCCAGAAGCAGCGAGTCTTAATGCGATCGTAGGTTTTATGAAAACCCAAGTGGCCAGCCGTCGGGTCGTCATGAAAGGCTTCTAAGACTTGGAGTCGAAGTGAGCGAGGTATGACCGGGACCCATCGGCTACCGAGAGGATGGTAAGTTTGTCGAAGTAGCGTTCCGTCATGAAGTTTGAAACGCGTGAGTTGTCGTCGCAAGCGGCTGTTGGGAGCACGAGATGAGCCGGTGAGCCGATCGATGATTGTACGGCAGTATGTGTCTGCACGTTGGAGCGAGGTGAGGTCTGCGGGTTGAAGGAAGTCATCCGGTGCAGTGGGCTCGATGGGACTAAGACTGGTCATCTGCTTGGTCTCTTGGCTGGGAGGTGCTGCGCAGCAGGTAGATGCGTCATGATTTTGCAACAGCGGACAGCGTGACAAAGCGTCGGCATCTTGGTGTTTGCGACCCGACCGGTATGTGACACTGTAGTCATACTCCTGCAGTCGGAGCACCCAACGACCGAGGCGTCCTGACAAGTTTTTTAATGATGACAACCAACAGAGCGCATGATGATCCGTGACGATCGTGAAGCGGCGGCCATACAAATAGGGGCGAAATTTTTGCACGGACCATACGATAGCGAGACATTCCTGTTCAGTGATGCTGTAATTGCGTTCCGCTGGGGAGAGAGTACGGCTCGCGTAAGCCACGACTTGCTCTTGTGAAGCCTGGTCACGCTGCAGCAGGACAGCGCCGATTCCGTGCCCACTTGCGTCAGTGTGTAATATAGTAGGGGCTGTGGGATCAAAATGGCGAAGAACTGGCCCTGACGTGAGGCATCGCTTCAGGGTCTGGAAAGCAGCTTCACAGTCATCTGTCCAAAGAAATGATGCACTTGTGGTCAGGAGTTTGTGAAGAGGAGCCGCGATAGTGGCAAAATCACGGACAAAACGGCGGAAGTAAGAGGCTAAGCCGAGGAAGCTGCGAAGGTCTTTGAGCGTGGTGGGCTTAGGAAAGTGCAGCACAGCGGCCACTTTGTCGGGATCAGGTTCGATGCCAAGCTTGCTGACAACGTGGCCTAACACTTTGATGCTGCGGCTCGCAAACCGACACTTCTTGGTATTTAGCTGGAGACCGGCTTTGGCTAGACATGTGAGCACCTCGTCTAGACGTTCTAGGTGTTGCGAGAAGCTGGATGAAAAGATGACGATGTCGTCCAGGTAACAAAGACAGGTCTTCCATTTTAGGCCACGCAGCACCGTATCGATCATCCGCTCAAATGTGGCTGGGGCATTGCAGAGCCCAAAAGGCATCACATTGAATTCGAAGAGACCATCAGGAGTAGCAAACGCTGTCTTCTCTTTATCAGACTCATGCATCGGGATCTGCCAATACCCAGATCGTAGGTCGAGACTTGAGAAATATTCTGCACCCTGTAAGGTGTCAAGTGCATCGTCAATTCGAGGCATAGGATATACATCCTTGCGCGTAATTTTGTTTAGTGCCCTGTAATCAACGCAAAATCGCACTGATCCGTCCCTTTTCTTAACTAGGACAACAGGAGAAGACCAAGGGCTTGTGGAAGGCCTGATAACGTTGCGTGCGAGCATGTCATTGACTTGTTCCTCGATGACCTTGCGTTCTGAAGACGACACGCGGTAAGGGCGACGGCGGATAATACGAGAACCGTCTGTGGCGATGTGATGAGAGGTCACCGTAGTTTGACCTAAGCCGTCCGAACAAACGTCAAAACAAGTCTTGTGTTTTGTTAAAAGGGCCATTAAGTCATTAGTTTGCGTTGGAGTGAGATATGGACTCAAAGTGGCTTTAAGCGCATTAGATGAGCCTCCTGGTGGCGTACACTTAGCGACTGTCGGCGGAGACGATACAGTGACGACACATACCGGTGCTATGTCGATAAGGCTGGCAACAGTGGACCCCTCTGGCAGTAGTTGTGGCTCTGTTGTCGTGTTGTAGGCGGTGATACTGGCATGACCACGCGAAAACCGCACTAGACAACATGCGATGGCGATTCCTCGGAAAATGCAGCGCTGATCGGGGACAACCACTGCGTCACCGTCAATGGTATCGCTGGATCTAATGGTGAGGATACGTTCTTGGGCCGGGGGCAGTACAAAGTCTGCAGCTGCAACAAGGCGAGGCGACGAAAAATCGTAAGCACTAGAATTTTCAGTGTCCGTAATGCGAATAACGGGCGGACCACACGAAATGACAGCGGAAGCGGCTGACAGGAAGTCCCAGCCCAATATAATCGGATGAGCACATGAAGAAAGCACAGCCAATTGTATATGGTGGCGAATTCCGTCGATCAGAACACGAACAGTGCATTGTCCAATAGGGTAAATTCTATTTTCATTAGCACCACATAACACCGGACCAACATATGGAGTTTGCACTTTTCGTAGACGATGACATAGTTCGCGATCAATGACTGAAATGGCTGCTCCAGTGTCCACGAGTGCGTCAACCGAAATGCCTTCTACACAAACAGTTAGTAAATTTGCAGGGCGCGCAGGAGGAATTGGGACACTTCGACGACAGGCAGTTTCTCCTCCAAAAACTGCAGCTGCTAGTTTTCCGAGTGGCTGTCGAGGGGCATCCGGGCAGAACGTAAAGGCGAAGTAGTACGGCGGAAGGGCGATGGTGAACGACGGCGGGGTGAGCGGGAAGAACGAGGTTCACCGTGGGACAAAGGAGGCGAAGGCGAACGTCGTGACGAGGGAATGTAGGTTCCTGGAACGTAGGGGTCAGACCTCGCAGCCCGGTCACTCTCGTACGAAGAATAACCTCGTCGTTCATCTTGCTGGCGCCGACGGCAAAAGCGGGAGATATGTCCTCTTATGCCACAGTAGTAACAGACGGGGCGCGTAGGGCGCCAGGCAGGAAAGTGTGGTTGTGGTGGTGCCTTGGCTGCCATCGCGGCCAAATGGTCGTATACGACGTCCGTAGTTACAGGTGGAGTAGGTGGAGGAGGCCGTGACACGACTTCGGCATACGTAGGCACATGTAAGGGCACAGGAGGCGGGGCACGTGCGACGCTCGTCATCGACGCCAATTCGTCCTTTATAATTTCCCGCAGGTTAGGAGGGGGTGAGCGGGCAGGTGAAGTCGGTGCGCTGGCAGGAACAAGGCTGTGAAGTTCCTCTCTCACTATGGTGCGAATTAGAGCTCGCAGCTCATGCTCGCCAGTAAGACGAGTGTCATAGGAGGCGTGTGGAAGGCGCATTGAGTAAAGTGCGTCCAGGCGCTGGCAGGTGGTAATAATGTCCTGAACTGTTGTCGGGCTCTGCATGACAAGAGCATTAAAGGCGACGGAGTTGATGCCTTTCATTACTTGCCGAATACGATCGGCCTCCGGCATGTCCTTTTGGGCGCGGCGGCAGAGGGCCAGAACGTCTTCAATGTACGATGTGTACGATTCGTCAGGCCCCTGGATGCGGGTAGCGAGCTTCTGTTTAGCTACCTCAGAGCGTCCTGTAGAAGTGCCGAATATTTGACGCAGCTGCACCGTGAATGCTGACCAATCAGGAAAGTCGCGTTCGTGGTTATGATACCACGTCTTAGCAACCTCCTTCAGATAAAAGGGTACATAGCGCAGCTTATGTGCCTCATCCCAGTAATTGCAAGCACTGGTACGGTCGTAACTGTCCAGCCATTCTTCTACGTCCTCACCGCGAAGGCCAGAAAACACTGGAGGGTCTCGTTGCGAGGTACTCACGGTGTGGAGAGGCCCAGCAGGCTGAGCGGGTGGTGCGAAGAAGGCGGCAGGGGGTGGGTCGTTTTGCGCCATCACTGTTGGCAAGCACAGCCGTCGACCTGATCGGAGCTCCAGAGGTGACCGGTAGTGCACGAGGACTTGGGAATCACAGCACGCTCCACCACTTGTGAGACGACGTCAGGTACGAAGGAGCGACCGTTTTATTGTCAACCCAGACGCGCGAGCCAGCAACCGAACAAACAGCGAGCGGCTACGATGATGATGATCACGGTGCTTTGTATGCGCAGGTGAAAGTGAAAATGATGAGCAACACAATCAGCGCTCACAATATATATATATATATATATATATATATATATATATATATATATATATAAAGTTTACCCATTTGTAAGGGGGGATCTTTAATGCGCAGCTAAATCCAAGCACGCGGGCTTCAGGCATTTTTGCCTCCACCAAAAATGTGGACACAGCAACCAAGATTCGACTACGCGACCTGCGGGTCAGCAGTCAACCACTAGACCACCGAGCCGGGTTGTTGAATAAAAAATCTTTGACTGCTAGGTGCAAGAGATTGCACTGTGCTTTACCATCCATATATGTGGCAGTGTGCACTCCTCATCCCAGCTGCAAGTGAGAGGCTGCTCCACTGTGTTGCCGGTCCCATCAGAAGGTCGATATTGCATCTTTTCTTGGTACAAAAGCACTGTGGATTTCTTGGAATGTTTCGTTAAGAGCCCACACATACATATATACCTTTAGTGACCATTTTAAACTCACATGCGCAGTACATACATGCACACACAAGCATTCAGACACAAAGTCCTTTCCTTCTCTGTAAATATTTCCATTGTTGCAAGATGCGTCATCTTGTCTGAAGTGTCTGAAGGCTGGAAAAGACAAAGGGACCAAGCATACATGTGTTCCCTTAATTTTTCCAGTCCTGAGAAATCTGTGCTAAAACGCTTAAGATATGTTGTACCAACAAGGCCGGAAGGTGGCCCTTGCAACATTTTGTGCAACTGGTGTAATGGCTGCCCCAAAACCAACGAGAGTGTCTAGCACAAAGGTATCGAAGTGTGAATGAAAGACAGCACATGGTAATACCGAGCTCACTTTGTTCTGGAGTTACATGCTAAAATTTTAGTAGTTAACGGCTCATTGAAAGCCAACAACAGAAACCAAGACCGACAAGTTTACAACAGCAGTACTTTGAGCTCAATAGGAGAACACTTCGCTGTGGCACCGACTCTAATTTATGGCTTCAACTGTTCCTTTCCACAATACAAAGCTTAAAATGATTTCTGCGAGAATTCCCATTAGACAATTGCTACAAAATGCTTTTATTGCTTGGTATGGTAATACCAGACCGACTGACGAATCACTGCCAAAGCTGTACACTGAAATAAAAAATTCGTACAGGAGTTTATATTCATTGGCTACAGACTTCTTCGTAAGATGAATACAACAGATACAAATAGAAAGTAACAAAATATAATAAACAAAATAAGCTTAATTCTACACTAACAAGTAATGAAAACGTACTGAAAACAGCGTATGCCCAAAAATGCTTAGCCCAGCCATTTTATCAAACCATGAGACTTAACAGTAGTTTTGTATGATCAGGCCCAACTCATACACAGAAAAACCTCATTTGTTCATAATTATTGGGAATTATAAAAAAATTATATCATGCAAATGATGAATTATCGAAGGAGTCAAGAGCCGTATCTTAATTGAACAGGTGCCTTTCATCCCCCCACCCCTCCTCTGTACCTTCATTCACTACTACCACCTCCAAGCACGTATGACAAATGTTTTCACCGTTGAGCTGATTGGCAACCAATGTCCCAACTGCTGAGACATAACTAGGGAGTTAGATGCCAGCACGCTAATTGCAATAAAATCGTTCATCTTTGACTGTTGCCGCCATGTTTGTGACACTACTACGCACACATTTCATCTAACATAACTAATCTAAAACACTGAGTGACGCATCCACTGAAAATTAAAACTACAGTTATTAGCGATGCACTCAAAAGCCCATACATTTCTGAAGGCTCACATGCAGCATACATACATGAAGTGAAAACAAAACAAAACGTACCGTATACTACAACCTCTGCAAATGAAATCCACCTTGCTAACAATGTGATCATGGGTAGCAACCATGCCGTTGTGAAGGCACATGACCGATGCGATGATAAATGCAAATAGTCACTGCCTGTCTAGATAGGGCCTGTTCTTACCGAACATTCAGTCTGATGACAATGATAATGTAGACTGTGCCTCTTTGTTTTTTGTTTTTTTGGGGGGGAGAGGGGGGTGACACCAGCCACCTTACCTTGCTGGTTTTTTTGCACTGAACATTTCCAGCACTTTGCAATTAAAAACAAAACAGGTGCAGCCAGATAGATCTGAATGAGGTTTTTAAACAATGCAGAAGCTTGCCGAGGCTAGAGAGCATGTCCATACTATAAAAGATTTTGTAATATCGAGGGTTGAATTAACAAGGCTTTACTGATACCAGCACACAGTGATCACAGAAGAACAAGATTTGTTTGGAACATAAGCAGCGAAATACTGGTGCTTATACATAATTAATGCCGCACCACTCAACATCCGAGGGACACTTCAGGAATGCCCTTGAGAGAACATACAGAAAGACACAATAGCATTTTTCATTCACTACCTACAGTTCGCGAGCTTTAGCCATCCAAAATTTGTACACATGAACGTTTCTTTTTCATAGAAACAATCGTACGCTTGATGTTCTCTTTGGTGCCTTGGGCCTGTCGTAGAGCTGCAGCCTCATAGGCTCCTCAATGATTTTTCTCCAGAGCCAAGGTACAACGATGACACTGCAAAGACCAGGAACACTACTCCTCCAATAAATGTGACTGTAAGAGAAGAAAAGAACAGCTATGAGTCATCCATATCCAAAATGTTCATCCAATAGTAAGTAAGGTGTGTCTTACAGAGAGCCTAAGGTAAACAATTAGTTTGTATTGAAAGGTAACCTATATATTATAAATACTATAGTATATGATTTTAACACAATAGGTTTATTAATGAATGAGAAAATAAATGTCAGAAGCTTTACTCGCAAATGTTCGAATTGGATCAGAATGCAAGCGCTTTAACCGGGACAATCGAATTATCTCGTTTTGTGCCTGGCTGACCCGAATCTCGTGCTGATAGTTTGGGTAAACCACTACCGAATGACTCACCAAATTACAATGCCACCTAACATTCACTCAAGACATTGACATAACTAAATTGATAGTTATCGCACTTTTCAATCTCAAGCTTTGAAAACAATGCCTTCCAATACTGATGTTAAGCTATGATAATTATATATTTTTTCATGCATTCAAAGCACTTCTGAATTCACTCAGCTCAGCCTTGGCTGTTTGCTCCTTCTTGTCCTCTTGGTCGATCCCTCTTCTGTTCCGCAACAGAATGCTTACCTGCTCCCTCCCCCCCCCCCCTTATGTCGCCTACTTCTGAAACCAGCTGTCACCAACCTGTTCGGACAGATATCCATTGTGCCACAAGCCTGCCTCCGATGACTGCGAGCAGAGTGCACAGGCTGTGACCAAGTATGGCTCCGAGGGACACGGCTACTGGGTCCTGAAAGATATGCATGACACTGCATGATGGATCCACATTCTAATCTATGCCCATCATTCGTACATACATACACAATCCCACCACATATGAAGTTGTCGTACTCTCCTCATACGTACTATGCAAAATACTATGCTAATGAGGTGTGATTCAGTTTAGTAGCGGTTAAGCTGTGCTAAAATCATTCCTCTTTGTATCACGTTCTTTGCTCTTACCCCAGTTATTTTATTATTGTTCATTGTATTTATGAGCGCACATACAGTTGCCGACTGATTTTTCTGACCTGGTAGGAACTGCAAAACAGTAGTCCGAAAACTAAAACAGTTTGAAAAAATGGTCAAGCTGTGAAAATGAAGTTGATGTGGTTTAGAAAAGACTAAAAAAAGTCCCCAATAATGCCATTCTTCACGCTGTTCTTGGGGAAAAGCAAATTTGGTTCTATTTGGGCTACGGTAACATCGCTGGCAAGCGCATTGGCAATAGCTGCCACCTACCAATGTGGGCAGAAAAGTTGGTGGCTCCGTGGAACCAAGCAAACAAAACTTGATGCCGGTCGCAAAAAGATGCATGTGATGTCTTGCCTGTTTGGTGAGCCTCCAGCATTTCGCCACAATAAAAACGCTGACGTCGCGGCCGCGATCGAACCCACACGGTCCAGGTCAGTAGTTGAGCACCATTACCACCGAGAAGTGAGAATGTGATGCGCACCACGGCTCAAACATACTTCGCACATTACTAACACAAGCACGTGCGCAATGATGACCAGAAAAGCTAATACCCAAAAAATAAGAACAACCTACCGGCGTATTAATGGTGATGATAGGGCTCACTGAAAAATAAATTCTTTGCCGTTTGGCTAGCCAACGAATATTAGACATGGCCTTCGAAACTGGAAGATTGTGCGCGCTTCCGATCTCGAAGGCTACACAACTAGCCACTGCAAGCCAAACTCGACGAAGCCAACAAAAATACAACACGGCAGCTTTAAAAATAGAGCGGCATAGCTCAATACAAACGATTTAGTTCGGAAAATCGAACTTTAGAACGTAAATTTGTCCGAAAAATCAGTCGCAAAAATGCATTAGTGTGATGGGAATCCTGAAAATGCATCTGTGAAGTCCGAGATATCCAACAAGTCTTTTTTTAGTCCGAAAAATCTGTCGGCGACTGCACATAGTTATTTATTTTTTTCTGAGTCTATTTGTTCTGTTGTTTTATTAGTGTGACATCCTTCTTTTTTTTGCTGCTCACGCTGTACTTTATTTGTGAAGAGCTCAGAATTTTAAAACTGCTGCCCTGTATGTGGGCTCTCGGGCACCCTCAAGTGGCTTTATTACCTCAAGTGGCTTTATTACCGCTTTTCCCCTTTTCACTTAAGGGACACCACACTCCAGTAGGAAAGTAAAGATTTGATTGATTGATTTACAACAAAAATGAGAAGGCATAGGCACCTTTTACTGAAGGAGCTCCAGTTAACCTTTGAGGTTTACATTTTGGGGCAAATGCATCCTCCCATGGTACCGTTATCTACATCTGACTCAAATTATTTTAGACAGCTTATATTGAGGAAGAACAGGTAAAAAAAATTTAACTTACAATAAATTGACAAATATTTATAGTGCAATAATATTCATACGACCCAAAGTTTCATACCACGAAAAATAGAAAAATCTATTTCGAAACTGCATTATATGCACAAAACATTTATTTCAAAAGAAAAAACCGACGCATGTCCATCTTAGACATACGTGAGCGAACTAATAATGAATAGCACAGCCGGCTGCCATGAATGAGTGAGTCAAAATTTTGCTACAGGCCAACTGAAAACTCAGTGTTGAAGTCCGCTCCACCACAGTCATAAGCAACCAACTGTATACAGTAAATGATTGTTAATTAAAACTTGACGGGGACTATAAAATTGTTGTAGTTAAGCAGTTTTCAAGTAGTTGAATGAGGGCTATAGAACGAACAAACGTTATGCTACACTGCGCAAACAGAACCCAAAGAAGCCACTTCTGGACTTGTTACTGTGCATGAGATGCTTCTACATGTTTGTGGCACATGATTTCGCAACTTAATCACGTGGAGGTCTAACAGAAACAAGCATTAATTGATCAATAAATGATATACAAGAAACAAGCACCTACATGCATTCATGTGAGCAGTAAGCCTTAATGTCAAAATATATGATGCTTTTTATGCTCAAAAACATGCATTTACATGGCTGAGTTAAAGTAATAAAAACAAAGAGTACTGGGCCATTTGCATTTGCTTGCGTTTCTTCTGTTGCGACTCCATGAGTATCGATTGCAGCTAGCCAGAGAGTTCCAGTGTAGTGTCCGAATTTGCAACTGCTGAGAAATACTTAACTTTTGTTGTTTTGTACCGCTAGTAAATTTGGTTTGCTTTTACAACACATTGTGATCACTATTGGCAGACTTCTGCGAGAAGTGCTGGAAACCAGGGGCTTATAGTTCAAATGAACCCTTCAGGATACTGATGCATTTGAATTATTATGAGTTTACCTCGGTTAGGGCTGTGCGGCGACAAGGGCGTCAGTTCAGATTAACTGTAAGTTCAAATGAACTCGGCTCGAATTAACGAGCTTTTACTATAGCCTTTCCTGTACTGCTGCATTAGCTGTGTATCTTAGATGCTTTGTAGTCGCTATTGATCGCCATGATAGTAAATGTGGTTTTGTGTACAGTGATTGCAGTGAACCGTAGTTCTTTTTTCAATACGTGTGTGCTGGCCTTACATGTGCAGTCAGCATTGAGCCAACACTACCAATGTTTGAGTAATGTGCAGCAATGATCTTCAAAAGTTTAAGAGCTTAAATCCTAACAACAGTAAGTGGAAATCCCAATTAAAATGGTGTTGTTCTCTACTGCCCAACATTTCCATCACACCAGGGTGTGCATCGATAAGTACCATTATCCATGCATCCCATATTTATTACAGCACAAGGCTACTACCGTGTGGGTGGCCAGCAGTGCTGCACCAAACTTCAGATAGAAGATGAAACTATGCAAATGTTTTTACTTTAAGAAGTATATCCGGTCCTGAATTCATTACTGTTCAATCTAAATGACAGCCAATCGCATGTGGAATTCACAAGCCGCACCAGTCACATAGAGGTGTAGGAACTCTTTCAGAAATAAGATGCAATTGAATTATGGAAAGATTCCAATCAAAGGATTCAGGTCTAATGGAAGGCCTATCTAATTTCTACCAAGTCCCACTCACCTCTCGCGCAGCAAGAATGATTGTGGCTATCTGTGAGCGGTCACCCCACTCGGCCACAAAAGTGAGGGTCAGGGCTTGAAAGAACACCTTGGACAGGAACAAGCGCACCCGCCTGCGAAAGCTCACTGCGGTCGCCCCGGCCTCCATGCTGACGACCGAGTCCCTCGCTTGGCTGGCAATGTCCTGAAAGTGACATGCGTGTATTTAAGCAGCAGGTCACAGCTTAGGCCTTGCCCTGTGCGATAGAGCATTATCTCATCAAGAAAGAAGTCGAACTCAGTGACCAGGCTCCTCCAACCTCCCGCAGCTACTACTTACAAATTGTTTTTCTAAGGGAACTGTCCAGTGCTTTTTGGCTGAAACTTCAACGAGAATTTAGAACGTGCTATTTCAAATGCAAGCCAAAAAGATGAAGCTGATTTTTAACTTTTTGTAAATAAAAACAAGCAAAATGGTCACCTTGAAGCAAGACAGAATCATGCCAATGTTACGCACCATGCCTCATGAGCATTACATATTTCTTTCTATTGAGACACTTTCTAACAAGCAAGTTGGCATACGCTCATCTTGGGTGAACACCGCACACGAGAAGACAACGAAGTTATTGTCACGAATGCAGCTGCGTACCCTTCTTCAACGACACACGCATCATAAAAATCAGTTAGCAAGAGAAGTGATTGAAGCCTTGCACATTTGAAGGAAAAACGTTAAGTGTGTCAGCATGCCATCAATTTCACTGCGTGACACAGAATTCAGCTATCTTTCCAGCATCTGCAAAAGATGATATCAATGTATATCTTTTTTCCCCTGCTTGCGGTGTGTTTAGATGTATTGCTGTTTGCATGTTTTTTTTTTTTTGCTTTTTCTGTTAAGTTGCACTCCACTTTTATATCAGCTGTTCTTTCCCAAATAAACTTTAGTCGGGAGTCAGCACCCATCTGTGTTCTTTTACTTCGTCGTCGTCTTGTGTGCGCTGTTCAACCAATATGAATGCATCCCTTACAGACTAAAATGCATTTTTTGTTCAGCGATCTTCAGAGCCTACACAATATAGCACTTCATACATCACACACAGGGTTACCGTACAGCTACTACTTGATTCTTTCAGCATGCAATGCTCACGTAGTCATATTAAAGCTTTTAACCAAGCACTTCTCCCAGCTGTTACTCAGCAATGGCCGAAATCGCCCTATGCAACAGTAGGTGAATGTAGCCCTTCATGGTAGCCGGAAGTATCGTCCAAACATCCATGCAGTAAACTACACACTAAGAAGCAGTGTTCCTTTTACTAAACATAATTGATGCTGTGCAAACCTGCTGCACAACTGGCCTAGCTATGCTGTATGTGCTGGTATGTTGCTGTTATTGCCGTTATATGCATAATGTTCACTGTTGCCTGGACAATACTTTTATAACAAAAATAAACACCCTTTATTGCTGATAACCCTTATGCAACAACCCAAAAGAGAAAGTAAAACCTGGTGATGAACTAAATGTTTCTGGTTTTGCAACAAAATCTACCACGTAACTCGTCAAGATATAGAAGCACGAAATGTTTTCCCTAGATCTGCATCTCAATGTTCAAAGCAAATTGCTAAACATTTATATTTCAAAACATTCTAGATCAATGCTTCATTTGCATTGAAGTGGAACTGTGCATGCATATGATTACACATTCCAGCGTTACTGTTGAATTGACAACACCCCACTTGTCTAAGCCATTTGTTATATCCTAGCTTAACGCACTATTCTTTGCAAGGTACCTCTTATTCAGAATATAACACTTGGTTGTATGTTTTATAGCAGCAAGCACTTGATCAGCATGAACTTCAAAGCAAGCAACATAATTGCCATGACTGAGAAACCACTAGATGCTACATTGCTACCTGGAATTTATATGCACTGAGCCAAATGTAACAGTCTACATGAATCAGCGGATCAAGCATCCCTCTTGAGACGTCGGATTCAAACTTTAATGCCTGCAACATGTGATCCTAATTTTTATTACGAAAACATGCGATCTGTGCTGCAAAGCAGTGCTGTTTCTGCCTTTCTTGAAAAAAGAGAGAGAGGCTGCCCACAATGTCCACAAGGTTGCAATATCTCCTACTGTACACATCAAGGGTGTTTTGAAAAGCTATCCTCCTTTAAGTACAAAAAACTTAGGCTACTTACATCCGTTTCTTTTCTAGTCAGTGATTTCTGGACCTCTTCATACTCATCCATGCCTTCATCAGGTTGCATGTAATATGCTGAAATGAATAAAAGGCTAGTCCTTAACACAAGCAAACAAAAAAGGGGGTAGCACAGTTGACCAATTGGGACAGATTACCGAGTATTAGTATCTGTACACCCAGCTTGGCAACTTCAACTTAAACTCACTACTTCACCTCATTTAAACTCACTGCTTGCTTGGTAATCCTGCACTCATTGCAGCTGCCGTGACAAAATCATTTCGATATTGGCGTCCTCAGTGCAGTCGACAGCTATTTCAGTGCTGCCTGCATTTAAAAAAACTGAAGTATAGGCCTGTATTCCATACTTAGTGGGCAGGAAGCCCAATCTACAATTGCCTATCCTTGTGCTAGGGCATTTTTTGACGGGCCGTAACTGCAAGTTAAACCACTGTATGTACCATGTTTTTATTGATTGTGAAAGCTAATGTGCAGAAGAATAAGCGGGAAAAGTTTATGCATTACCAAAAATGTTCTTTTTTAATCGTCATCAAAAGTATCCCTTGCATACTCTTTTTTTGAAACAAGCACCATTGTATCTTCTTATTGAAGGGTGTCATTAATATAACCTTTAGAAGTTTTGTAAATAAGCATGCTGATAAAGTAGTGCAGAATTGTCGCCACTCTGTCGTAAGCCTTATTGAAGTAAAGGTCTGCAAACTAGTAAAAAAAAGCTTTCTGGGTCGACTTTGAGATTTCTTATAAAAATATATGAGCTACCCAAAGCAACGAAAAATAACTGAACGTAAGCACAAATACGGCCATATTTAGCTAAATAGATTTGAAGTACGTGGCTTCAATATATTTTGTGTTTTTCACCGCCAAATTCGAAAAAGATAGCAGGGCAGGTAAGCGCGGCACTCTACCTCTTCATCAATATAGCTTTAGTATGCTACAAAAAAAAAATTTTTTTACAGCAAAACCAATGACAGATCTCTTCTTTGCACTCATCAGGCAACAATATACAATATTTTCAAAGAAATTTAAGAGGTCGACCAGCTATGCTTTGTTCGATCTTACATGGAAACACCCTTATGCATGTATTGATGGATTTTAAACTAATAATCTCAGCCCAGCAGCCAATTTTTTTTCCTTTTAGGTTACGGATTCAGGCCTAGCTGAACAAAATGAAAACTTAGCCAGTTCGTTAGAGAAAAGTAGCATGTTTAGATACTTTGTGAGATTTAACCTCTTTCTAAATCAACCCAAATGTAACAACCAGCACTTCTTGAGCCTATTTCAGTGGCGCATTGTGGGTTTAAATTATTCCATAGCCTAGATTGACATAGTAATGCTTTACACTTTAAATAATATTAGGCATTCTTTTAATTTACAGCCTTCATGTTGCACCTGTAAACCTGGTATAGTATGGCATGATTGCATGGCAAACACAAGCAACAGACCCTAACATGAAAATCTTTACGCGTGTCATGTAACAACATGACTACACGCCATGCTCATGATGCGCTTGCGGCCGTTTAGATAGCGTCACATATACCAAATTTGGTATAACGGGACGTGAATGGATGACGAAGGTATGAAACTGGTGCAAACATGATAAACATGACATGAGTGTCATGTAATGACAAGACCACATGCTACGCTCACGATGCGCTAGTGGTCATTTCGTTAGCTTCACATGTACCGAACTCGATATTACACGACGCGAATGAACGCCATAGGTAAATGACACATCCAAACATAATAATCAAGACATGCATGTCATGTAACAACATGACTACATGCAACACTGATGATGTGCTCACGGACGTTTCGCTAGCTTCACATGTGTTAAATTTGGTATTACGTGATGCCGATGGATGACGAAGGTATGTGACTGGTGCAAATATGATAATCATGAGATGCACGTCATGCGAGGACATGACTACATGCCACAGTCAAGAAGCCTATACATTTTGACGTGACGCGGTGCGCGTGCTCGCCGGCATTCATTTCGTCGCGTCACTCCGGCGTTGCCACGCCGGGTGCCCTTCCTACCATATACTCGCAGGCGCGCACCACGTTGCATTGCTTTCACGCATGCGCGTTTCAGCGCGTCCAACGTCCCTCCGTCACGAAAAGAGGGGGACGCAGTGTTGTCTGGGTAACGCATCGGTGCGCGATGCAGCATGTCACATTTTGCGCCAGTTGCCGTCGGGCTGCGCTGCCGAACGCTGGTCGCGCCTGGCGTCAGACTATAAAGTGCTCGCGTTTGGCTAATGTAGCGTCACTGTGCCAAGCGTGGGTGCGTCAACGCTACATTGGAGTATATTGGGCCCTACATGATGAGCTCGTGGCCATTTTGCTAGCTCCACATATACCAAATTTGGTGCTACGTCAATAGATGACAAAATATATGACTGGTGCAAACCTGATAATCCTGACACGTGTGTCATATAAGAACAAGACAACATACCAAGCTCATGATGTGCTCGCGGCCGTTTCACTAGTTCCACATATACTAAATTTGGTATCACGTGACGTGAATAGATGACGAAAGTAAACGACGCATCGAAACGTAATAATCATGACACGGAAGTCATGTACAGCATCATTTACCTCCACCTCGTAATGTTGTGCTAACTTTGAAGTGACATATCAACATTTTTAATTCGTGCTTCGCATATCATCGATTCCCACTGTACATGGGATCTGCCAATTATTAAAGTGCAGATCGCATAACTCTAATTACGTGATCACAAGTCAACTCAAATGTAGGTCGACCCCTTCTAAAATAGCTCGAGGAAGAAAACAAGCTCTAGCTTCGTTTTTTTTATTGTATGTTGACCCTCCCAACTTCAGATTTTGTATTTAGGTAAAATGCAATGATCTACAATTGTATAAATACAGTAGGTGGCATCTGCTTTTACACCACTGCATTTCCACGTTTGCACAATAAAAATAAGTGAGAAACAAAAAAAGTAATGTTACCAGAAGGCTGTCTGACTATGCTTAATGTCAATGCTTGCAGCATTTGCAGATAAAAACAATTTTTTAAGTCGGTATGCAAGCAAGTACTCTACAGAAACCGTCAACATGCACTAATTGAGAATTGCTTACCTTCTCTGATCATGCGGACACCGAAGAATACGAAGAGGGCAATGGACAAATAATGCGTGTATACACGAGGAATAACTGTAGTTACAAAGCCTAAGCCAGCTGCAAAGAAAAGAAATGTGAGCCATGATATATTAGGCGAAATCAGTAATGTGGTGAACAGTAGAAAGTTGCTTATTTCAAGGAACTAATGTGACAAAGCTAGGCGTAATTGCAGCACTTTGTATTGATGAAATGCATAGTAAAACAAGGATAAATCTTGAAATCAATATAACTTCACCAGCACTTCAATAAAAATGTTAGTGGTGGACATTAAGGCTTGGCAAAGACTGAGCGCTCAAACTGAGTATGTATCCCACGTAGTGCTCAGCAGTGCCACATTTTTTATACAGCTCCAATTAATCACAATGTATTCAAAATTACATGGATGCTCCCTGTGCTATGATTGGCTTTATCAATGTCATATCAATAAAAAGAAAAAAAAAACAAAGCGGCATATTGCACTGCTGTAGCTGTGGTCCTCTATACCTGATCAACTGTCAAAGGCATATACAGTGAGCTTTCACTTGAGTGAACTCCATGGGACTAAAGAAAACAGTTCTCCTAAATGAAAGTTCAGTAAAGTGAATATTTACTGAAATACGGAACAGCATTGGGCACAGTATAAATTGATTCGAATGTTTGAAATGCAACTTATTATTAAAAGAAATATGTCATTTTCATTTGTACTTGTGCCGTTAAAACACAAAAAGAGACAAAGCTGTCCGGAGAGTCCACGTTTTCGTGCACTGCCTCTGGCACAGCTTGTTGTTGTGCCAGAGGCAGTGCACAGCTTGTGCTTGTCGTTGAGTGTTTCTTTACTTTGTGTGTGCATTATTTGCGGCCAAAGCATGTCAGTAAGCAAGTACCAACTAGGCCAAAAATCAGTATTGTTGCTGTGACATGAATTCTTGAAACTTTCTAATATATCCGACAGCCCCAGCAAGAGATACAGAATTTGAACCTGCCTCAGCTATTAGAATTTCCAAATGCAATTTCCAATTTGCATCTCCCGCATAGCCGCTTTGACTTGGCGACGCTGTATGCGCAAGCGATGTTGCACTGCTTCCCATGTATAAGTGATTTGGGGTCCACAAACATCAGCTATGCCAGTGATGCAGAGCGCAAAACTGCACTGAATTCACCTAAAAAATCAGCTTGGGTCTGTAGATCGTTTGTTCAAGTCAAATATTGACTATTCCGAAGTACAGTTCACTGAAAGATTTTAGCATAAAATGCATATAAACACCACCATAAATTTTCTAAAAGCTCATTACTCTAAAACATTCATGAAGCCTGTATTCGTACAAGGAGAGTTCCCTGTATACAAAATAGTTTTTGCTAATATATTTCCTCCATTTTTCATGAAATAGTACAATGCTCTATTGGGTACTACGTGCTCACCGTTTCTAGCAGCATGGTTAGAACTAGTTGCATGTGTACTAGGCATTTTGTTCTGAATATGCAACACTAGTGATACCTAAAAATCGAAATGGAGACATCATTGCCATTGAGAAATAGCACTGTCCTCCTGGTATTCCGAGTATGCAGCAGATTGCATGTAAGTGTTTGTCAACCCTGCTAAGTCCATAGCAAAATTCTGTTAGCATCACTAACATTCTGATAGGATCACTGTTTTTAAAATAATTGGGAAGTGGACTATCTGTGGTTTCATTTTAATAATGGAGTTGAAGCGGGCTTTTCTGCTCCTTTTGGAGCAACTGTGTTCCTATGGGAAAGTGAGGACGAGAGTCAAGCGTACCAAAGAGAGAGCTGGATTGTATTCGGAGCAAGTCACTCCATGAAGCAGCAGAAGTTGTACCACCGAAATCGAAGGAGTGGACTGAAACTCAGCGTGATGTACTTCGTTAACACAATTGCCTGCTTGGGTGTTCCGTTGATGTCGCGTAGTTGCGTGTTTTTCCAATAATGACGAACGACATTGGTGACTGGACAAAACGTGTGGCACTGCTTCTGCTGCCCGATAGGGCCAGCTCCTAGACAGAAAACTCCAGTTCCTGTATGAGCGATTTATCGGATAGTGGCAGCGACACTGAAACTGCCACATAAGAGTGGGACTTCAACAGAATTACACAGCAAAATGGAATACCTAGACGCAAGGTATTCTGGGCAACTCAGGCAATTCCACTTCCTCCTTGCTCCCATGCTTGCTACGATGGCACGGACTGTGTTCCAATCGTGGATTTGGAGGTGTTGCTCTAAACAAGAGCCAAGTGCTTACTTGCAGAGTTTATTGGCTGGCTGCTTTGACTCTGCCATAGGAATTCTATATATATTTCTTTTTATATAGGCAGGCAACAATACTTTCATTGCGATAGCAATTATATGGACAGTCTTGGCTCATTCTTGCCATCTCTGCCGCCGTCATTCACGTATATGTATATTATACCAGTGCAATATGTATAAGTATGTATACGTACGTACATACATACATACATACAATATGTTTGTATATATATGCGGGGAAGGATGCACTAGCCTCCTCTTTCTGCGAAGCGAATATCGCCATTCTCCCGCCGGGCTCGCCTTTCCGGCCGGGCTCGAACAAGGGGGAGGGGGGGACCTATGGTTGCCGCGCTATCACGGAAACAGTGCGCAGCGTGTGCCCCCACAGCAGACGCGAGATTCTACGGGCTGCGCTCTCAACACAAAAAAACGGTGCCATAAGTCTACCTGGAGACGCTGTGTTCTCTTACACCAGCATTTTGTAGAGTTACGTGAGATCGGATCTAAATGAATCGAGTGCCAGCCTCACTTCGTATATCATCCCCATCACTACGCATGAGCCTTGTTGTGGTCATCTAGTGTAGCCACGCCACAGGAAACTTGGTTACTTAGCAAGTGCATGTTTACTACAATTAATATTGCTCCTAAAAATGCTAGCCTTGCTTTGTAAAACATTCGAACATGTTGCTATAACATTCATTGCTTAGCCCTTTTGGAGAAAATGTGACTTTTTTTCTCACTGTTCACATTTACAAAGAAAAAAAACTGTCAGAAATGAAAGAGGTACACAACATGTATATACACATAATGTTTCCCCATATGTACTTCTATGTGAAAAGTAGGACAGGGTCACAATTATCAACTGTAAGGAGTTGTAAACCTTGACCTATTTGCTACTTAACAATGAGCCACTTTCATTTGCAGCATGATAAGCTGCTATTTGGAAGCACAAAGGCACATTAATAGGTGATTTGACATAATTTTATAAAAAGAGGGAAATCGGTCGAGTTGCTCGGTTATTTGTAACACACAACCAAATGAAATAAACAGACAAATAAGACTAGGGGAGCATAGGAAACATTCTTAGTTATTGTTAATTAAATGTAATATATTAATTATGAAATAACCTGAATTTAAAGTGGATGAAAAAGCACCCTTTGAGTTATGCGTCTGATTTTCCACCTTTGGACACGCAAGTTTTAGTCATACCACACAAAATTGTTATCCCATAAAACTAGTGCAGGGACAATTATATGCTGTGAAATACATGCGATGAAAGTTTTCTGGTCACACTGCTTGCATAGCCTTCCAGTGTTGCTTAATCGGTGCACACAGTCAATCACAGAAAACGTGGAAGAATTGCCAGCTACATGAAGAACTACCAGAATTGTTAATGAAAATGATGTTTCACAACCAATATAGCTACCTTGCCCACACTACAAATGATGCTCACTGGCTGATTATTAAAGCAATAGCGTAACAGACCTTTTTATCGCAGAAATCGCGGTGTTGGCATCGGCACCATTGGTTGTGAGCAAAAAATCATCTTGTCCAAGACCGAGAAATTGCGAAAAATGCAAATAAAGTAACTAATAAAAATTTTCGGTTCAAGGTGAGAAATGAAAAACAGGTCGTATGCATGGCAAGCAGGCGTTCTATCGCAGAGCCATGGAGTTGCTTGAAACTGGTTTGGAAAAAGCACACTGTCTAAATGGCATGTAATAAAGGAAGTCTCCTTAGCGCACGTAATATTGCATAATAGAATCCTAGAATCACACCAGGTGTCAAAACAAGCGAATAGTACAATGAGTGGGTGGCTTTAAGTAGCCCACCCGTGACAAAGTACGCAGCTGCACAAGTGCATGTCACACCTCACAGACCAGTAGTGGGTCAAATGACCCACTACTGGCGAAAAGTTGAACTAGTTGGTATCGAGAACAGCATGACAAGGTACTAGTGAAATAAGAGATGAGTATGAGAAGAACAAAAACGGGGCTGCGCTAGATTTTTTCATGTTGAATTCCAATGGCGGAGTCGGAGCAAGTTTTTCTGCTCCTTTCAGAGCAAGTGTGTTCCAATGACAGAGTGAGAGCGAGAGTCAAAAGTTCCAATGAGAGAGCCGGAGGGGATTCAGAGCGGGAGTCCCTCCGTGGAGCAGGAAAAACTGCTCCGCCGAAATCGGTGGAGTGGACCGGAACTCCACGTGACGCATTTCCTTTAACACGTTTGCCTGCTTGGGGGAGTGAGTTGTGTTGATAATGGCGGAGGGCATGGACGGCTCGGCTACCTCGGCAAAGCGTGCGGCAATGCTTCTGCTACTCGATAGCGACAGCAGACATCGTGGACAATAGCTGTTGCACGCTTGGCGTGATATCCATTCCACACAGGTGAATAGCGCTGAACAAGCAAACGAACGATGCGGCGATGCTGGTAAACCACGTGGGAAACAGACAGCGGAAAAGACCACGCGCAAGGTATCCTGGGTAACGCGGCAGCTTCCGCCTTGCTCCAGCAGGGCGGGTTGTGTTCCGATGGCGGATTTGGAGGATTTGCTCTACGCCAGAGTCGAGTGCTCGCTCGCGAAGTCGGTCGGCTGCACCGACTCCGCCATTGGAATTCAACATAAACCTTTTTAAAGTTGTGAGTAATACACCAATTAGCTAATGGAAGAATCACGGTGCATTGGGCATTTAGCAGTTTTACATCCAATAGAAATTCTAGGATAGTTTGAAACGGCCAATGTTACGAGCACAAACGTTCCTTGCCTTGCGGCACGGTTGTAGACAATGCGCATGGAGCCCAATAATGTTATCCCGTTCTAATCCTGAAGGCGAAGTTCAAGCGTCCTTCAAGCTTTTTTTCGTGCCATAGCAACCTGGATGAACAGTAAAAATACCTGAGAGCACTGTCATAATGGACAGGGCTGCAATGGCACCTCCAAAGACAACCAAGCGTGAGTGGCGCATGGCGAGGATCGCTGCAATGAAGAATGTTTTGTCTCCAAGCTCAGAGACAATGATGACTGAGATTGCCCCCAGGAATCCATGCCAGAATTCTGTGTTGGACTCTGTGGATACATCATCTTTAGAAGTCGGTGAGGCAGCAGGCTGCAAATGAGCACAGTGCATTAACAACTAACTTGCACTTTGCATGATGTTTCTAATGAAAAATTAGAAGTTACTTTTCGATTCCTACATTACATAATAAACAAGAGACTGTCTATTTCAGCTAGAACTGCATCAAGAATGGCCGAGTTCTAACCAGTGTAGTGATACTATCAATGTACTGCAATACACGTTTTCAAACAGTTAAGGAACAATTAGTACTTTTTTCGTTATAGCCCATGAATCATACCATTTTGCTACAAAAGTGACACTTCAAACATTCCAGGCTTGCAGTAAACAATTTGTTTTTAAGTTAAAAGGGAGTAGAAATCAAACATTGTATTAAATTAAATACAAACAAAATACTCTTGACATCAGATGGATACTTACCTCGCAATACTCAGAATTTACACACATACATCCTATCAACAGTAACGCAGAAGGTTGTTGGAAATAGCAGATAAATTGTATCCATAATCATTAGGTACAGAAAAAAAAAATACAAAGTGCTCAATCAAAGAAAGAGCTAAATCTGTTCACTTATGCAGACTGCTGTCTTACAATTCAGACTGAATGCTTTCGTGTCCTCCTCTGAATGCTTCACAGTACTTTCCATGTTACCATTTTTTGACCCGACATTGATTGGTTGGCTTTCTGTTGGACTTAAAAAAACAGGTGTCATAAAAATTGATTGTTGGTTTCATTCAAGGGACACTAAAGAGAAAAATAATTTTTCTCACATCAGTAAATTACAATTTTTCACACTACCAAGAACAGCATGTTTGCCACGCAATAACACTTGGTAAGCGAGAAAACTCCGAAAAGACAATTGGAGGTATCAATGCGCATTGATATTCCCATATTAAATTCCGTGACATCATAGATTTTGACAGCGTCCACTAGGCCTCAAAGGGGTGCTGACACGATCTTGAGACACCCGAAAAGGGAAATTTTTAGTTTCCATGGTGTCATCGCTCTCCACACAACAGAACCGGACAATGCATACAACATGCTGTAATTTGATTTTAAAGATCATCGCCAAGTATCTGCAAGCCGTAATGGACATTATCACAACAATTTCACACAGTTCACTGGGTTTGCAATGTTTGCATCCTGCATGCAGCCTAAATCACATAAATCACCGTCGCAGTCTCTGGATGACAATTTACTCATCATTGTTTAAATGAACCACATTGAACACATGCACCTGACAGCAGACAAACAGCTGTAGCTAGTATTTCACGAGTTGCAGTCTTTCTGTGATGTTAGACCTGTCTTGACACGTCACTGCGAAGCCACTCTGTGAATACCGAAACCGAAATTGCTGTTTGAAGGGCAGCGGCATGAAAGTTATATCCAATTAATTCCTAAGCACCATGACACTGATTTTAGGGTCTTCATGTTTTTATTTACAGCAAGAGCCTGAAAATATTTAAAATTCTAGTCAGTACTCCTTCAAGAGCCTAGCAAATTAACATGAAGTACTTGTCGTCAGTTGAGACCATGGACTTGACATACTCAGTTTAAGAAAACTGTCGAGCCAACGCCATCGAAATATAGAAAGCATGCTCTGAAATCCATGACATCACACATGGAGATTTCAGAGAAAAATTCTGAAATGAAACTTCTGCCTTGATTTCCTCCATCAATAAACCTACGATGAAGAAATCAATGACAGTAGAGTTCTCAGAGCACAAGTCGCCAGTCTAAACCTATCCATTGTTCCAATTTAGTGTCACTTAAAGGTTAGTTTCGAAAGCTTAAACTAGCTAACTTTCATGTGGAAGAGGACCTTATTGTCAACATGAAAAATCTTTTATTTTGTTCAAGTGAACCACAAACTCTCACTTGTCGTCTACCAAGCATGGCCCGAATCTCGTGCTGTCTTACCCAATCCCTGTCACCCAATGGGTGACAGTGATTGCACAGTAATCTCAAACAGTGTAATCCAACTGTTGTACACAGACTGAAATTTGTTGTGCCAAGTGGCACTATGCTTTTTAGTTCTTTAAAGATGACAAGCTGTTGACGATCTTCCATACAGATCAATCTCCATATGTTTTAATATGCTTCTCAATTCCGAAAATGGCAGCCTTTAACCTTCATTTGCTGGGCAGCTGAACTAACCTTTATTGAATGTCCAAACAATCTGATAGCACATTGTTTGACAATAACTTATCTGGACACTAAAATTTTGCCTTACATAGCTACTTTCCATACAAACCATCACATGAAACTTCATGCCCGCATGTCATTGTCATACACCGATTTGTTGAATATTGTGCACATTCAATGGCCTTATATTTAAATGACACAGATCAGTAAGGATCTTTTACTTGCATGAGAGTGGCTTGTTTGTTACTTTTTATAGAATGAGTGCAATTGAAATTAATGTGTATTATGAGACAATGCTTGTCATTCAGCTGCTAAGCTGAAGTGACCAGACGTCCTGATTTAGGTGGTACATTTCCTGCTTTGCGGCTGGTGTCCGACTGCTTTCCAACCTGCTTGAGGGATGGTGTTTTGTCCCACTCTCACTGAAAGCCAGTTCGCAGTCACGGTCAGCGAGCCTGGCCACCAAGCACCTTTGTTAGACAATATTGTTCATGGCTATGATCTGGTTTCTTTCTCCTCTTTTTCGTTTTCATTCTAAGTCGTTGTCTCTCTTTACTTTTTTATCATTCTCTCGCACACAGCAACACAATTATATGGTTCCTATAAATGCTTGTTCAGCAACCGTACCTGTATAGCATTTTGGTTACAGCAGTCGCCTTCGGATCGCAGATAAGCAGGTTTGAATCGCACCTTGAAATTTTATGTTATTTAATTCTTCTCCTCATACCTACACTTCCTTTTTTTTTCCTGTCCTTTTTTTCACATTAAGTGCAGCTATTTCTCAGCACTGCTCGTTTTACGAGGCTTTACTTTACGTTTTAATCTACGTTTTAGGCGGCTTTACTTAAGAGGGTGCAAATGCAAAAAGGGAAGGGGGGGGGGTGTCAATGAGAGGCCACTGTGGCTAATTGGGTGCCTTTCTTTTGGATTTCTTTTATCCTAGTGGGCCATCGCGAGACATAAACGTGAACGTATTTGACAGAGATCTGTCTGGCTGGGTGAAAGACACAGATGCTAAACTGGCACCTGCCACAGATTAAGACAAATCGAAACTGACAACCCCCGAGGAAGGAACCGAACGGGTCTTGAAACGTCGGAGCTACCATGATTTATATCTGGTGCCATTTCAACATGTAGAACTATTTAAGGAGTATGACATACCAATAGGTCCACATCGTTACTTTAGCTGCTTGTTACTTCAGCAGCTATTAGCTGTACAAATAATGATAATAATAAAAGACACATGGGTATCCTAAACTGTGGTGACGGTGGCGATTAAGAGCAGCTACACAGATTCAACAGCAGAATACAGCAAACTCAGAAACTTACATACACCAAATAATTTCAAAATCTCAGTTCACTATGTTGTACATATAGTGGCCACTATTGTAAATCCTACAGTGGCTACTATTGTAAATCCTACAGAAAAACTTGCATCCCTCTAATCGTTGTGACAACCTGTATATCAGCCACACTACCTTACACCACAGCAACAGGTGCTGCTTCAGTGATGGTGCTAACACCGTATTACGTCGCCTCTCATCGTCCACTACTACAACCGCTTGCGCACAGGGACGGATGAACTGCTTACACGTGTAACAGTGAACACAGAAATATAAGCTTTCACAGCGCAATCGTACCTTGAACACATCCTCGGATGCACGGAAGTCCAGATTCGGGACAGCTCCTTGGAGCTCGTCAGCAACGTAGGCATAGGCACAAACGAGAATCGAAAGCGCGACGATGAGCTGGGGACACATAACGGATAGGCGCGAGCAACGGCAGTGGTCAGCTATATTTATAGGTGACGCGGTGACTAGATCGTCCGTCGATTTATAACAAAACAGCGATATAAAAGTTTCGCATTATCACTCTTCAGCCGACTGAATACAACCAGTTGATCACAAACGTTCACACGAAACCGGCCGGCGAACGGTACACGCTACGAGTAGGCACCACGACACAAGTACTGTATAATTGTGACTTTCACGGAGCGGCTATCCATACTCGACAGGCAGCCTTTAGCTCCTCAGGTGATCCAAAAAGAAGCTGCATTTCCAATGGAAAGTAGGACTTCACATCAAGAAAATCTATGAATGCACATCGCGCAAGCTTCCGTCAGCGGACGAATCCGTTTCCGGGGGTGACGACGAATCGCGACGGCTGTTACGTCGCTGTACACGCGTACCAATGTTGCGCACAGGCTTGTCCGTATGTAGAAAACGGCGGTTGCGAGCGCAAGCGATGAAAGTCGCTAGTGTCGCGTCTTCTTTTCGCGCTTTGAGCATTTGAACGCCTCGCTCGCACACACACTTACCACTGCTCCAAGCCATACCATCTTCGTGAGCGAGCGGGTTACAACAAAGGGGCAGAAAGAAAGGCTAACTGCTTGTTGCAGTGACAAGCAAGCCTTGTTGTTGTTGTTGTTCTCCTATTGTTAGTGGCGCATACCCACTGTGGGGGATTGGCCAAGAATTGAGTGGCTTTAAAATTTACTGTTCAGATTTAGAATGATGGAGGTATAGCAGAAAGATTACCGATAGCCTATAGGCAAGTGTGGTGCTTAATGTAATGCATACAAATATTTACATAAACAAATTTATTCTTAGAATAGACCAATAATCTGATGTTATACGTATATAATTATGTGGACATGTTAAGATAATGAAACTGGTTAATTAGTCAACCTATTAGTTTCATCAATATAGTCCCGGACGGCCGCGCATACTGTGCCATTAGAGAAACCAGAAATGGAAGCTCCAAAAGACAAAATGACAGGCAGAGATAAGTCCATACCAATGCCACGCAAAGGTATTTCTAATAGGGTTTTTCGTAATGTGTTAAACCGCCTGCAGGTCAAAAAGAAATGATCTATTGTTTCCAGTTCATCACAGAACGCGCACAGTGGCGAAGGTGCCTGAGCAGACCTGTGTTTATAGAAATTTAGATTTGGCACCCGGCAACGCAGCCTTGTGATAGCTACTTCTTGTTTTCGAGTGCGGCAAAAGTCTCTTCGCCAGGGATATAATAAATGGCGATATTCTGTAGAGTTTGTTAGTGCTTGTGCTAGCTTCTTTGTGGTAAGCGCGTGAAGTGCCCGAATAGTGCACCGTCGTTTTCTCGCATAGCGTCAACCACGTGCGCGCAATCATCATTCTGCGTTCTTGAATTCCCTTCTTTCGTTGTACAATTATTTAATCGAGGCAGTTGTTAGTTGCATCATGAATTGTTCGTAAGTGCTTGTACAGTTTACGATCCACCTGAACTATATTGCAGCGCTCTAAGGATTATCAATAGAACTATAATGAATTAACGTAATCATCGGCAGGTGTCGCGCTATTGAAACGCTAGAAATAAGCCATAAGTGTGGATGCACTCAGGCAACAGGTAAGACAAAATCGACACCGAAGCGGAACAGGGGGGGGGGGGGGTGTCCAGGCTGCACTCAAGATTTTAGTTCTGGCGCCTTCAGGTGGTATGTGAGGGATTATTGGTCAGCTGCCGGCTCGTAATAAGACCACGTGCTACGTGACGCCAATAGGCAAAAAAGGACACAATAGCAACAAGCGGCGCTGACTGAAGCTCCCGCGTTTAATGCACATGATGAGGGGATGGCCGCTGTGGTAGCTCAGTTGGTAGAGCATCAAACGCGTTATTCGAAGGTCGCAGGTTCAGATGCTGCCCACGACAAGTTATTTCTTCATCCACTTTTCTTCACATTTACATACAATTACTTCTATTAATATCCCCTATACGTTCCTAGGCATAATTATATGTCAGTTCTTGTAACAAGGAATACGAGCCCTTAAATTTACCCTCCATATATATATATATATATATATATATATATATATATATATATATATATATATATATATATATATATATATATATATATATATATATATATATATATATATATATATATAATAAGGGAAAGAAGTGTATACCTAAGGGCTCGTTTTTCCGTGTTTTTAACACAATATTAATGAGATATAACAGACAGTAATGCCAAGGAATGTACAGGGGAAGTTATTAAAACCAATAGAATGTAAATAAGAAGAAAGAAAAGTGGATGAAAAAATTACCAACTGTGAGCAGGAATCGAACCTACGACCTTCGAATTACGCTATATATATATATATATATATATATATATATATATATATATATATATATATATATATATAAACTAAAGAAGTATTGGACCTTCTCCTTCCCCTCAAAAGCAATTTTGGCTATGCCCTTGGTTACTAAATTAATTGGTTTGGTACGTTTACGTTGGCTGCCTTCCACCACACTAGCCCCCAACGTTTCCGGCCGCTTTGCCGCCATTGTTACTATACCACATAGAGCTGAGGGTGGAGTGGTAAGCAATCGGAGAGCACCGCCGCTTCAACTGCAAGTAACCGTTCAAATAGCTATTCTGCTATCTCAGTTCAACGAAGCTATGTACACAACTAGATTTGCTTTGACCGTGTCCACTTCTTCTTCTTCTTCTTCTTCTTCTTCTTCTTCTTCTTCTTCTTCTTCTTCTTCTTCTTCTTCTTCTTCTTCTTCTTCTTCTTCTTCTTCTTCTTCTTCTTCTTCTTCTTCATCATCATCATCATCAGCCTGACTACGACCACTGCAGGACCAATGCATCTCCAATGTTCATCCAGTTAACCCGGTCCTGTGCTTGGTGCTGCCAATTTATACCCGCAAACTTCTTAATCTCATCTGCCCACCTAACCTTCTGTCTCCCCCCAACCCACTTCCCTTCTCTGGGAATCCAGTTAGTTACCCTTAATGACCAGCGGTTATCCTGTCTACGTGCTACATGCCCGGCCCATGTCCATTTCTTCTTCTTGATTTCAGCTATGATATCCTTTACCCCCGTTTGTTCCCTGATTCACTCTGCTCCCTTCTTGTCTCCTAAGGTTACACGTATCTTTTTTTTTCTATTGCTCGCTGCGTCGTCCTCAATTTAAGCTGAACCCTCTTTGTAAGTCTCCAGGTTTCTGCTCCGTAGCTAAGTACCGGCAAGATACAGTTGTTATATACCTTCCTTTTGAGGGATAGTGGCAATCTACCTGTCATAATTTGAGAGTGTTTGCCAAATGTGCTCCACCCCATTCTTATTGTTCTAGTTACTTCAATCTTGTGGTTTGGCTCCGCGGTTATTACCTGCCTTAAGTAGGCATAGTCTTTTACAACTTGAAGTGCACTATTACCTATCTCGAAGTGCTGCTCTTTTCCGGGGTTGTTGTACATTACTTTCGTTTTCTTCGGATTGATTTTAAGACCCACCTTTCTGCTCTCCTTGTCTAACTCTGTGATCATGAGTTGCAATTCGTCCCCTGAGTTACTCAGCAATGCAATGTCATCGGCGAAGCGCAGGTTACTAAGGTACTCTCAATTAACTCTTATCCCTAACTGTTCCCATTCTAGGCTTCTGAAAACCTCCTGTAAGCCCGCGGTAAATAGCATTGGGGAGATTGTGTCCCCCTGCCTTACACCCTTCTTGATTGTTATTATGTTGTTTTCTTTATGAAGCACTCTGGTAGCAACTGATCCCCTGTAGATTTCTTCCAGGATGCTTATATATACTTCATCGACGCCGTGATTCCGCAGTGTCTGCATGACGGCTATTTCTACTGAATCAAAAGCCTTCTCGTAATCTATGAAAAATGTGTATAGTGGCTGATTATATTCTGAGCATTTCTCTATTACCTGATTGATAGTATGAATGTGGTCAATTGTTGAGTAGCCTGTTCGAAATCCTGCTTGTTCCTTTGGTTGATTGAATTCTAATGTTCTCTTTACTCTGTTAGCAATTACCTTTGTAAATTGCTTGTATACTACAGAGAGCAAGCTGATCGGCCTGTAATTCTTGAAGTCCTTGTCATCTCCTTTCTTATGTATTATGTGCCCACTTAGTTGCCTCTAAATGTTTGACTACAGACGTACGCCAGAAGCACGCACACCGCGAGCAATGAAGCATACTCGAAATTAGCCTTTCTGCGACCATTTGCTTCAACTTTTTGGTTTACGTGATTGACAGCTGCAAAGTTTGTACAGTGCGCAAATCAGTTTAATTGGCGACTAATAATATAGGCGATGGAAGTGGTGGTGAAGTGACTATGGTGCATTCCAGATTGTGGGCCCCATAGTGACGTTCGAGACAGCTGCAAAGTTTGTACAGCGCGCAAATCAGTTTAATTGGTGACGAATAATATAGGCGATTGAAGTGGTGGTGAAGTGACTATGGTGCATTCCAGATTGTGGGCCCCATAATGACGTTCGAGCAGGCCAGCAGTAAGAAGACGCAACCGCCAAGAAGAGTAACTGAAAAAAAAGGGGGGGGGGATGGAGTGTAATAAGGTTATGTTGAAGACAAACACTTTCATTTTAGACTAGTGGTCTAGAAGACACGTTCAATCACTCACACGCCCGTAGCCACATGTGAGGTAGTCGATAAATAAAACAAGTATTTATTACGGCGAAAGCCTCAAATGCATGCCTCGTCAAACGAGAACTTTGACCGCCGGCGGCGGGGACGAGTGATAGAAAATCATCATGAGATGACGTCACCATATCAAGTCGTCCTGACGATACAAATCGCAAAATTTGTGTGGTATCATCATGACGTCACAAATTATACATCGAAGGAAAAGAAAAAGAAATGGCTTAACCTTCGAAGTGTGGCAGCTTGGGCTAGTTGGTATGGCATGACGATAGTTATTGCGCGAGAACAAAACGACGACACAGAGACTTTCGTGTCTTTCGTGTCCTTCTTGTCTCTGTGTCGTCGTTTTGTTCTCGCGCAATAACTATCGTTTAACCTTCGAGTCACCTAATGAGGCATATAAGGCCTTAGACCGGATTTAATTGTACCAAAGGTGCTTTCGTTCGGGGTTTTGTCCCTTGGCTACAGTGGCGGGAAGGTTGCCGATGCCTTGGAGGAGTTTATTAAATGGTCAAAGATTTGATTGATTGATTGATTGATTGATTGATTGATATGTGGGGTTTAACGTCCCAAAACCACCATATGATTATGAGAGACGCCGTAGTGGAGGGCTCCGGAAATTCTGACCACCTGGGGTTCTTTAACGTGCACCCAAATCTGAGCACACGGGCCTACAACATTTTTGCCTCCATCGGAAATGCAGCTGCCACAGCCGGGATTCGAGCCCGCGACCTTTTATTATTTATTTATTTATTTATTTATTTATTTATTTATTTATTCAATGCTACGAACTCGTGGTCCAAGCAGGGTGGTCAGTCCGTGGCCTACGCAACAGACGCCTCTGCCGCGGAGGTATATATGAGTCATCAAATTAACTTTACAGGCAGCAACTTTTCGTCACTAATTGCACAGAAATCACGAAGTAGCGGCCTGGTTTCAGTACTGCTAGCGATGGACGTTCCATTCACCTGAACGCAAGGACATCCTATTCGCTATCAGGCATCCACCGTAAGCAGCAACCACGATGCACACCGCGTGGCCCAAGATGGCGCCCGCAGCAACTTTCGTGACGCTCTGAAAAACAGCACATAAGTTTAACGGTGCAACGTCGTAGGGGGAAGCGGTTCAAACCCCACGAAAACTTGCAAATTTACATGAGTATATACGAAGGCACACATAAAAACGCACGCATGAACATACATAAAGTATGGTTGACCAGAGGAATCTATGCGTAGACCCCCACTCTCCCACCCCCCAAAACAAATCGGTTGCTTTATGTTCAGTGAAAGATGTTTAGATTATTGTTGTGGTGTGCCTGGCAACCGAGATAGAATGAGACAACCAGGCGTTCAATTTGGCTCTTACGATGTCCTTCAGTTAGTTCACGTATGGATAACCGCGGAAAACGACTGTGTGCGTCAAAAGTGGCATCCAGATTTCAGTCACTCTGTATAGAGGTGAGTACCGGTATGTGTTTTGAAACTGGATTTTAAATATCTTTCAGAAACTACGCGTGTATTATATGCGAGATGGGTCTTCTTTCGCAACCCCCCTTATTCGTGCTATATGAGCTTCTATGCCTGGCCTTTGTGGTAGACTAAATTTCGGGACAGTGGCCCGCTAGTTGAGAGTGGGTATGAGGCCACAAGTATAGGCCTTGCAAAGCCATGCATATATATGTATGATAAAAGCAATTTCGAGCAAACAGCTTTAAATGACTTCATCGCTATACAGTAAAAAAAAACTCTATAATGTATTTAAAGCCCCGTGAACGTCTTTCCCATATCGCCTAATTTTAACTTTCAAAATAAATTGTTCACAATAAAGTTTGCAGAGCTGAATTTTTTTCGAGACCAATCTGGAGTGCGGAAATTGGTTCTCTACACTCATCATCGTAATTTGTACAGCACGTGTCCACACAGAGCGCACATGTACATACCTCATTGGCTGCGAGAGCGATTGTGGAGATCTGCGACCTATCCCCCCATTCTCCCAAAAATGTCAAGAGGAACGTCTGTGCGAGCGCAGAGTTGCCCGCAACTTTTGTCCAGCTGCTCTTCGCTCCAGACGTCTGCAAAAAGAAAAAAAAGATAACTGTCACGTTCATCTGTCACCCCTCTTTTCCATGCAGTCACATTCCCGTTCTTCCTTGTCTCTCATGAATATATATCGTGCGTGACCAACTGACTGATTTCACTTCGTTTCGAGCGTTTTCGACTTCGCAAGCGGAGACAGCAGCCTGTAGCCGGAGAGCGCGAAATCCCGATATAGCTCGACGCTTGCTTGCTTGTGCATATGCTTCGGCTCGTACGGGAGATTGGCCATTGAACCGGCGGTTAGTATAATAGGGATAAAATAATTTCAAATTTGTTGATGAAGCGTGGCATGACAGTTGATTTTTTTATCCAGCTGCCGACGTGCACGTAGTTTAATCATCATCATCATCATCATCATCATCATCATCATCATCATTATTATTATTATTATTATCATCATCATCATCATCATCATCATCGTAATCAGCAGCAGCAGCAGCAGCAGCCCGACTATATAGCCTACTACAATTGGCAAAGAAGCATATTCCGGCAACAAACTCGGTCCTGTGCTTGCTGCTGCCGCGTTTAATATCATCTGCCCACCTATAGTCTGCCCCTTCACGCGTTTGCATTCGGCTTATCCTGCCTACGCGCTACGTTCTATATCTTCTTGAGTGGCAGGAAAGGGGACAGCGCCTGCACTTACGAACCACGCTCTCAGCGGTGCGAGTCCGTACGCCGCGCATGTGGTGCTGAGCAACACATGCAGTGATGGCAAAGGAGTTAAACGGAGAAATCGAGAAGGTTTAACACCCCCCCCCCCCCTACCGAAACTTTTATGTTTTGCTTGCGTGTATATACACGCATACATACATCCGCAGGGGCGCCTGCGCAAGTAGGCGTTTGGTGTGTAGCGACACCACGAACCCGAGCTAACGGGGGAGTTTCGACTCCCTCCCACGCCTAGCCGTGCGTGGCTTTGCCGTGTCCGAGGAAAAGGGGATCCTGGGGGTTGAGCCGACGCTGGGTGATTGGACCGTTAAGGCCCCCCGGCAGAGGCAACACACCCCTTTGGCCCCGGCTTCACGTAGACGGCACCCCTGAGCTGACCCACCCAGGGGAATCGGCAGTCGCCTTTTCCTATCTCTCTCTCCCTACATCTTCGTCTTTATCTCTTACTATTTATCTGTCCTGTCTTCTACTCTCTTCCGTTTACTTCCAAACTTCCTGGCGGCTAGGGTTAACCCTGTGCAAATAGCCTACCTTGGTCTAGGCGCATTGGGTTATAGTGGCGTTGTACGGCTGGCGTCTGCAGGTTTCAGCATTTGTAACCTTGTAGCGTCCCCTCGTTGGGCTCCGTGGTGGGTGGCCGCCAACGCTGCTGAACAACAATAAGGAAGACATGCATGGAGCATTCCCACTACTGATGATTCCCACTACCGATGATCTCACCAGAGAAGGATTGGCCACCCTGGTGCAGTATCTGGCCACCCCCTCCCGTAGGCATTCGTCAATTAACTCACGGCCCTCAGTCCCCACCAGCTGCGGAGCAACTGACCACGGCGGCGGTCAGATCTGCAAAGCAGCAGAGGGTGCTAGGAATCTCTGGAAACGGACAGGCCACCATTGGAACTTGAACTTAGCAACGTTTAACGTTAGAACGTTATCTAGTGAGGGAAGTCTAGCTGTATTATTCGAGGAGCTAGAAGGCATTAAATGGGATATAATAGGGCTGAGTGAGGTTAGGAGGACAGATGAGGCCTATACTGTGCTACATAATGGGCACGTCATTTGCTATCGGGGCTTGGCAGACAGAAGAGAACTGGGAGTAGGGTTCCTAATTCACAGAAACATAGCTGGCAACATAGAGGATTACTATAGCATTAATGAAAGGGTGGTAGGCATTGTAATTAAACTGAATAAAAGATACAAAATGAAGGTAGTACAGGCTTACGCGCCTACATCCAGCCATGATGACGCTTCAGTTGAAAGCTTCTATGAAGACGTGGAATCGGCAATGAGTAAGGTGAAAACACAGTATACTATAGTAATGGGCGACTTTAATGCAAAGGTAGGGAAGAAGCAGGCTGGAGACCAGGCAGTAGGAGATTATGGCATCGGCACTAGAAACGCCAGAGGAGAGCTACTAGTAGAATTCGCAGAACGCAATAATCTGCGTATTTTGAATACCTTCTACCGAAAACTAGAAAACCGCAAGTGGACATGGAGGAGCCCTAATGGCGTAAATAGGAACGAAATAGACTTTATAATGAGTGCACACCCAGGAGTCGTGCAGGATGTGGAAGTGGTTGGCAAGGTAAGATGCAGTGACCATAGAATGGTACGGGCTCGAATCCGCCTAGACTTGAAGAAGGAACGACAGAAACTGATACGCAAGAAGCAAATCAATGAGCTAGCACTGAGAGGGAAAGTACAGGAATTCAGAGTGTCACTGCAGAACAGGTACTCTGCTCTTAGCGAGGAAACCAACCTTAGCGTAGATACAATGAATGATAATCTGACGAGTATCATCACGGAGTGTGCAGTGGAAGTTGGAGGCAGGGTAGCTAGACAGGACACCGGCAAGCTTTCCCAGGAAACGAAGAACCTAATTAAGAAGCGTCAAATCATGAAAGTTTCAAGTACAACAGACAAAATAGAACTGGCAGAGCTTTCGAAGCTGATTAATAGACGTAAAGTATGCGATGTAAGAAGGTATAACATGGAGAGAATTGAGCACGCTCTGAAAAACGGAGGAAGCGTCAAAGCAGTGAAGAGGAAACTTGGGATAGGCAAAAGGCGGATGTATGCACTAAGGGACAAAGAAGGCAAATTAACTACCAATATGGATAGGATAGTTAAAATAGCGGAGGAGTTTTACAGAGATCTGTGCAGTAGCGGAGACAACCACGACCTTAATACTATAAGAACTAGCAGTAACCCAGACGACACCCCACCGGTAATGATAGAAGAAGTCAGAAAAGCTTTGGAGAGCATGCACAGAGGCAAAGCTGCTGGTGAGGATCAAGTAACATCAGATCTGCTGAAAGATGGAGGACAGATTGTGTTAGAAAAACTAGCCACTCTATTTACGAGGTGTCTCCTGACGGGAAAAGTACCAGAGTCTTGGAAGAACGCTAACATTATCTTAATACATAAGAAAGGAGATGACAAGGACTTGAAGAATTACAGGCCGATCAGCTTGCTCTCTGTAGTATACAAGCTATTTACAAAGGTAATTGCTAGCAGAGTAAAGAAAACATTAGAATACAATCAACTAAAGGAACAAGCAGGATTTAGAACAGGCTACTCAACAATTGACCACATTCATACTATCAATCAGGTAATAGAGAAATGCTCAGAGTATAACCAACCACTATACATAGCCTTCATAGATTACGAGAAGGCGTTTGATTCAGTAGAAATATCAGCCGTCATGCAGACACTGTGGAATCAGGGCGTAGATGAAATATATATAAACATTCTGGAAGAAATCTACAGGGGATCAACTGCTACCATACTGCTTCATAAAAAAAGCAACAGAATACCAATAAAGAAGGGTGTAAGGCAGGGGGACACAATCTCCCCAATGCTATTCACTGCGTGCTTACAGGACGTTTTCAGGAGCCTAGAATGGGAACAGTTAGGGATAAGAGTTAATGGAGAGTACCTCAGTAACCTGCGCTTCGCCGATGACATTGCATTGCTGAGTAACTCAGGGGACGAATTGCAACTCATGATTACGGAGTTAGACAAGGAGAGCAGAAAGGTGGGTCTTAAAATTAATCTGCAGAAAACGAAAGTAATGTACAACAACCTCGGAAAGGAGCAGCGCTTTGCGATAGGTAATAGTGCACTTGAAGTTGTAAAATACTATGTCTACTTAGGGCAGGTAATAACCGCAGAGCCTAACCACGAGATTGAAGTAACTAGAAGAATAAGAATGGAGTGGAGCACATTCGGCAGGCACTCTCAAATTATGACAGGTAGATTGCCACTGTCCCTCAAGAGGAAGGTATATAACAGGTGTATCTTGCCGGTACTTAGCTACGGAGCAGAAACCTGGAGACTCACAAAGAGGGTTCAACTTAAATTGAGGACGACGCAGCGAGCAATGGAAAGAAAAATGGTAGGTGTAACCTTAAGAGACAAGAAGAGAGCAGAGTGGATTAGGGGACAAACGGGAGTTAAGGATATCATAGCTGCAATAAAGAAGAGGAAATGGACATGGGCCGGGCATGTAGCACGTAGACAGGATAACCGCTGGTCATTAAGGGTCACCAACTGGATTCCCAGAGAAGGGAAGCGGGGTAGGGGGAGACAGAAGGTTAGGTGGGCAGATGAGATTAAGAAGTTTGCGGGTATAAATTGGCAACAGCAAGCACAGGACCGGGTTAACTGGCGGAACATGGGAGAGGCCTTTGTCCTGCAGTGGACGTAGACAGGCTGATGATGATGGTGATGATGATACAAAAGCACTCATGAACGTACAATACATAATGCATAATTGAACCCCTCCCGGAATTTCCGGGGCCCCGCCGCGGTGGTCTAGTGGCTAAGGTACTCAGCTGCTGACCCGCAGGTCGCGGGATCGAATCCTGGCTGCGGCGGCTGCATTTCCGATGGAGGCGGAAATGCTGTAGGCCCGTGTGCTCAGATTTGGGTGCATGGTATAGAACCCCAGGTGGTCAAAATTTCCGGAGCCCTCCACTATACGGCGTCTCTCATAATCATATAGTGGTTTTGGGACATTAAACCCCACATATAAATCAATCAATCAACCAATCAGAATTTCTGGGTACGCCATTGCTGAACGCGGGCAAACATGAGCGCTTGCTGTCACGACGTGTTCGACGCGGTGGCGTGATCGAGCGAGAGCGCAGATATAACATTGCTGCTATTAGGCTGCTGAGCAGGGCCACTGAAATGGGAGATTACTCGGCAAGTCACCGGACGGCCGTCTCAGGTCGTCATCGCCTTTGGGTCCACCGCAGATTATACCTTCCCCTGATAGAAAGCGCGATAGAACGTTGAAGGGCACTTGCTATGCGTCAGCTTTGCGCAACCAGGGCACGAAAAGATGTCTGCTCAATAATAATAATAATAATAATAATAATAATAATAATAATAATAATAATAATAATAATAATAATAATAATAATAATAATAATAATAATAATAATAATAATAATAATAATAATAATAATAATAATAATAATAATAATAATTTGTTCAGCATGTCTGGGAATACCCGTAAGATTTATGCGCTAGCACACACAAACAAAAAATGATATAAACAATACATTAGGCACAGTCTACGGCAAAAAATAATAAAAAACAAGTAGCGAAAATGCAGAACCATAAAATTAGGACAGCAGACAAAAATGCAATAACACGAAAAGAGATATATAGATCGAAGGTCCGTTATAAATGGAATAAAATCATCTACAATGCACACTGAAAGACAAAGTAGAACAGCATGTGGACGCTTAAGCTTCGTGTTCAAGAACATATTGCGATAGAGTGATCTGGCCACGTTCTCACCGCGTTCTGATTCACTTTTCAACACGCCGCGAGAAAATGAACGGCCGTGCCCGTAACATTGGCCATTTTCGAACCCTTCTGGAATGCACTCGTACATGCGAGTGTGTGTAGTTGCAAAGCGCCCAATGATTCTCAATTCATCCTAATGCGAATCAGTGAAGTGCACACTAGAAGACTGGGCATGACGGTTTTCGGAATAGTGCGTTATTTTTAGCACCTCTCGGCTTGTCACGGGCGTCTCGCGCCGCCACGAGTTGTCACGCCATCGTGAGCAGGTATGCGCCACAAAACTGGGTGAATCCCGCTACTCGCCACTGGTGCACTAAGAATGAGGAAGGCAACAGTTAGCCGAACAAACAGCCTATGACGCTATAGTGGAGCTGAAACATACATGCAGTATGGAACTGAGGCCAGGAACATAATAAGAGAAAAAGAAGAATGGCGGTGCTATGTACTTGTAAGAATTAACCTTCGGCACCGAGCACTCACCACCGGTGAAGAACTATATACTGCGTAATATTACTATATACATTACTATATATATTACTGTGTCATATTACTATATACTGCGTCAGAATTATGCCATGGGCGTGCCTGGGAGGCGAGGGGCAAGGGGTTCGTTGTGCCTCCACATCGTTGTCATGTATGAGCATTATCATTGTGGATTCACCGTATGGCTGTTGGCTGTCGGGCTCTCGGGCCAAATAAAGGTCGTTCAAACCAGGTTCTCGTGAATAAATAAATAAATGAAAGCAAAAAGTGGGTACACGCACGAGGCAGCATTACCTTTATGCCTAACGTACGTTTCAGCCGTGGCACGGCTGAAACCTTATATAGGCATAAAAGTATTGCTTTCCTTGCTTTCTCTTTCTCTCTCTCTCTCTCTCTCTCTCTCACACACACACACACACACACACACACACACACACACACACACACACACACACACATATATATATATATATATATATATATATATATATATATATATATATATACACACTCAACATTTTGTAATTATTTCGAGTGGAGAACAGGGTACGTATATGCGAAATGAAAACTGGATGAAAAGGAATACAGAAAAGCACATCATATACCTCGTTTTCAGCTTCCTGGATAACAACCTTAGTTTGGGTTTTTTCCATCGCGTAACCTGAAAACGGATCTTTGTCACACATAGGTCATAACAATAATTGTGCAATGACATGCATCGATTTCACCTACCTTCAGCGATCATTCTGGAGCCGAATATAACCAGAAGGATCACGGACAGGTAGTGCGTGTAGTCCTTCTGCATGACTGAGGCGATTGAACCAATCATAGCTAAACAAAAGAGAGGTAGTAGATATATATATTGCGATGGTGCTATATGGTGCAGTCATATACATTCAACGGAGCTTGCAATAGAAATTTTCGCCACTAAGCATACTGATCGAAGCGCTGAGTGAACACATGCACGAGAGAGATGCCACATAATGCAACAAAAAGCCCCCACGAAAGCGCTCGTGAACTATCATGTGGGCACTACACGCTGTTTTCGTAGGTGTACTATTTATACATACCTGAAAAGACAGACATTAACGCGTTGGCCGACAGCGCCCCTGCAATGGCGGATGCCTTGGAGTGCTTCATTGCCATCAGCGCCGTAATGAAGAAGGTCTTGTCCCCCATTTCGGAAAATATGATCATGGTGGCTATTGCAAGAGTTTGGGAATCCATCCTTTTTCCGGCGATGGTCACTGCTATTGCGCGTTATTTCTACAACGGCTGGGCGACTGGGGCACTCTTAAGTTGGAGAAAATTGGTGCAGCAGCTTTGGTGGATGTGCGCTTACCCTAGACAGTCGAAAGATCTCCAGCTCCTTACGATATAGCGTCACTTTGAGGCGTCTGGTGAAGTGTCGGTTTTTCCTGCCGCCGCCGAAGCGTCTTGTTTATCTTCTAGAAGTACGTATGCGCACATATGTGCGTCTTGAGTCGATTGTGTCCTTTAAATTATCTTATCTATAGTCTCCACGTGTGTTCAAGCAGTCATCGCAGTCTTCGAAGAGGCAAGAAGCGGCGGGCTTCTTCAGATAACTTTCTTAGGTGCGTTGGACGCGCGCACGTTTCATACAGAACGCGCGCGTTCACGTATAGGCTATCATAAACGTTTGCACGTAGCCGCATCAAAACTAATTGTCAGGTTCACGTGAAATACTCGCACTGTGAACATATGATGAGTGTGACATATATATGTCTCGCACATGCACTTAGTGACGTCTGTAAGAATATATATATTTTTCCTTTTCGGGATACGTGTCAGCATTGCAAGAAAGACTCTTCGAGGCAGTGCCATTAATATTTCTGTGATATTTGTGAAGGCTTCATGTCAAATTGAACGCAGCTGTTTGTCTCGAAGGTGATCCGCCTGAAAAATAAAAAGAAAGTAATCTGAAGAAAAAATGGCAGATCCAACGTACAGTGGGAATTGATGAAATGCGAATTAAGCATGAATAAGGAAGGTTGATATATGTTATTTTAAAATCAGCACAATGTTAAAAGGCAGATGCAAATTATGGCGCCGTACATGACTTCCATAAATGTCATATGATTATCATGCTTGCGCCTGGCATTTGTGTTCGTTGTCCAGTCACGTACTGCCAGATGTTGTACGTGTGAAGCTGGCGAAACGGCCGCGAGTAAGCTATGAGCGTAGCATGTCATGATTTACATGACACACATGTCATGATTATCATGTTTGAACGTGTCATTTATCTTCGTCGTTCATTCACGTATGGTAACACCAAATTTGGTATATCTGGAGGTAGCTGCGAAACGGCCGCGAGCGCACCATATGAGCGTACGTGTAGTGATGACTTACATGATGCATGCATATAATGATTTCCACGTTAGGGTCTGTCACTTCTGTTCGCCATGCAGTCATGTCATACCATACCAGTTTTGCAATATGTCATGTGAACGAAACCACCGAAAGAGCAGCGCAAGACCATGAAATGTAAATCATGATATTCATGACTTACATGTCATGATTTTCATGCTATGACTAGTCACTTATGCTACTCATAGTCGTGTTATGCCATACCAATTTTGGTATAGATACCATTATCGAAACGGTCTGGAGAGCTAAAAGTCGTAGGCGGCCAAGATAGATAGCTAGATAGATACGCTCAATGTTGCCGAAGTTCGTTAAGAAATGCTTTGCATTTTAAAGAAATGAGAGATAAAGGGACAGAAGTAGGAGCGGGAGAGAAAGAACCACTCGTCGTGAGGAGCGTGGCGAGGAGTAAGTGTGTCTTGTTGCAGCGGAAAGTGTGCGAATAGCTTTTGTTGCCTCACTCATTTCCTTTTTTTGATCGTTTTTTTTTCAGCGGACGGCCACGCTCGCGACCGCACTCATCGAAGCGCGGCAAAAAGATACCCTGAGGAAGCAGAGCATGGCCAACGCACGCGCCAAAGTTGACCGTACTTCTTCCACGTATCTACGCATGCGCTCGTCGGCTTGGCAGTCGTCGGTCAGCTCGACCAGCTCAACACACAAACTTCGCATCTGCCCCAATCGTTATGGGTATCCAGGCCCTAGGCCTAGGAAATCAGCGTCTCAACGCCCGAAACTGCAGTATTTCTTCGACCGAAGAGTAACATATTGTTCACAGCAGTCAGCAAAGGTTCCACAAACATGGAGACTGAATCTCCGATGCAGGAAACCGTCTACGGAACGACCAACGAAGAAACGCACGATGTGATGTCCGAAAAGGTGCAGACGTTGGCTGGTAACATCTACCAGGAGTTTCAGCGTATGATCGAGAAGTATGACGAGGATGTGGTCAAAGACCTCATGCCACTGGTTGTGAACGTTCTGGAGAGTTTGGATTTGGCTTGCATGGAGAATCAAGAGCACGAAGTGGAACTGGAGCTGCTCCGTGAGGATAACGAGCAGTTGGTGACTCAGTACGAGCGCGAAAAACAGCTGAGGAAAGCCGCCGAACAGGTGATGTTGTGTTCTTGTCACTAGAAAGTATTGATTAGTGTCTAATGTCTCGACATTGCTGTATTTAGGCAGGCAAAAGCGAAGCTTTGCCCGGAATCGAAAGGGCCAACTTCCGGTGGGGAGCGTTGTGAAAGGTTGGCGAAAGATAGGTTCACGCTCTTAATTCATTAGCGAGCCTGGCTCATCCTGGAGAACGATCGAACAACATGCTGCTGTACTAGTTCACCATATTTTGGGTCATCGCTCACGGACTCGAAGCGTCGGCAGTCGTTGAACCTGGCGGATTAACTATCTTCATTTCCGTTGCTAATCAGGGCGCTTTCTCTGATGTCAGCTACAAAACATAGAATTGCCAATAAAACGGAGTTGTCGTGCGAGTGTTGTGCTCACGGCAGGCTTTCATCGTCGCACGACATAGCGTAGTTTGCATGCGGTGGCCAGCCATATGTGTTGTGAAACAGTGCGACACCGTGTGAGTGGCGTAATGGCCGTAAGCACACACGGGCGCCGTCGGGGCGCGAGTCAGCTGTTCGACCACCCAAGGAATCTTGGAAGCCCCGTTGAGAGGGTGACCTAGTTTGTATTATTTGGTGCGTGCACGGGGCGCTACGATGTTGTGCAACACCAGAATACTAGCAGTTTCGGTTCGCACTTTGGTTGTCAAGTGCCATTAAGCAAAAAAAAAAAACTGCCTGTGAGAAAAAAAAAGATGTATTTGGGGACTTCTGCCGCATCCGTTGAACCCCAAAATGCCGATAAAACACGTCGTCTTGTTTCATTGAACTGCCCGTTTAATGTGGCCGCAATCGCCCACTTCCCGTTCCTGGGTGTATTCTATGCGTGGTTCGACCGTGTGGGTTTCACTTTCTTGCCCGATGCGTGATCTATCGCGTTCGTCGTTTTCTTACCCTTGGTTAAATGTCTTTTTGGCTGCCAGAATGCTGCCACCTGTGTCTTGCACTGCACCTCACTGTTGTAGCTCTCCTGGTATTCATTTGTGTCCACTGGCTGGTTTGTATGTGTTATGCCTGTAATCGTTTTCGAAGCTTGACTTTGCATGCAAATAGCGAGAACTGCGGGGTTATCGGTCAGGATCGTGTGGACATTTAAATGGCTTGCTATAGTGTCAGCTGTTCCGTGTGGCTCTTTACTTTCAATTTTTGTGTGTTCATGTTGCAGAAACTTTTGGAAGTCGAGTACACTGTGGATGATGATCGCCGGGACCTTGAAGGAAAGGTTGAGGGGCTAGAGTCTGCTGTCCGCATACTAGAGCTCAAGTCGAAAAATTCGTCTGATCATGGTGTGTTTCACTTATCTCAGATCATAGCTGCTTGCATTGAAACTTCAGTCATTAATCTTTCTTTAACATTTTTCCAGCTTCAAGACTAGAAGAGAAAGAGTCTGAAATGAAAAAGGAGTATGCAAAACTACATGAAAGATACACTGAAGTAAGTAATCCTTGGAAAAAAAAATATATATGTATATATATATTTGTGTTGTTCCCTGGTTCCCTATGTAAATTCTTATTTATCTGCTTGTAGCTATTCAAGACACACATGGATTACATTGAAAGAACAAAAATATTGTTTGGCTCTGACAGAATGGAGATGGCAGGGGTGAAAGGAAGGTGAGTGTTCATAAAAAAAAACTTGTTTGGAAAGTTTGCTAATCTTAAAACTGACAATAGAAGCTTCACCCATTGTCTGCATCATTCACAGTTATGCTGGAAGGCCTGTTTGCAAAAAGCTTGTGCTGGGCTGACTTACCACCCGTATTCGCAAACATGCAAACGCATTGAATCTTAGTGTTCGTCATTGACATCGTCTTTGTTCGTCAACAGCACTGCATCCTTGTGATGGAAATTGCCGTAGCAAAGTGCAGTTGCTAGAAAACACACCTGTGACACTCCTCAGTGTAAAATTATAGCTCTGGAATCGTCAGAGAGGGTTGTTGAAGGCTGTGACTATTGCGGCCATAAGCTGTAAAAGAAGATGCAACACATTGTCATGTTGAGTGGCTGTGCTTGATCCCATTTGGCAGGTCCAGACAAAAGTGTTGAAAAGGGGCAATTATGCATGAAGACAGCAATCATCACATCTAATGTGACATGTTTTCTTACCCTGCAGTGTCCACTGTATCCTATTTAGTACCCTGAATTTAATGCCTCAAAAAAAGGTGGTAAACTTGTCAAAGCATCATGGAAGAGTAGTTATTGCATATTTAATATGTTATAAAGATGTTACTGAGTTTACAAATTTAATCATTGCACTTGATTATTTTTTAATTAAAAGTAATTTAGTTTTGCCTCAAATAAAATTTGTCTAATATTTCTCCTAAAATGAACTGTACTAGAAGAGTAAAAAAGGCAAATGTTTTCTCATATTTTTCTCAAGGCATAACTGCTTTTGGGCATTACAGGCTTTTAATGACGAAAGCTTCATCAAGCTGCGATGTACAGTCAATTTGAAATCTCACATCAATCTCTGGGGTTGTGTTCTATTGCTTGTGTCCTGGATGGTACTCTTGTTGTTGGCATGTGGAGCATGCCGTTTCAGGATTGACTCTGTGGCAGATTCTAGTAGCTAAAGTACTCGACTACTGATCTGCAGGTCGCGGGATCGAATCCCGGCTGTGGCCGCTGCATTTTCGATGGAGGCGAAGATGCTGTAGGCTGGTGTGTTCACGTTAAAAGACGGTAAAAACCCCAGGTGGTTGAAATTTCCGGAACCCTCCACTAAAGCGTCTCTCATAATCATATGGTGGTTTTGGGATGTTAAACCCCACATATGAATCATATCAATCGATTCAAACGTTTACACAAGTAATGCTGGAGTGTTGCTTACACTGCATTTTCTTTCCATGTGGCTGAGCAGCAAGATGGGAATGCACTTTGCACTCAGTAAATCTCCTGGCGGCCAAGCTTCCTTGGGTCTGTCGGGTGAAACCACGCCAGCTAAGACAATTCCTACATCGCCCGACTACCCAGATCTCATTTCACCGTCAAAGAGCAACGATTCCAATGCCAGCCTCAAAAGCGAAATACAGGTTAGTTTTTAAATCAAGCAGTGTGCAGAGTCTTTCATGGTTATCTGGAAAGTTGTTCAAATTTTATTACTCTGTTATTAACTGTTCTTGTCATGTTCAGACACTGTGGTAGGGAGGCAGTGTAATCTCATATATGTAGAGACTGTGGTTGTATGTTGTGCCTTGAATCACACACCTTATAATATGAAAGAATTCTTTTTTTTTAAGGGTGTAGCCATTTGTAAAGTTTCTGTAAGTAAATTTAAGGACCCATTAATTACCAATCAGATAGGCTTAGACAGTTTTCAATGTTTAGAAAAAGATGGGAAGCAACTAATATTTAGTATCTTTGAAGTTGCTGGAGTTACACATACGAAGTACAAAAAGAGAGAAAGCAATTTGATAGCCAGAAAAAACGGCCATTGCTGGCCAGTCTTAAGTATGGACTGATAGCTGGCTCACTGCCTACAAAAACCAGCCAGACTGGTCTAAAGCTGGGCAGGTGGCAATGCTATCTCCTTTATATATCTTTGCTTTATAGTTTCTAAGCTCCTATTTGTAATAGTCACTGTGAAGGCGATGTCTCATTAGTGTGGCTAAGGGATGGTAGTATTAGCCAACTACCATGTTTAGCCCACACCTCTATCAATATGTTGCCAGGTGAAGAGAAGCATATTAACGCGATCGCATCAAGGAGCTCGTTTCACAGAAATACCGACGTCGTCGGCGGCGTTGACATGGGCATCATTGGTTGTGAGCGAAAAATCATCTTGTCCGTGATCCAAAAATAGAAAAAGATACAAATAAAATAACCGAAAAAATTTCCAGATCCGTGTCAGGATTGAACCTAGGTCGTTTGAATGGCAAGCAGATGTTCTACCACACAGTCGTGCGTTTATTTGGAAATACCATGACGATAACTTGCTCTGCTTGAAAATGCAGTGAAAATAAGTTCCATGCTTTAGAAACACATGTGTCCTGTATGCAGGGTTCACAATACACCATGTACATAGTACTGCAGTAATAGTGTGTGGTACAAATGCATGTTGCCATTATGTGGATATCATAACGACTTCGGGGTTCAAAGCCGGCCACCCATAACAAAAGTCACACATGTTATTACGTGTATTCTCTTAAGACCATGTAGTGGGTGCATATCAAGTTCGAGACCAATTCACGTGTATGATTGCTTATGGTTTGAAGCGTGCTACCCATTACACAAAATGCAGCCATATGCAAAAGCTTCGCTGACCTTTGCTACTTCAAATTTACCAATTACATTGTAGTAATTCACAATTTAAAGTTCCCGACTAACATTGTACAATAAAAGGTACACATCAAGTGGTTTGAAGCACACACTAGGGACAGGATGTCGCTATCACGCTCAACTCTTTTTAAAAGGGCCGTGCAACACTTGTTGACCATGGTCAGAGAACGCTGCTGATCCATAGAAGAGGCTCCCGAAAAAACACGAGCCAAATAATATAGCGCAGCACCTAGCCTGGAATTCACAATAAATGATCAAAGTCAGCTAAAAATTGCTTTCTGTTCTATCGACAAATGACAGAAGATGCTCAAAAATTACTTGTAGAAAGTCCATCTATCAGCCATTAGCCAATTTGAACATGGTGCGCTCGGTGGTTGCAATGATTGCCGCGGGAAACCGCGACTTGCCCATGCGTGCGTGTATGATCACACTGAAAAAGCTGTACATTCGAAAGAAAAAAAAAAATTTAAAAGTGCTCAAGGTCACGAGGCGCGGGTGACATATTTTCTTTGCTCCTGCCATCCCTCTCTGCTTAGCTTCCAGTGCTTTTATCGGGACGAGAGAAGAGAGAATGCAATTGCTGCATGCGACAAATCTTTGCGACTCCACTCGCACTTGATGAATTCTTAAAATTTTTGCGGCGTTGAATTCGTAAGGCAATAAGCTCTTCCAGTGAATTCATTCCATGGTTACTTGAGAAAGTGTTTCAAGCCCCCTTGAAAGGTGAAGCTTAAGGGTCCCCCCATTTTTACAATGCTCTTGCTGGATATCTGAGATTACTTTGGTAATAGTCAGGATGGCCTCTTAGCAACAGTGTTCATGAGGATCATTGCTTTTGAACTTTTTTTAATGCTTGCTTAGTGACAATTCCAGTTTTAGGATTAGCCTCTACTCAATGAAAAATGGTATGAGAGAGCTCAGCTAGTGGTCTGTTTATCAATTATGCTATGTTGGATAGAACTGAGCATATTGAATAAAAAAAAGTGTATTCATTTTGATCTGTTTATCAGTTGCCTAAACTGTGCATTGTGATTATAGCTATGTCATTGTAGCAAGACCTTTGCAGAAACCCTTTTCATAATTAACATGGTAGTCACTTTCGTGTACTTTAGAGAAAGTTACGGATGCAGCTGGCGTTGCTTTGGCAGTGTCGATGAACAGTTAATGTTTTGCACCTATAATATGCAGATTTGTTTTGTTGCCATGTTTATGAGCAGATTTTCCTCTGTGCCTTGTTCTGTAGGAAGTTCACATTGGTACAGTTCCTCCTGCTCCACAGGCAGGACTTGCTGAACCTAAGGTTGGCCATGTGCAAAGTAGGTTGTCCATGATTTGTTCTTTGTGGCGAGCATGTGGTTATGTAATGGGTGTATCATTGTGCCTGTAAGCTGCCTCCCTTGTATTCTTTTAATTACTACTTTTTGCATCAATAGTATTTATTATTTACAAGTATCTAAATCTGTTTGGTGCCATTTTGTTTGCAGCTGTCAAATTGTTCTTCTGTTCAGGTTAATTACACTCCTTGGAAAATGATACCGCTTCCCTTGTATATTGCCATGCCCCTTTGCCGGGCACAGGTCAACCCAATTAAAGAGTTTCTCTTTGAACTCACAGACTGCTGCCTTTGTCGACGTCAGGACCACGTGACAATATTATGTGTCAACCCCTGCATTATAGTTAAGGGTAGTGCAAATGGGGTTACAGTTTGGAATCATATACTGGAATCGCAAACAAGTTGCTTGCTGCCTGGAGAGCTTTCGAGCGCTCAATACCAGAGGGTGTGCACATTTTACTTTTGAAAATTTGTACAATGAAAGATTTATAAACGCATTTCTGTTGCAACATTCATCTTTTGCTGTGTTTACTGCAAGGAAATATTAACAAAGATTGTGAAAGTTATTCTGAGTGCATCTTTTATTTTTCTGTTTTCCTTCTTTAGAAAGTGGTTGGGTGGATGGTTTCAGCACGGACATGTCCATGTCGGAAACAACATCACTCACTCCTGAAGTGGAGGACATTGAGGACATTACTCATGATGATGAAGTTGGTGTTGACAAAACAACAGTGCACAGGTAAAGTGTACAAGTTCGCATGAAAGAGACAGGCGTAAAACCTTTCTTGGTTGTACCACGCAACATCCTTGCTCTGGGTTCTACTAGTAAAGTATGTCAATTTTAAAAGGACATTAAAAAGAAAATGACTTGGTTTAGATTGACAAACTTCTCTCTGAGAAGGTTAATGCCATATGTCTCATAATCATAAGCTTATTATTAGCAGAGAAAATCAAGGTTGAAGTTTCATTTTTAAATTTCATGCTGAAATGTCCACATAGGACATTGAAAAATTCAAAATTTATTTTTCGTATTTTTGCGACATTGGCTTGATGAAATTTGTTAAAACTTCATATTCTTGGGTCTATGGCAGCCACAGATGAGAATGTGCTTCATTTTTAAAGATTAGAAGCTACGTAGAACCCAGTAGACACCTTCAAAACCTATGACATAACGACATTTGGTGCGGGCATCTCAAGGTGGTGTCTTTACCTGCATTTCCTTTTTGCATATTTTGCCGCTCACCAGAGTGGCATTTTCAAGATTGTGGATTTGTACTTTACTAGTACGTGAAAAATGGTTTTGCTTTTTAGTCTTTCTTTAAAGGTGCTACCTCACAAAATGGGATTTTGATCACACCATAGAAAAAGGTGGCATTCAAATTGGATCAGGAAAGCTTAAAAAAAATGAACCCCTTCAGATTATCTGCGGAGTACAGGATACATATTGCGGTTTTTGATAGAATCTTGTGTTTGTAACATCTGAGTTTCAACAGTGGAAGGGCAATGCTAAAAATTTTTTTGCATTATGATTAGAGGCCTGTGCGATTGTACAATGTTTGTAAGGTGTATTGAAAGAGGCCAGCCTGGCCGCGGTAAGTCAAGGGGACAAAGAACGTCACATGAAGGGCTTCATACGGTAGACATGAACGACCTCGGTTGTTCAATAAAGGGAGTCTGCTGAGGCTACAAGGGGCGTCATGCTATTGTACACTGGTGAAGTCTCTTTGAGAACTGTGTATGGTCCTATAAACCGTGGCTGAAATTTGTCGCACAAACCAGGTGGGCGAAGAGGCATCAAGAGGAGCACTTTGTCTCCAGGTCGAAAGGATACAACACAATGTTATTCTTCGAAACTGGCTTCCTCTCTTGCTGTGTGGCTTCAGTATTCATACGAGCACGTTGGCGACACTGGGCTAGTCGTGAAATGTACTACTCAGAAGCGAATGGAGATGGATTCATGTTGCATTGCTGGTAAAGAAAGAAACATCCAGAAAGTAAGTAGGGGAGCTTCCGTAAATTAGGTAAAACGGGGGGGTAGCCACTTGTTTGCTGAATAGCCATATTGTAGGTGAAAGATTTGTATGGTAGAACAGCGTCCCAGTTATAGTGGTCTGGTTGAATACAGGCGGCGATCATGTCAGCAAGAGGGCGGTGGAATCGCTCAGTCAAGTCGTTAGTCGGGGATTGATAACTAGAGGTGGTCCTGTGAGTTGTGCCGGAGGCACGGAGAAGTTCGTTCACTAGTTGCAAGAGGAGCACTTTTTCACGATCACTGAGCAGAAAACGTGGACCACCATGGCTCAGCATAATGGCTAGTAGGATTGAATCGATAATTTCAGAAGCTGGGGGGAGGGGGGACCATAGCAACAGATGCCATTGCGGCGTAGCGCATTCAATGATCAACGGCTGTCACTATCTACCGGTTTCCAGCAGCACTGACTGGAATGAGGCCATACAAATCGATGCCTACAACTTAAAATGGTATTGCTAGGCATGGAAGAGGCTGCAGTGCACCAGCAGCAGCACATGTTGGTAGTTTTCTACATAGGCAGATAGTACAGGAGCTGACATATCTAGCTACACTAGGGGTAATGCCAGGCCAATAAAACTGACTTCAAAGGCGATCGTAGGTTTTATAGTAACCAAGATGACCAGCAGTTGGATTGTCACGAAGTGCTCTGAGGACGTGTAACCGAATAGGTCGGAGTAGAATGGAAAACCAGCGCTGATCATCAGGATGGTAAATTGGGCGGTACAGTATCGAGTTGTATATCTTAAATTGCAAGAGTTGGCCGCGGAGCTTCGCATTTGGTGGATGGGAATCGCTTGTGAGGTAGCCTATAATACTCCGACAGTACGAGTCAGCCATCTGGTGAGAAAGAAAATCTTGCACGTCGTCCGAAGGCAGCTGGCCTATAGAGGCCAGAGAGGGAATCGCTGTAAACATGGACCTCGGGTGTGTGTTGTGCAAAGTGATTGTGGAAACGCTGAGAGGGGCCGCCAGTAGTGAGCAGCGAGAAAGAGCGTTGGTGTCGCTATGCTTTTTGCCACACTTGTAGATTATGTCAAAGTCGTACTCTTGAAGGCGTAGAATCCAGCCGCCAGGGCATCCCGACAAGTTCTTCAGTGTTGAAAGCCATCATAGAGCGGGGTGGTCAGTGACGATGGTAAAATGGTGGTCGTGTAGATAGGAACCAAACTTCTGCTCTGACCAAATGACGGCGAGGCACTCTCGCTTGGTGATCGGCAGTTCCTCTCAGCTGCCGAGAGGACACGGCTGCCGTGTGCAATCACTCGCTTCCGCGAAGAGTTGTTGCGTTGCAAGAGCACGGCTCTTATACCACGGCCGCTGGTGTCTGTGTGCAGAAGGGTCGGTGCATCATCGTCAAAATGGAAAAGTACATGGTCGGTCGTGAAAGCACTCTTCAGCGTGTCGAAAGCCAATTCACATTCCTGAGACCACTCAAAGGGCATACTAGAAGCAAGTAGCTTATGGATTGGTGCAGCTATGGAGGCAAAGTTTCGTATGAATTGCCGAAATTAAGAGGTGACACCAAGAAAGCTTTGCAAGTCTTCTGGCTTTTCAAGGTGGGGGAAGCGAAGCACCGTAGCAGTTTTTTGAGAATCACGATGAATTCCGTCCTTGCTCACGACATGACTGAGGACCTCAATAGATCTGCCGGCAAAGTGACACTTCTTAGTGTTAGTTTGAAGACTAGCGCCCGCAAGACAAGTCAGGACTTAGTCCAAGCATTGCAGATGTCGAGGAAACGTCGATGAAAAGACAACAATGTCATCGAGGTAACATAGGCAAGACTTCTATTTCAGGCCACACAGAACGGTGTCAAGCATGCGCTCAAAAGTTGTGGGCGCATTGCATAGGCCAAAAGGCATAACGTTGAATTTGTATAGGCCATCCGGGGTTGCAAATTACCTTTCGATGCAAAATCGTACAGAACCATCTTTTTTATGCACAAGAACAATGGGAGACGACCTAGGACTGGTTGAGGTTCGAATTATTTCCTTTCGCTGCATGTCGTCTATGCTTTCTTGAATTATTTTCCTCCGTTCTGCTAGTGACACATGGTACAAGCGGCGGTGCACAATGAATCTTTCGTCGGGTTTAATACGATGTGCTGCAGCAGTAGTCCAAGGTCGATGAATAGGCATCAAAACAGTTTGTGTGCTTTTTCAACAAAGCAAGCAGCTGCTGCTTCTGCGAGTCTCTCAAATCTCTGCTGATGGCTGCTGTAAAGGCCGAGAAAGCAGCATGATCAGCAGAACAGCCGTTAGTGGAGACAGGGGTAAGAGGCATGACGCACACAAGCTCCAGATCGACAACACAACTCACAGTGGTGCCCCACAAAAGTAAAATTTTAGCTGGCGTGGTGCTCGTAGCACCCACGACAGCTGATCCATTGGTGAAGCAAGCCACGCTTGATGCGAGAGCTATGCCTTTACTAAGGAAACTGGGTGACAGGGTGACCAAAATGTCACCAGACTGAACATTGCTAGGCAAAACCGTTATTAATTGCTCTTTTCATGGTGGTAGCTAGACGTCTGCAGCAGCAGCCATAAGTCGAAGTCACCTGTAGATTTTCTCGCTGAGCAAGTGGTCTGTGTTGGTAAAATGTACTGTGCGCTGTGTGTGTTTGATGCCTGGGTGTGTGTGTGTGTGCGTGAGTGATTGTGTCGTGCGTTCACGCTTGAATAAAATTTTAGAAGTACTGTTGTCCAAAACAAATAGCCGCGGAAGCAGAAGCAAGAAAGCCGGAGCCTGAAATGAGTTGGTGAGAGCATGGGGATAGTACAGCGAGCTCTATATGGTGAAGAATGTCATTGATTAGCACACGGGCAGTGCAGAGAGCGGAAGGGCGAATTGCAGTTTCCTGGGCTGTAACCAGCGTAGGTCCATTGTAAGGCGTCGTGACTTTTCTAAGACAGGCACACAAGTCAGCACGAATAACAGAAAACGTAGCCCCAGTGTCTACCAAAACATCAATGTGCACTCCCTCAACTGTGACCGAAATCATATTCTGAGGGCGCGCTAAAGGAATTTCACTCCTGTGTTGGAATGCAGTTTTTCTTATGAAAACTGCATCGCTTAGTTTTCCAGACGATGGTCAGAGGGGAAGAAGGCAGGCTGAAGCGAAGACGAGGAGATGATAGGGCAGTGGTGAACAGCGTTTTGTTGACCGATGAGATGACTATTCTGCATTTCACGCGATGCGGGCAGAGATGGAGGCTGACGAGGAGGCGAGGAGAAATGGCGGCCCTGGTAAAAGGCTCCTCCGGTAAACTCCTGTTCGCGCATGTCGTACTCTCGACGCTCGTCTTGCTGGTTCTTGCAGCAAAAGCGCGAGATGTGTCCACGATAGCCACAATAATAGCACGTAGGGTGAGTCGATCGCCAAGGAGGGTAGTAGCTGGCATTAGCCGTACCAGGAGAGAGAGCAGACAGATGGGCAGATGAGAGCTCAGGCAACGATAATGGAAAGCTCGTGGTAGGCGTGGCAGCAACTGACGCGTACGTTAGTGGTGGCAATGTCGAGTTGACGATGACTAATGATGCGGCGGTGCCATGCGAGGATGATGGTAGAGTGCAAGCGGGAGTGGGTGGGTGGGCTATGTGGGTCATGGATGTCAGCTCCTTGCTGATGACATCATGAAAGGATGCTGAAGAATGCTGAATGGGACCCACTGATGATAGGGAGAATCCCATTGAGTGCACCTCTTCGCCTATTATGTCTTGTAGGTCAAGGTCTGCCATAAGACATGCTGCGTCACTTTCTGGTGGTAGGCGAATAAACTCGGGTTCGTCTAGGCACTGACAGGTTGTGACAACGTCAGCAATGGTAGCTGGACTCTTGATAGCAAGGGCATTGAATGCGACAGGTGTAATCCCCTTAAGAAGGTGGCGTACCTTGTCCTACTCTGGTATTGGTGTGTCGACCCGGAGGCAAAGTGCAAGGAGATCCTCGATGTAGGATGTATACGACTCGCCGATATGCTGTTTCCGAGCCGCGAGAATGGAACAAACAGCCGGAGTGCCAAACGCATGGCAAAGCTGTTCTTTGAAGGTTGCCCAGTTGGAGATGTCAATCAGGTGGTTGAAAAATCACTTCTTTGCGACGCCCGCAAGGTAGAAGGACACGTGAGTTAGCTTGTAGGTATCATCCCACTGATTAACAGAGCCGACACGTTCGAAATCGTCCAGCCAGTCCTCCACATCTTCCCCGTGCATACTAGTGAAGGGATGGGGCTCATGCTGGTGGCTATTGACGACATAAGAAGGCGTAGCATGCGGTTCCGAAGGGGGGCGGGGGGGGGGCGGCTGCAGCGCTGACTTGATCGTGCTGTGACATATTTCCGGACACTGGACCCAAGCGCCGACCTGAACGAAGCTCCAAGAGGTAGGAGCGGTCGAGACAATGACGGGGGATTGAAGAGCAACTTCCATCACGTGTGAGGTCTTGGTTTGGTTGATGATGATTGATATGTGGGGTTTAACGTCGCAACACCACCATATGATTATGAGAGATGTCATAGTGGAGAGAGAGGTCTTGGTTTGGATGACCTTTATTTGGCCCAAGGAGCCGGCAGCCGACAGCTACGATGAACCAAGAATGAAGATGCTTATATGTGACAACGATAATGATGCATGACCAACACATGGTAGTGATAATAATAATGTACAGATGAAGGAGATGGGTATACTAAATGCCTACAGTACATACTTTCCTTGCAAAGTAATCTTGCGGTTTAAAAATAGGGACCTTAGCAAACACTAAAAAGAATGTCAGTTACTAATTACTGTGAATTACTGATAGTATTTGGCTCATGCATTCTTGTTGGAAAGGTTTGTTGGCATTCTATTCTATGTTCAAGTATTGTTATTCATGTATTAAAGAATTCACTCATTATTTTTAAAAATGTATTTTGTTTGATGATGATTTGCCATCTAAAATTGTGGAATTTACCTGCATCTCCACAACTGAGGCCAAGAGTTTTTTCGCCGTGTTTCATAATCTGGCTATATCTGGCAGATTAGCTTTTCTTTTCCAAGTTGTTAACTCCACATGTATGCGAACTTGTCATGCTGTTCTCCTTAAATCGTATCAGAGGCTTTGATGTTGGGTATCTGTGCCATTATGATATGGTCAAGGCATTATGAAAAAGCCTTGTTGAAAGATGAGGCAGCTTTCCACACACTCATCTAATTTAAATGTACTTGATGAGGGCAACAAAGCTTGTCTTGCTTTGTTAGTAGAAACCAGTAGTAAAGTATGGACAGCAGTGACTTTACAAATACACAGCAATAAACTGTAAAAGGCTTTGCTTAGTTTGCTTAGTTCCTTACTGACTTTGTTTGACATACACATAGAGTCCAAAATCATTGTTATAATTTTTGCCATAGGTTTTAGTCGCTCTGACTTGTTAAGTCTATTCTTTTGCTAATGTGAATGACAAATGATTGAAATTGTCGCTGCATCAGCTTATATATATTCATTTTTTAGGAAATTTGTTGCGTGAGTGCCTTACAAAAACACATGCGCCTAAGGATGCTGACATTACTCAGATAATGCAAGCATATAAATGTATTTGGTAATGTTGGTGATAACTATCAGGAAATTACGTTTCATCAAAATTCATAGATGCCTGTAATGTCTTTAATGCTTACATAGCTTAGCATGACTTATCTTATTGTCTGAAGTCTTATTGTGTTATGCTCATCGCACCGGGTACTTCGTTAGCTTTAAAAACAGATATCAATTCGAATGCTCTTATTTTTTGACATTTCAGAGAACAGCGCAGGCCAAACACGCTTTACCAAGAACTAAGTTTTCATGATGAAAACATGGCTGAAGGCGAAGAAGGCTCAGATGTTACAGGTGAGTTGTGAAGTCAACTCTGCAGCCAAAGGGGCACCAGAAATATTTTTTGCTTGTTCTTCAATCTCCCGAACTACCCTTGCATTAACTTCCCGTTTCTTAAAGGTGATTGTAGCTTGTAGCTCAATCAAAGCCACAGGATCTTTTTAGTCTGATCTTCTTCAGTCTCCCGAACTACCCTTGCATTAACATCCTGTTTCTTAAAGGTGATTGTAGCTTGTAGCTCAATCAAAGCCACAGGATCTTTTTAGTCTGATCTTCTTCAGTCTCCCGAACTACCCTTGCATTAACATCCTGTTTCTTAAAGGTGATTGTAGCTTGTAGCTCAATCAAAGCCACAGGATCTTTTTAGTCTGATCTTTTATTGGGGACTTCAAATTGGGAGTTACACTCATTGTGTTACATGAGTGTTCACAAGAAACTTGTGTTTCAACACAAAAAGGGCAGACTTTAAGATCTTAAGTGCGCGAGCTAACTTGAGTCTTCTAGTCTAGATCTTCCTAACACATTGCTATTGTGCTCAGTAGTGCTACTGGACATTTAAGCCTGAGTAATAATCCTGTCACACAAGCAAACCTAAGCACATTTTAAGAGCGTACAACTTGGTGATGCTAGGTAGCACGCTACTACACAAAAAAGAAAAGCGTGCTTTGGGAATGATCATAATGGTGATGGGTGACTCGGTAGCACAAGATTTATATTTGTTAATTTAGGCAGCATTTATTGATTCCTGTTACAGTTATATAATTACTCTTTCAAATAAGCTTAGTAGCAAATGCAACAGATGTGACCAATGCGCAGCACTTGCTATGGCATACCCCTGGTGACCTTGGCTGTAAAATGCCTAATGCTGAGAATGGTAAACTGCTTTTTTTTAGTATAGCACGTCCTTATGTGTAAAGATGTTCCTTATAACAAAAACTATGGCTTCAAAATAATGCTGACTCAGCTTTTGATATTTTAAAGTGTATTTTTAAGCCACTGGCACGGAAACTACACACCTTGATGCAGCTTTAGTGAGTTTGGCGAACACACTCGCTGGCATAGGTAGGCATAAAGTGTGGAGCTTACTCAGATTCACTCAAGATTTTGTGCTTAGGGCTCACTCGAACTCAAAATCACTGAAAGTTTCTTCAACCGGACTCACACCCACTTTCTGAAATTTCTCTCACCCGGACACACTCGGACTCGTACTCACCAAAAATAACTCGGCTGGACTCACTGAGATTCAGATTTATGGCTTGATACGAGTCTGAGTGAGTTAACTCATGAGTCAGCATATAAATACTTTTTTTTTTGACCAGGGTGTGAATGTTCCTTAAAGGTACCTTGAAACAGTTTTGACAGTTTTGTACAAACACATTGGGCTGGTTTACAAAGTTTTTAGGATAATTTACAAATCGATTTGAGCTCTCTGCATAAACTGTGTAATTTATTACAATGCTTTAAAGTTGCGAATCGCAGCAGATCACTGCGTCTCGGCCAAATGTGTTATCAACCGCTCATTCACAGGACGACATGCTCTGTTCACGCGACATCACCGAGGCTGCTGATCTCATTGGCTGTAGAATGCACTGAAGTGAGGTAGGCGGGTAAGGTGGCAACACCTGTCTGAGCAGATATCGAATCTATGGCTCTGTTGCCAGATGGCATTCTGTTGGGCGCACTGTGTGATGGCCTCCGAGATTGCGCGCAACCTGTTCACGTGTGATCTCGGAGGTCTAGACTGAGCGGAGCTGAAATTGTCTAGTGCGCTCATGAGAGGTTTGCAATCGCCGGTGATGCCGGTGTCTCATGAGTTGAGGAAGCAAGGCAGAGTTGAAAAGGAGGATATGATATAGGGTAATTGTCCGTTGTGGCCTTGGTACACGGTGTGATGCTGAATTGGTAGTGTGAATGGTTGGATGATGCTCCAGCCGAAACACCGCAAAACTTCGAAAATCCGCTTCAGAGTCCCTCTCATGCCAATATTTCGCACAGCGCTTTGTGATATCGTACATTCACATTGACTTTTCAGTGGTCCCAGCCCAGTAAAGACATTTTTACTGAAAGAGATGATTAGGATGACATTGTGAAGCTTCACGTGAAAGAGATCGTGGGGGAGAAGTAGAAGTCTAGGCATCCCTTCCCCCCCCCCCCCCCCTAATTTGTAACTCACGCCTATAGCCTGTAATCAATAAATATTGAGGTGGCGTTTTAACGCTTGTGCATTGAAGTCCACATAGGGATGATAATAATGCCAAAGTTGTGTAGATAGGACCATATGTTGCAAACAAATGTGGTGCCCACAGCACTTGGGGCTTACTTGGACAGAGACTGGCCAAAATCTTCCTGTGTTGCACTCGCTTGGACTCAGACTCGCTACTAGTAAAAGTTTTTTTACTTGGATTTGCTGAGACTCAAACTCATAATTAAATCTGAGTCTGAGTGGGTGAACTCATGTATTAGTTTGCCGACCTTTGCTCATCGGCTAGTGTGTTTGCCAAGTGTTCCTGTGTGACAGCATACAAATGGCACTTGCTCATAGTGTGCGTAAGCTTGCCCCATGTGGCAGGGGTACTGCTTTTCGGGGCAATAAATACCGTTATTTCCCTTTTGTAAGGAAGTACTCGAAGGAAAAAGACCTTGTTTACGACAAGTCAGACAGTGTGTTATTTCTTTCTTGTGTCACGTGTAAACAATAACATTACTTACTGACAATGCTTCTGCTTGTGTGAAAAAATGCTGCCCTCTAAGGAAACTATGTTCACCCCGGAGAGTATGCGTCATCAGGTTAGTCTTGTCAAGCGAATGTATTACGTTCAGGCATGATTGTGGCATGTCTGATAAGGCCTTGGCATTCCCCTGAAGTGCGCTTTTCTCTGTGTTGACTGCTGCATTGCTCTTGCAGCTCAGTTTCTCAGATGGGCATTTGCTGGCGGGGCACAAATACCGAGTATCTTGTGTCTGTAGGTGTAATGGCTACACTGCAGAATCGGGGGGAATTAGGCTTTGGTGTGGAATAAGACTGCAATATATACAATTATTTATCAACAGAAGTGCAGAATTCTTTCTTCCTTGCTATAACCCTTAGTGGCTGCACTAATGCATGTCGCTGCAATATAACTAAATGCTTTTCTGCCCTAAGTTTGATCTGTTGAATCGTTCATGTTCTTATCAAACAATCATGATTGGATGCAGACTTTTTAAAAGCTTTTTCGATAGAGCAATCTTGCATTTTTACCTCACAGTGCAAATGCAATTTCGATTCCTTACCACATGCCATAATAAAAAAGAAAAGTACGAACATTAACCAGAAAACATGTTTTCTAATGTATTGTGCCGTCTGTTTAATTAGTTGTTTAGCTTGAGACATTTCTGCTACAATGAGGTTGTATATTACTATATTTGTAGTAACTGAACGAATAATCTTAATCCACTTTATGCGCAGACCCAGAACGGTGGTCTAGTGGCTAAGCTACTCGGCTGCTGACTCGCAGGTCGTGGGATCGAATCCCAGCCACAGCGGCTGCATTTTCGGTGGAGGCGAAAATGCTGTAGGCCCGTGTACTCTAATTTGGGTGCATGTTAGATGTTAGAGAACCCCCAGGTGGCCGAAATATCCGGAGGCCTCCACTATGGCATCTTTCACATTCATACAGTGGTTCTGTGATGCTGAACTCCAACAATTATTACTTTACTCACAGTTCTGATAATGGTGACCAGACTAGCCATAGCTGGTCTGCAATTGCAGAAAATTCAGTGACTAAAGCTTGGCTGAACTTGGGGACATGCTTTGTGTGAGATGGGCATGATAACAGCATCTGTTCACTTCTGAGAAACTGAACTGAACATGCTCCTTAGCATTGGCTGTATGCTGCATGAATGTGTGGGCTGTTTCTTGGACTTGGTTTCATGCAGCGCTTGCTTTACTCTGCATGTTTTTTTTTTTTTGATTGAGTGCATGGTATTCCTACCTCTCATTTTTCTCTTCCTTGTTTCTGCTTTTTTTTTAAAAATCTTTTCCTTTCTTCTCAGACAGTGATGCAGAAAGTGAGCCAGATAATCACGGTGGCAAAAATGGTAGGCCTCTGTGGCATTTTTGTTCATCCTATTTTTCCCCACCATGCTTAGTATGTTGTACATAGTTGCTGGTTCTGGCTGTTACCTTTTACTACCAGGTGTTTGTCCTCATAGTACTTACCTACCTGCTTGAATGCATATGTGAAAGGCGTATCACATACAGTAGGCTGTAGTGTTCGGTATTTTTCAGCATTCTTCTAGTTGTCAGAGTTTTAATATTGCAAAGCTCAAGCACCATTTCACAAAGAAAATTAAAATAAACTTTTATCTTTCTGGTCACAGAGAGTGTGCTTATGCCATAAAGTAAATTGATTTTTATTATAGTATATAATTAACATAGTAGATATTTCTTTAGTAGATGGTTTTCTAACCTATCTGCCTTTTTATTGAAGAGGGGATGTGGCAATATAAACTATCTTTAGTATTTATGGAGATAACTTGATCAAATTTGGCATGCAGACTTGATTTTTTCTGCTGATGTCATAAATGAAATTGGTGTTCAGCGATCTGTTGCAGCTTTTGAGTTATGGCACTTCGATAGATCCTGATTATCTCTAAATTGATTGATTAATTATACATAATTTTGTCAAGATTTCTGTGCAAAAATATTCAAAGGGCTCATTGTGTGCCATAAAGCTATGGGATTAGTTTTCAATATTTGAATAACCTCACAATAATTTTTTATACATCCTGTACATGTTGTCTCCTTAACAACTTCTACCTTAGAGCCAATTGTGAAAATCTGTATGGCATTTAGACAAATATGGACTGCTTTACAGCACTCAGTAATGTCTCTGGATATAAGGGCAGAAAAAGGAACGTTTATATTTTTTTATGTTGTCAAATGACACCGGGGTGACTGATAGAAAGTTAAGAAAATGGAAGTCCTAGACGATACAGCTTAGAGCTAAAAAACTGAACTCGGAAGAAAACTGGCGGGATTTCTCATTGGAGAAATGGAGCTTTGTGGCAATCTTGAGCTCCAATTCATCCTCTTTACGATGATATGGTGGCACTCTGCCTAGAGAAAGCTTTTAGCTGGGGGGGGGGGGGTGTGTTTTACTGAGGAAAAATGATGATCGCAGCAACCCATTGCAGCAAAAAAACGCCAGGCCACAATTTTTGTGTCTGTATCCCTATACCACAGCTTGATCCAGAAAGAATACCAAATTGGCTTATTCAGGTTTGAAAATGTGTCACGCAACACCCATTAAATTTATGTAAACGTGTGTCATAAAATGCTGTGGAGATTCCTATGCTAAAATGAGGACTTTGTTATATTAAGCTCAGCATATAAGAAGAAAAAAAAGACTCAGTTGTCATCCTCCTGCCAACCTGTGCTGAACTTGCTGAAACATTTTGGCATGCTTTAATGACATTTAAAGTATTTTGTAATATTCCAATGATATACATACAAGTGACAGTACTGGAAACATCTCGTGCATTAAGTTCACTGACCTGCACTTTTTATACGGGCCATATGATGTAATGAAAAATCATACTTTTGTTCTGAAAGTCTGTTACTAGTAAGCAAAATTTGGTCCTGTAGCTAATGTTTTCTGAAAAATGAAGGCGAATGTTTGTTTGAAACATCAGTGCAAGAAATATTTTGCAAGCCGGGCAACTGAAAACAGGATAACGAGGTGTTTCAAGATTGGCGAAGCTTGAAAAAGTTTCATTTATGAATATGAATCGTGTATAATACTGTTTATTTTTGCCTTTTTTTCTCCTCCTAATGATTTGCCTGAGGGCTTTTCCCTGTAAAAAGACCTATATACCAGCACACCCATACCTTTGACAGAAATGTGCTAGAGTACACTTTACTGAATTGTGCTATTTACGTGCTAGTTGCAGAAATGTAGACAGATGTTGGTTGTTGTAGAAAATAGGCAGATATGAGTAGTTGGTGGGGTTCTGTGATAAAAACACAAAACAGCGCTTAGACACAAGACGAAGAAAGAAAGTGACACACAGCGCTGACTCGCAACTGGTTTATAGAAAAAGAGCATGTATGTTTCTTAAAGGCGAGTGCGCATGCTCATTGTCAAAAATATCAAACGTGATATGCTTGTCAAGCCGTATGGCACAGCCTTGTGTGAGCTTCCTAATCACCCCTGATTAATAGGCACATTTCTTTTGGTGATAATGCCAGGGAAGGTTAGCTAACACAATCACTCGTTTTTCAAGTGATGTGGGATGCCTTTGTCTAAGCACTGTTTTATATTTTTATCGTAGTGATGATATTGTTTGTTTCATTACACCTTCATTTTGCCCCCTTGTAAACATTGTACATCAGTGTGGATTACCATATGGCACAACAAATAGAAGCTCTGCGCTGTGACTGCACCAGACATCTCCCTATCAGTGCTGCATTTTCTTTGCTCCTTTAGTAGCAGTTTTATGTGGCATGCTTCTTTAGTGTTTTTATGGCATGCTGATTAGCAATAGAGTACTGCTCTTAGCTTGTGTCATATGTTTGGCTTATGCACTTTTGCTTGAAAGCATTCTTCTTTTTGTGTGGTATATTCCCATGAAAGGATTCATTCCTTAAGTGTTTCATAAATAATAGCTGTTTTTGCAATGTCCATTGCAAGGTGTACAGTGTTGTTGTGTAACAGTTAAGTAACAAACTTGTTTCCTCGTTTCTTGCACGTCCTTACTGACAGTTACTGACAACATATTCGGTAAGCATGACCCATCCGTTTTTCTTAACAGTCATTTGGCATGAATGTAAATGCTGCAAATGTAGAGGCTTGATTCCAAAGCTCTCACCATAAGCTATTGTTTTAACTTGATGTATGTGAGCAGTTATAGTATTTGTAATTTATTTAATAATCTATGGGCCATTAAGGATCAATAAATGATATGAAATTTAAAAGCGACACTATTCTAATATAGTAACAAATATCTATTAGAACACATTCTCGAAGTATATTCTTAAGCTACCTGTTCGAGCAGTTTTTGTCTTCTGAGTGTTGCTTCGTGCTTGCCTTTTCTTTTAAAGCCCCTCATAACAGTAAGCATGTTTCTAAAGCCAAGCTTTACACTGTTTTACAGTGGGTGCTACACAGAACTGGAAAGCTTTGCAACTTTGATGCTTAGACCTGATTGCTTATGCTTTATGTGATCGCAGCATGTAGAAGCTGCTTCGTCCTCAATACAAAGTGCCTGTCTGCATTTAATAGGGCAAGCAATTTTTTCTAGCAATATCTGTTAGCTAAAAGCTTCTGAATTATTTAATGTAACCAGGATGGTTTATTTGTAAAAACAGGGTCTTTTACTTCAGTTACTTGACAAGCAAAAAAGATAATGATTAAATAAACATTGCAGGATTTATCTCTTATAGCTATTGCTTCTGTGTTTGACTTTTATCCAATAATGTTAATTTTCAAAGATCATTTTCAATAACAAATGCTTATTTTTGCAGGCATGGGAAAGGAGGTTGAAAACATCATCATGGAGAACATTGAGCTCCTTGCCACGAAGTAAGTGTTTCCTGTAGACGTTTCATGGTTGCATCTGCTATCTGGGAGTAGCTGCATGTTTGCCGAGTTCATGGAAGGGTGTCGGCTGCTCATTAGAGGCGTCATCATCATCATACCAGTAGTTTTTGTGTACAGTGGTGCTTATTGAAATAGATGCCAAGGGCAGCTCAAAGAGAAGTTATCAGGGACTAACAAATTATTTGTTCCACGATTTATGCCCACTGCATGCCAATATTAACACCTAGTTGTTTCTGCTTCTAGGAATGCGCTAAACATTGTTAAAGACGACCTAATCGCCAGGGTTGACCTTCTTACCAGGTGAGTTGGATGCCAAAGCTACTGCTTCTGCTGCTCTTGCTACCTTTTTTACCTGTCTTTTTTTTTCTTTGTGTGAGCTCTCATATCTCCCTGTAGGAAACTATACTGATTTGAGCATTCGGACAGTAACATTTCAGCAGTAGAAGACTTATGTCTGCTGAATGTAAATAACAAAGGTCACATCATTCCTAGGGACCTTGTAAATTTTTAAACACATCTTGCTTTTCATGGTTATCAGGAATGGAGGAAGTGACAAAAAAGTTCTGTATGTAATTGACACACTTTTGTGGAGCCGTTGTAGAAGGGACCTCCATTTGATGAGTGTTTTAAACTTAATTCTGACAGCAAGTAAGACTTTGTCACAATCATACTAGCAAGAAGGCTTGCATCAGTGTTTAGCATTCTTCAGTTGGCTGTAGCTTCATAGATACATTTTATGATTTTTTATGGTTAATTTAACTCTGCTTCTAAATTATAACAAATTGAGCTTGTTCATGGTGTAAAATGATTCATGTTCACTATGTCTCTACTTGCAATAGACTCTTGAAATGTGTGCAGTCAAACCCATTTATGTGTTGAAAGTAGCTCCTGCAGTGTGCTTGAGCAGCCACGCCGAATAGTGGGTCTTTTTTATTTTCACATTTGTATGTGAAATTCTAGAAGCTTTTGAAACATTTGATGAAATATAATGCACTGTGTAATTGTCAGATGCCAAAGGTCTGGCTGCTGCTGTTTTGAATTACAAGCGGATGCAAAAACACTTATTAGACAGCAGAGGGGCACTTTTGGTTTCACTCATGAAAAATCTGCATGCTAATACAGGGCTCACGATTACACCTTGGTAGCTTCACCTGTACCTCCCATAAACTGCATGTGCGGTGGTAAGACCAGGGGCTCTGTTTTCTGTCCATTTTCCCTGCCATTGACTGCTTGGGTGCTGGCTTACCATGGTCATTTCAAAGGCTCTTGTATAAATTATCACTTTTTTTTTTTCATGCTGGAAGCTATTGGCAGCTGCTACAAGATAGGAAATGTTTGCGTGTGTAATCATCTTATTACCTTTTTCATATAAAAGATCGGGCTTGTGCATTATTTGGGGGTAATTATTGGTAATAACATTTAATAATGGCCAGTGCACCATTACCGTGACCTCCATCATGGCTGCACAGTCTGACAGTAAAGGGCCAATAAATAACCTCGGGGTCTGAAAATTGTTATGTGGAAAAATATGTGCACTTTTGCGATGTGAATATACTGCGGCAAGAATTTTGTGAATACGTGCTATAATAAGGAAGTTACAGGGGTTAGAACATCCGTTATAGCTGGTTTCAAATTTGCGTGCGGCCTCGCCACCCTTCTTCGCCATAGGAAGGGGAAAGGCATAACCTATCGTCATGACTCCGCCCACTTTAGCAATGTGACACGACGTCAGTGATATATCTTCGCTGCGCAGCCAATAACTGAGCAGGGAATCCCCGACATAAATACGTGTCGTAGCGACGAGAGGAGGAAGAGCAGTTCGAGGAGCAGCTTTCCCTTAGTGATAAAGTAGAGCAACACCTCTTTATCTCGGAGACCTTTGTTCTGGCAATACCGCTTCTCCTAGTAGTCTCTGTCTCTACAAAGCAACAGAGGGCAGCGCAGGAAAATGAAAACGCGGACTATGTGGCCGAAACTGCATGACTATAAAGCCAAGGTGCGGTTTCGTAGAGCGAAGGACCAGTTGACAAGCTCAGTTGCCCGCAAGCTTGCGTCACTGTGCGTAAGAGGGGCATTGGTCAGGCAAAGAAAATAAGCGTAGGAATTGTATTACAGCACAGCACGCAGTGCTGTGTATTTGGAAAATGTGATTGCCGTGGTCTACTATATGAATTGGCAAGCTTGTTTGAGGGGTATAAAAAAAGTCGGAGCCTGTTTACTTTAAAAGAACTGTGCAGCGCTAGAGAACTTGGGTGCCATGCAGGTGGTGCATTTCCCCTGCATGCACCTGCTTTTCCTGGAGCCTACAAGTACTATACCGTGTCAACATCATAGAACTCACAGACAACGATGCCGAGGAAAGTATTGGGGATGTAATTAGTAGTAATCATAATGTTAATGTGAAGAAAGAAAAGTTGACAAAAAGTAACTTGACTTGCCACTGGCAGGGACAATATTATTCCTTTAAAAAAAAAAAAAAGACGAGTCTTTAAGAATTTTCGCTTTTCTACAGTGCATCAGCTCGCAGCATTTACTATGGCAGTGTGCTTCTAAGGCGCAGTTCCCATCACAGCTGGTGGTATCACAAGGGCAAAATGTGGAAACATTCATTACTGTGCTTTGGTGCACATAGATATAGCAGGCTATGAAAATGTACCAAGAGCTCTGCTGAAGCTCACAGCCAGTGTTGCTTTGGTAAAACAAGCCTGACTGATTGATTAGTCAATCAGTGAATCACTGTATAAAGATCAGGATCATACCAATACAAGCTTTTTAGGGCAGGACAGGTGTGTGCAGGAAAGGGTCACATGCTGGTAGACACCAGTGCCATTCTTTGCAATTTTACCGTCAAGTTTCAGGGCGCATGAATATTTACTTCGTGAAAAAACAATTGGCTAGAAGGTTTTGGCCAAAGCTTTCTTATCACTGGCGGCTTTGCTGCATTTAGCTCATGTTTAGCTGCTTGTTTGTCATACCGGTTAGTTGCCTATTATGGCCCCCCCCCCCCCCTTTTTTTGCTGGCCTACTGCACTAATGATGTAAGTACCCATGTCTAAGTATATGAGGAGTCTGTTAAAAAGAACTTCAGCCGAATGGGCTGCTTTTGGAAGCTATTTTGTGAAGGCTTTGAAAAGAGCACTAATGTCGAAATAATGGAAAAATGTTTCTCGTTGTAGCAAGCTTTTTGTTATAATTATTTTTTTTGTGACATTGCCTCCCATAACATGTGCTCAATCACTGACATGTTTGTGTATGACAGCCACTGAAAATGTGTTCAAGCATTTCCGTAAGTCTGACTTATCTCTGCAAAGTAGGATTGAAATGTTAAGGTATTTTTTGTAACTTTAAATGACCTCACAAGATGTTGTGCCCAGTACCCACCTGTAAACACTGTATATGTGTAGCAGAAAGAGACTTGCAACATATGTTTTCAGTGGAAGGCATTTTTTGTCTAGCAAAGCTAGCATTGGATCACATTGTAGTAAAACATCTTTGTTTGCCTTCTCAGTGAAAAAGAGATTCTTCAAGGTGAAGTGAAAGCACTCGAACATGCTCGAGATTCCCAGAAGCAGAAGATTCATGAACTGGAAGATGAACTCAGGAAGATCAGAGAGGAACTTGAAAAAATGAAGGCTGCCAAGTCTGACGACGAGGTATGCACATACATTCAGGTCTGGTCTTTTTTGTTTGTTTATACTGCTAGATTGTGTTTCGAAGTTGTAGAAGGCTCTATATCTGTAATGTGAACATGGTGCTTGGATTTGTTCTTCTATAAAACATCATTTTATCATGCAACCTGATTTGTAAACAAGGTATACATCTTTATTTGTATGATACTATGCAGTACAGAATATTTGTAGCTTTAAGAATTATATGTGTGTATGTTGTGGCTAAGCCAAACCCGTGTTAGTGCTTTTACAAATCAGCTTTTCCTTCATATGAACTTTTTCTTTGACAACAATGCCCAAGGCTTTACAAATAAATCCACAGTAATGGGACAAGTTTGTCATGCCAGCTTGGTTGCTTAGATTAGTGAACAAGCTAACAAACTACTGTTCTTCTTTTCTTGGTCTAGCTGTACATTCTGAAATTGGCAAGTATTTACTAGTATTTTGACCTATGACTATTTTAGTGTATCACCTACATACTGCATAATTGACTTGTTTATGCATGTGCCTTACTAGAATGACTGTATATCCAGTGTTCAGTGCATAACCAAAACATTTTTTTCGTCTACGCTTGTTTGTTGGGCAGTGAGATATTGCCAGGGTGCTGCAAATAATGTGCAGCCTGTGCCTTGTCTGACATGTGCGTAGCTCTGCTACTTGCATTCAAAGCAATCTCAGGGGTGGAAGTGCTGTGCCAATTGTGCTGTTCTGCCCCAACCTGACCTGCTGCGCCCAACTGCGCATAGACGTTAATTTCTGCAATGATTGTTGATTGGATTGAAGCATAAACTGCCAAATTTAGCCAACTATTATCATCGACTCAGCAACACTGAGCATTGGCCACACAAAGGACGCGGCTGCATCCATACCCACTGTAGTTTGATCACACGTTCAATCATGATCACGTGCTTTGCTTCATTGATTGGGCTTGCTAGCACTTGTCTTATCACTGTTATCTCCGTGGTTTCCCATCAGAAATGGTGGCACCAACATGAGCAACTGTGAATTATCTAGTAATGCAGTAAAACTTCAATAATTTGTACTCGCCGGGAACGGGGAATGATCATGAACGGCAGCATGCATTTACAAGCACAAAGGTGCATCTCCTGACGTGCGCCATCGCCACCAATAAGCAAATACAGTAACAATTATGTTGTTGCCCGAAGTACCCATCAAAAAGTGTTTTCTTCTTTTTTGCCGAAGTGGGGAAAAGATACCGGCTGGCACTCCCGCACAACCGTTTGATAACACGCAGTTGCAAAGCAGCATTTCAAAACTGTTACAGGGTCCTGGATACACAGCGACTGAGATAGCGACAGAACGGATTGGCTTTCCTTGATACATATGTGCGCTTCTCTACCGCAATCTGATACCAAGCGACAACTGATAGTTTCATTGAAACATGGAGTAGTTGTGTGGATTAGATTATCTCCTGGTTAGTAGCGTGCAGCACAAGGCCTGTGCTGCTCACGCGGTTGCTGCCGGGCTGCTCACTGTAGGGTGCGAGCTGATTTGCCCTGTGAATTGCTCGTCCTCACTTTGCTTGAGACCGACGAGCACAGATGAGCAGAGTAGTGAGTTTGATCAGCGGCGGGATAACGAACTTCCGCCACACGAAGTGCGTCACGAAAACAAAACATAAGCATCGCTTATCTCTTGTTTTTTCCGAGTTATTTCTCTGTCAGCTGTGATGCTTAATAATGGGAGCACAGACATGCGCACGTCCCCTCCCGCCCTCCGGTCGCTCAGGATTGGAAACAATCAATAGCTAGCCGCTTAAGTCATCGACGCAAAGGAACAGACGTCTCACTCTGAGTGACGTACTGCCTTTTTGTATATGAGGTGTGTTCATCGCGAATTGTGCCCTGTCGGCCCGGGTTACCAGGTTTGGCTACTTTGCACCGATTTGGCTTCTTTTTTTTAGGCTGGTGGCAGGAAAAAAATATTGGTTACTGGGCTATTTTTTAGGTAGCTTTATTCAGCCTCGAGTTGAACTTAATTGGCCAAACATGCCTAGTAGGTTAAGATTCATAGTTTTAAATTGCTCAGCAAATCATGACAGGGAAAGAGGACACGCATGCACGCACACACACACACGTGCTGAAACAGAGTTGTGCAGAGTTGTGGGTAGTAAGTCTGGTCAGCTCATTAGTACTAAATGTTTAGTGAAGAGCATTGGAATTCTTTTTAACAAGAAATAATTTGGTTGACAATGAAGTTTGACTCTAGAAAGTTGCGCCAAAACTAATTTGTATTGCTCCAAAAAGCACCTTTTGTGCTCCGAACCTGCGCCAAAGCTGCCCCATAACAGCATTATTCCTGCTCCCTGAGCTGCTCGAAAACGCTAAAGTCCACTTCCACCTCTGAATCAGTAAGTTCTACTACAGTGATGGAAAACAGCATCTGCTTAAGAATAAACTACCCAAAGGTAGCAAGTTGATCTGCTCAATGTTGCACCTTGCCAACTTCCATGCTGAGGCTGACATCTCATGTTAAATTAATTACATTTGTTCCAGCCAGATCAGCTGCTGATAGACTTTTTTGTTTTATACAGTCAAATCCATTTATAACGATACTCATTTTAACAATATATCATTTATAACGGTGAAAATTTGATGCACTGTCAGCTTTTTTATGTTTTCTATGGTGAAATAACTCACTTATAGCAATGCCCACATGCTACATTATCTATTATAGCAGTGAATTTAGGCTGTTGGGTTTTCGGGCAGAGAGGTAGTCGAATTTGAAATCTTTGAAAAGAAAAAGAAAGCTAGCAATTTAAGAGAGTCTCAGCATCCAAAACTTCAGACATTGTCATACATAGGATTTATGGGGCTGGTGGCGGTCTCGCGAAAGCATCCAAATTTTATACATGTTTCTAAAATTGTCAGCTTTGTGATTTCTGTCACTAATGTCTGTTGGCATATCCCATCCGATTTTATACGTATTTACCCACATAATTGTTGCACTTTTTTTTTGTAGAGAACAAGTGAAAAGTTGGCAGGTGAGAGAATTACGAGAGGAAAACTTTCTGCAATAACTTACGGAGTGAAAAAAAAAAAATGCAAGTGGCCATAAATATGAGTTTTCGCGCTAGCAAATTATTACAAGCATTGAGAAGTACTAATCAAGACTCACCTTTGCAAAAAAACCACAGGTTAGCACAAGACAAGATTTATTTGAGACACAAAAGTTGCAAGCAAACAGTAGACAGTTTCGGAATACCTTACACAATGCTTACGGGCGTAGCGTTAGCGTACGTCACTCAGCGAAAACCTGCAAAAGGTTAGTGTACGATGTCAACCTTGAGCTGATGGCCATGTAACACAGAATCGTCGACAGTTACCATCTGATGAAATAGAGTTTTGCCATGCATCCCAGACGGAAGGCTCAGAGCATCTTGTTGGCTTACAGCTGCCCATTCTACTGTGGCCAGTAGCGAACACAAAACTCGTGGACTACAAAGTGCCTACCGGCAGCCCTGTTGCTGTTGTTTAGTGACTGATCAATCACTTTCAACTTGAAAGCAGCTGTGTAGCTTCCATATCGCCCCATAGTGTAACCACAGAATGGACACATCGTACACTAACATGCCTGCTGTAACATGCACACATGCCACATTGGCCTGGCTTGGATCGCATTCATGCTTCGTGTGTTGATATTCTGCATAATGCTTAAGAGATCGCGTCAGACTGTCATGTGTTATCATGATCAGTAGTTGGAAAGAGCAGACGACATTACAGCTGCAATTTTTGGAGTGTGATTATTATATGCAGGAAAAGAAATTGTATTTTTGTTGGGCAATAGGTGGGTGCGATTATTATGCAAGTGCGAGGATTACACAAGTAAATACGGTAGTTTCCCCATGACAGCCTGTCATCTCATGTATTGCTTTTTTCTTACGTGCAACTTGTTCATGGCAATTATTATTTTCATGGCATTTGAGTATAGTTATAAGTGGGTTCAACTGTATAGGAGAATGGCTGTACCATAAATGAAAGAAAATAAAAGGTCCTCATCCTGTCAATGTGTTAGTACTTCTTGTTTTTGTGCGGTTAGTATTTTTGTGCGAAGTTGCATATTGATGTCAAAAAAGGCGCAGAATATTAAGTTTTATTTTTTTTAATGCTTAACTTTTAAGGTTGTTGAGGTCTGTAGTTTCAAGGATAGCTCCAATTCTTGAGAGTTAAGCCTAGCCATTTCATACATGCTGTGCTGTAACTCCCGTGGGATGGTTGCTTTGGAATTGCAGCAGGAGGACGTTCCAATGGCTCAGCGTAAGCGCTTCACCCGTGTAGAGATGGCTCGTGTGCTCATGGAGAGAAACCAGTACAAGGAGCGCTACATGGAGCTGCAGGAGGCCATTCGGTGGACAGGCATGATCAAGGCATCGCGCACGGACCCCACTGAAGACCCAAAGAAGAACCGCTCCTCCATCTGGAAGATGTAAGTGTGATCCCTCTCTGAATGCATGTTATCGCTTGACTTGGCTTTGATAAACCTTGCTTTACTATCTGGTACAGCCTGCTGGCTTTTTCTTTTGGATTTCATTTAATTTGCACATTCTGGCCATTCTTGTGCAACTATAATTGACAAGATCCCGATGTATTGATACTGAACAGGCTACAAAATGTGATTAGGGAAGAAGCATAACCGTTACAAGACTCAGGACAACAGATATAATACAAAAGCTTCCAACATTTTGTGTTCATTCTGCTCCTAGTATTTCAGTGCAATGTAGGCCTGTTAACACAGTTTGTGTAGCAATGGCTTTATGGAACTTGTGGGAGACAGTGCATTGTGCAAATAGTGAGTGCTCTTAAAAGGCTGTGAAATGGACGACAGTTGAACCCTTTGTAGGAGACATGCTCTGTGGAGCATTTATTATCTTTATATGAGGTGTCTCTTATAAGCAAGGTACCACGCATGCATCTTCTTATCAACCCCTATTTTATGGTACTATTGGTAGGAACGCCAGTGTCTCCTATACCCATTTTTCTCTTACATCAGTCTCTTATGAAAGGGGTTCGACTGTATGTTGAGGGTTAAAAAAAGCACCACGTTAGCTAAAAAAAAAAAAAGTTCCCATGTAGCAAACAACAGCCATTTTTTTCAATTTACACTTTAAGCATAGCATGAACTGGAGTGTATTGGCCTCGCCATAGCATAGCATGAGCTTTAGTGTATTAGCCTTGCCATAGATGTCAACAACTGTCTTGTGTTCTGTCTTGTAACTTACCTCCAGTGTGTAGCTGTAAATACAGGTGCAGTGTTCAATTATGCTTGTGTTACGCAGTAGCTGAATGTTAATTGTGGCGGCACTGTACTTGAAGTGAGTGGTCGCTATACTGCTTCTTTTTCATGATCGGTGGTGGCATTTCTTTCTTCCTTTCTTTTCTCACGCATTCGCACATGAAGCACAAAGTGAGTAGCAAATTGTCCAGTAATGAGTGTGCAGTGTAAAAATTTGCTTTGTTGAGCCTAATTGTTTCTTTTGCATGATTCGGCTTTGCACTTTCTATTCTTTTGCTTATGCTACCAAACTGCAATGTATTTGGCGTCATCAAGTTTATTTGATACTGAAAGTGTGTTGTGTTTTTGAATCTCTTCTCGAACCTGAAAATCTGGCAAATAGCACAAATACAGAAAAAACATTAAAGCATCAAGCATAATACGACTCCTAGAAAACATGCTATATTAGCATTCACAGGGTTATATTTTTGGTCTGTGGATAGTTACACGATTTATAGTAGCACTGTTTGTGTTATCATATTTGAACATATTAAATGAAGCAGAGCCTGGATAAGAACTTCACTTAAAGTTATTGAGCTGAAGCTAAAGCCATTCTCTTGAACGAAAGGAGTAATGTCAAAAGATTTTGAAGGCAAGAAACTGTGGGATGGGTTAGTGAGGACATACCTACATCATTTGCAAGATGGCACATATTTAAAATCAATCTTATTATTTTGTGCAGCTTAGTGCAAGGTTGAGCACCTTGCAACATTGACAACAGTTTGTAAACGACCAGAAACATTGTCATGAGGTTGTGTTGGCTGCCAGGCTCCTTGTGTGCACTTTCTACTGCTGCTGTCAATGTGATGCTCACGTGCGTATGTTGCTGCAGCATTTCACATTTTTGTGTTCTTAAAGTGGCTGGTTGTGTTAACGAAGTCTTCTTGCTCTGGACTTGTCTTGGACTTTATGATATGGAAACTGTTACATGATGCTATAAAAACAATATAAATAACCGTGGCGCATTCGAGCTAGCAAGATTTTCTGCCATAAGTAGGTTACTACCCTATTAAAAAAAACGAATGGTGGGCATGGTGTAAACCACCACTTACCATTATAGTGGATTACTGTAGTGGGTGAATGCTGGAAAACGTCCACTATGGTGTATGATGGGATATAGTGGATGATGCAGTGCCGGCAATGCTTGAGTGCGAAATGGCGTCAGAATCACAGTGACATGCTGCCACAAAAAATAAAAAAAGAATTGTTTGAAAACGATGTAAAAAACATTCATGAAAGAAAGAACAGGCTACCACGGAGATTTGAACGTGCGACCTGCGGATTCTCATTCGAAGATACTAGCCACTACGCTATACCAACGTAACGAAACTTGCGTGTTAAATAGCTAGTTCACGTACGAACTGACGGTTCAACTTCAGTTTTGTTTGTCGCGTACTCGACATAGACTAGATCTGTACCTGCTAATAAATCTCCACATTTATTAAACACAAGCAACTGCTGCCTATAACGATTGACACTGCGATAATGGCACAAGCACTGTGTTTTTGTTACATTTCACAACTGCAAAAAAAACACAAAAAAACAAGTGGACTGGGGCATAGCTACAGTTTACCGGCGGGGTATGCCAAGTTTAATATCTGTTTCTCGCTCGTTCCAAAGGGTGACATCTGCTCAGGCTTTATCACGCCTCTGGGCTCATTCCATAGATACGCCCACCTAAATGATTGAGTATTAGGATGCTTTTTGCACAACATAGAGTGCAGTCGTGCCAGCACATGTGCTGTAGCTCTATCGTTAGCAACAACTGCATAACGGCTTGGCCAAAACGAATGCAGTGCGCCGGAAAAATTATGCTATCACATTGGTTCAGCAAGCATATGAATTGCCAAGTCTGTGTTCTCGCATAAGAGCCAGAGAAGGGCCGGCGAGTGCGACCGGTGGCTGTCGGTGAGGGGAGATGTGCGTTCTCTGGAAGTGCTGGAATCATGTCTCATCAATGTTTGTTGCTTCCTGCGCGGACACCGCACACAATAAAAAATGTTTCATTTAGGTTAATTGATGCCATGGCTGTGCTGTAGTGTCATTCTTACTTGTCGAAATCGTGTATTCTGAAACTCAGAAGCGCGGATAACACAATTGTTTGGGCTCGGTCGGTAGCAAGGCCTAACCTTTGGTGGAAATCATGGTGGTAGAACACGTAGTGTACAGATCCCAGCTTGGTACACTATATATATTGCCCGCCATTATAAGCCCACTCATCATCTGCTTATTGCTTCCCAACATTATTGCAATGGTGGGCAGAGCTTCTCAGCTTGGTACACCATGTCGCCCGCCATAATAAGTACCACCCATCATCTGCTTAGTGCTTCCCAGCATTATCGCAAATGCAGGAAGAGCTTCTCAGCTTAGTACACCATGTGGCCTACCATAATAAGCACCACCCACCATCTGCTTAGTGCTTGCCAGCATTATCGCAATGGTGGGCAGGTCGTCCCATGTTTGCCCACTATCTAGCCGCTACTTCCCACCATCGTTTCCACTTTACCCATCTTCTGTACTCCATGCCACCCAGTATGTCCCGGCATATTCATCATAATTACCACAATGTCCTACCATATCCACCATAATTTCCACTATACCCACTATTATTTCCACTATGCCCACCGTGTTTTTCAGTATCCACCATGGTAGTTTTTCCGATAGGGTAGTTACTTATGGCAGCATACGAACAATGATACAAAATTTTTCTATGAGTGTTCCTTACTAATTTATGCATATTGAACACTTTTATTGTGTTTGCTTTTTTTGGCACTAAAGATTGGGTTTCACTTATGTAGCTCTAATGTTTTATGCATGCAATGAGGCTGCAGTGCACACTATTTTGAAGATATGCTCCCTGTGACAGTTTTGTGTGCTCCTTCTATGCTCTGGCATTTTGTCACTGATGGAACCTCACTCCACAGAACTTCCTGTTTCAAAACCTGCTATGTGTTTTTGTATGCGTTATTCGTCTTTGCTGCCTTCGCGACGACACTTTCTATGAAGAGTGCATATGCAGTGAAGCGTTCATAACGTGAGTAACTCTCTAGTGTCAAGATGTAGCTCCGCAGCTAATACGCTATCGCAAGTGAGGACGTTCACTTTCTCGAAAGAAGACCGAAAAATTACCTGGGTTGCAGCAATACAGCAGGACATCTGGCTGCCTATGAAGAACTTGCAGATCTGTTTTGCCCTCTTCTGTCAAGGCGAGTATCTGTGATGGCATTATGTCAATACTGGAGCTGGCATAGTCTTGAATTGTAGCTCTTTACTAATGGCACAAGTCTTGTAGATGTGTGCTGCTAGGAGCAGCAGGCAGTATATCAGTGATGAGTGCGGCGAGTTGGGCGGGTTGGTAAAGATGCATGACTACGAAATCTTAGCGCCCAAAAAAACACAGAGACAAAAGAAAGAAACGTAGACAACACGAGCGCTAACTTCAAACCAAGTTTATTAGGAAACACACATGAATATATACGAACTCAAATCTCAGAAATCTCACGCCTTCTTTTTTAAACAATGTCATACAAAAACACGAAATGTATTATCAGGAAATAAACAGGTAAACGCGCATGAGTAACTGGAACCAAGAAAACTTAGAAAAACTTAACAGCCCCCCGAAAAACCCTACAAACGAAAAAACATCAACTGCGCAGGCTTAACTCGGTGAAACTATGAAAACGTGCTCATCAAACGTGCTTTGTGGTTTGAAGTTAGCGCTCGTGTTGTCTACGTTTCTTTCTTTTGTCTCTGTGTTTTTTTTGCGCTAAGATTCGTAGTCAAGTATATCAGTGCACTTATAGCTTGAGGGCCAGTAAACAGGCTCTGGCTTTTTTTTTTTTACACCCCACCAAACAAACTCTCTAAATTGTACAATAGACCACGGTGATCACATTTGCTGAATATTGAACTGCTGCCACACCATGCGGACCCTTGTTTATTGCTTCCGTTGTTATGCTGTAACTACTTCTAGATTTGCACTGTTTGTGTACTCAGTTGTGAAAAACGATTCCTGCGCCTGACCGATCTCCCTCATTATGCAGTGATGCAAACAGGCCCATGGGCAACTTCATGTACGGCTGAGCTCGTCGATTAGTCCTTTGCCGTATGAAACAGCACCTTGGCCCTGCAGTGATGTAGTTTCGGCCGCGCAATCTGCATTATCATTTTCCTGTGCTGCCCCCTGCTATTTTGTAAGCCCTAGATTACCGGGCGAAGCGTTATTGCAAGAACAAAAGCCTCCAAAATACAGAGGCAGCTCGCTACTTTATCGCAAGGGGAAGGGTGCTCCTCGCGTTGGGCTTCCTCCATGCGTTGCTATGACACGTGCTCTTGTGAGAGTAGCCCTGCTCAGTTGTTGGCTGTTTGGCGATGACGTTTCACTGACGTCGTGTCACGTTTCCAAAGTGGGCGCAGTCACGACGATGGGTTATGCCTTCCCCTCCCTGTGGTGGAGGAACGTGGCGAGGCCATGTGAAAATTCGAAACCAGCTGGAATGGATGTTCCAACTCCGTAATTTCCTTATTATAGCACGTATTTGCAAATTTCTTGCAGCAGCATGTTCACATTGCAAAAGTGCACGTATTTCTCTTCATTACATTTTGTGGACTCCGAAGTTGTTTACTGGACCTTTAAGGGGGCAGACTGGTCTTTGGGACCAAAAGTATGACAAAAAAATTCATTTTTTAAAATTGACATATTTGGTTTTTGCAAGTATCTTACTATCTCTCTGCAAATTTTCATACACCAGGAAGTGGTAATTTTTTTGTAATGTCATTCCAATTGTTCAGATTCTTGATACTGTTAACATGCAGAACCTGCAAAAAAATGGGGAACCGACTTCGAGGCTTCTTTATAATTTGCCGGCACCTGTGTTAGAACCTCTGCTACTAATTTAGGAGCACCTTTATGAGGATTGCAAAACATGCGCACAATTATTGTTGCTTTTTGAAGAAGCTGTGTGTTTTCAGTTTTTTCCATTTTTTTCAAAAAAGTAAATTTACGACTGTTCAATTTTGAGGCCTCAATATCTCTGCAGCTAGGGCAGGTACAACAATAATTCTTCTTGCAATGGAAACCTGTATGTGTGTAGAATGCAAGTACGGGAGCAGAATTCAGAGCACAAGCCTTTTTTTTAATTAATAACTCATCAAAATTGTAACACGATTCCAGCTGCTTTTGAAAATGGATAGTTCATTTTGCTGTAAAATAACCGAGAAAGGCCTAAAAACAAAAAAAAAACCCTCTTGCATGCTTTCAATCTAAGAGTCATTAGTCTATGTTGGCATATCTTAAATATTACTTTTAATTATGTACTTTTTTTTCTATGGTGGCCTTAAATAATAGGGGGTGAACTTAAGTTATCTCAAGAACAAGATGAGTTACAGGAGAACTAGTAATTAAATATTTGAATTCAGCAGAAAAAACTGCATGATTCTGTGCAGTTTGATCAAGATCACTGAAGAAATAAACAAAAAGGTGTCTAAGACCAGTCTGCCCCCTTAACTGCACCACTACACCAATTTTGCAGTGATAATGTTCAGTAGCTGGAGTTGTGACATAACTGCACCAGGTAGCTAATATTTCACTGCCTGTGCTGTGCCAGTTCCGGTGCAAACTACCTCGCCGCTTTTTACAGCACTAGTAGTGAATGACATCTTTTCAAGCATTTATGAATGGAATACTTCTAAACATTTTGCTAATTATGTGATTCTAAGCATTGGAATGTGGGATAGGCTGAAAGCAAAGCTTTCTTGGGGGCTGCATCTACTGAGTAGCATCTGTAGTATTTGTAATGGTGTTGCTTGAATAAGAAAGCTGGACTCGGCATTGAGCGTGTGTGCAGAACTGCTCATACGCACTGTGTGAAATGCAGTGTTCTTGCGTATGCAATGCCGTTACAGACTCTACGTATGCAGTACCACGGCTGCTGGATAAAAAAACAAGGTGCAGCCTGCTGTGTGCCGCCGAAGTGGGAGGACGGGCCTAGTTCACCTTGCGCCAGGTGTGGCGCCACTGTTTCTCTAGGAGAAACGCTTTCGCGCACATTTCTACGCGGCGCAGTAGGCCATAAATAATGCATTTCATAGCTGCACACCACAGGTTCGACTCTGAATCATTATTAGGAGTACCTATTACAGCACATATGGGAACAGTTTGCTCTAGGAGGACAATTAGTCGCAGAGTATAGGCATCAATACTTTACGAATGCTGCCCATTTGACTCACCTGAAATGAAAAGGGTCATTGATTTCGTTCACGGGGAGACAATGGCCGGGAAGATTCTAAGGGCTGACGTATTGGCCCACTGAAAAACACCGTGAAAGCATGCACAATTTAAATTTCGGTTCTTTTAGTGCATCAACAACGTCGGCTGTGGTCCAAAGAGAGTTAAAAAGCAAGAGCTTACGACACAAACAAAATATGTGGGCTCGGCAGCTACCAATTACAACTCACAAAATCACTTAGAAGGTATTTGAAACAACGGTAACAAGTCTACCGCGATACAAATGCAATTTCATGCATCATAAACTGCACAAGAACACTTACACCGCTGTCACACGTCCGCCATCGAAATCTGTTGAACTCCGTCAACGTAATTCTCCCCTAGGGAGATGGACAGAGACGTAGATGGAGTTCGACGAAGATGGAGTTGTGGCAGTGTCACACGGCAATGACAAAGTTGTAATAGTTGTCGCAAGGGGGCTCAGCCGGCGCTGTTTGATTTTCGCAGAAGCATCCTAATTTCATCCATACCTGCTTTTTTTTTGTGTATCTTCGTTATGCTGTTTTTACAAAACCACGATGTTAAGTAGGGCTGAAGTGAATAAAGCATTAAAATTATTTCAAATGAAAACATATTTGCTAAATGTAGCGATGCTGGCAGCGACATTGGCCACCTTGTGCCAAATGCTATGTTTGTTTACAATTGCGTCGTGCTAGGCTACTAGTTGTTTGTGCTAGACCACTAGCCCATAAGTTACCCTTGAATTAGGTCGGGTCCCATTACCCATTTTTGAAGCTGTCGAAGCAGTTGACGATGATGCAGCGCTGTCAGTCATTCCTCACACAGGCAAACACAAACACGGCGATGACAAACGCATGCACGGACTAAATAATTTTGAGTGGCAGCGCCTGGCTCGACTCGCGAAGCATGGTGTGGAGTGCATCGGTGTGGAGAGTAGCTGCACTCCGGTGGGCGTATATATATGTAAAGAAACTTGTCATGAATGAGTACTGTAACAAAAGAACAATTAATAATGCCAAAATGTATTACTGTTCTCACTGCGGCAATTTAGCGCTAGAAATGTTTTTCTGACCAGCAGGTACTGGGGATGAGAGTACCTCGTTTTGCTGCAAAGGGAGATTGTTGAACCTCCTTTGTGAAATGCTCTGTTTACCTTCGTTTGTGTAAGGGTGTTCGTGTGACACGGGCCACATCTCCCTTTTCGTAAGGACGAGGGAGTTAAACGGTGTTCATGGGTGCCCATGTGACAGAGGTATTGCGTCCCCAAATATTCACCACACGCGTGTACACCACAATTCTTCGAACGTGTCTCGAAAATTCTCTTCGAGGAAACACTGAAACAAACTCCAGCGCTGGTCGTCGTCCCGGCGACACTCTTCAACAAAGTACTCTAGCGGCGTCATAACTTGATTTTTTAACATCTGTTGACTGCACTACAAGACTCACTCGCACCGCTCAAACTTCACAACTTCTTGGCCCATGGTCATCACCCGTCCTACCCTAGTTTACGATGTTCCTACCCCACGTCCTACCCTCTAGTTTGGATCCTTCATGGTTTCGCGAACATTCCAAGTGATTGTACTGCACGTAGCACGTACCAGGGCAGCAGCAAAAGGAAAGGGTTTTGTCTCACCGTTTCGTGAACGGTTGCCCCCAAAATAGGCTTTGTTTTGATGTCTCGATTTCTGCTCATTTGTACTGCTTGGCTGTCGCATGTGTAGAGGGTTAGGGCACGCCGTGGGCGCCTTTTTATGCTTGTTTTTTTTTTTTTTTCATTTCGCGTGCCCGTGAAGGAAACACTTGGCATGGTGATTTGACGCTGTCGTCTGGAGGGGGCGGTGTGCGTCTGCTTCAGCGCTCGTTTGTGAGGAAAATAAGTGCTCTGTAATGAACAATACTAATCCTGATACGCTTCTTGAAGCTGTAGATTGCAAGGGAATACGTTGTGCTTCAACGTAGTGTCGTTTTTCGCGTTCGAGTTGCTCAGTGGCACACAACAGCTTCGCAGCGTCACACCCCCAAAAAACCGTCTGCCACACACGCGCACACCAAAGAATTGTACTCGATCACAGGAACCACACGCAATTGCACACAAAATAAGCACGAGAAAGCACGCGAAAAAGCACACAGACATGCACGAATCCTCACGCAACCACATTGAAACACGAAGTGCCATCCGCTTCTACGGATAGATCGTCAGCACCCTCTCCAAAAAGCGGCCGACACTCACAACTCTGCCCAGATGCACTCGCACATTGACGGCGATGTGACACAGCAGGCCGCACCTTGTTTTTTATCCAGCGGCCCTGGTAGCACCAAGACTTGCTAGCCCACTGCAAAGATGACTACACCAGCAGGGGAGGAACAGAGCTGACAATAGTAGGCATCCTCTATTTGGGGCACACTTTGCGCCGTTTATCAAAAGATACCAGGGGAGCAGCCAAATCAGTGGGGACATGGCAATATTGGTTACTTTCATTGCAAGGGACCTTTTGTGTGTGGTTTTCACCATAACTTGGGGTTGTCTCTTAATTGTAGATCAGCTGAGGTTGTACTCATACTCAATTTCAAAAATTGCCCATGATAGTGTCAGAGTGTAGCTTATTGTGCAGTGTCTGCAATATTGTTTGATATCTGTTTTTCAGGAGGACCATCATCTGATCCAACTCATAACAACCGATTCACATGGTGATCTTGTATGGAGCACAAAGGAAAATGTCATTTCAAAGCTGTTTTCTAGCAGTCTGTATACTGAATCTGCTCTATTTGGTGGTGGTTACACCACAGGAAATGTACAAAAAAAGGGTTGTGACATCAAGATGCAATTTAAGGTATTGCATAAAATAAAAACGAAAATGTAGCATTCAAAGACAGTAAAGCTCACTAATTCAAACTTACTGTTAACTTGAACTGACATGAACTGACATGCTGGTCCAGCACAACCCTGCGTAATTGTTTTTGGGGGAAATCCTGATAATTTGAACTTGTCTGTGTTCACAGCAGTTAGTTCAAACTGGAACCCACTGGTTTTCACCGCTTGTCGCAGAAGGCAGCCCAGGGTGATGACAATGTGTTACAAAACCAAACCAAACCGAATTTACTAGAGATGTAAAACAATGAAAGAGAGTAGCATTTCTCAGCAGATGAGATTGGATGCTGGGCTTTAGCGCTTGGGCAAGCTGCAGACCATGCTCATAGAGTAATGGCAGAAGAAATACAAGCTAATACAAATTAAGGTTTACTTGTAATTTTGATTGCAGTAATTTTTTCATGTAATTGTGTTTTGGAGCATAAATAGTGTCATATATTTTGACATTAAGGCTCACTTGCTCTCATGAATGCTTATCGGTGCTTGTTTTTGTATATCACTGACTGATCAATTAATTGTTTGCTGTTTGAACTCCATGAAATTGATTTACAAAATAGGCTGCCACCTATGTCTACTATATGTCTAGTAGCGCCTAATTCTTGATCATGAGTTCTCAGGGGGTTTTCTTCGATTGTGCCTGCGCAGTTCTGCCCACGCATTTTCCTATTGTTGCAGTTCAAACTTCACTTAATTTGAATGATTTTGCAGTTAATTTTAGTTAAAATTAATGGTCTTTTACAGCACTGAGATCTGAGCTGTATTTCTGAAGAAGGAAAATGAGCCAATGGTCTGTTTTCAAGTATTGTCACTGGTTCTGGTATAGAATGTGCATCATGTAAAGAATTCTTATTTTTTAGTGGTTTGGTGTGTGCAGGTTTGTTTGTTTCTGTGCTCGTGATCTAGCGTTTGGGCTTTCCAACTTAGAACCATCCATGCCAGTTACACATCTTGTAAAAGCACCCTCGGTTTATTTTATCTCTGCAAAGTTTTCATAGATGGTTTAGTGTACTGGCAGAGACCAAAATAAGTTGTAGAAGTTGAGAAACAAGCGTTTTACTGGTAGGCTGTCGTCAAAAGCTATGTGAAAATTGGGCATAGCAAAATGCAAATTTTCAGCTTTCCCTTGGCAAAGTGCCGTCATATTGGCATCATCATAAAGAGGATAGATTGGAGCTCAAGATAGCTACAAAGATGCATTTCTACAATGAAAAATAAAGGCAGCTTCCTTCAGAGTCCCTTTATCAGCTTCTAGCTCCAATTTCCTTGAGCTCCTTTTTGTCAGGTTTCATTTTTTGAGCAGTTGCTGTCAGTCATCCCTGTGCTGTTTCACAACAAATTAAGCTATAGCCATTTCGTTTCCTGTGCTTGGACTTGGAGACATTGGTGAGTGCTGTAAAGTTGTCCATATTTGTGTGCACATAATAGAGACTTTTGTAATTGGCTTTTTGTAAAAGTTGTTGGTAAGGCAATATGTCCAGGACATTTCAGAAAAAAATTTTGTGTGCTTACTTAAATATTAAAAATAAACAAAGCATTGCAGCACAAAATGAACCCTTGCAAATATCCTTATGAAAAAATTTTGACGAACTAGTGTCTAATTAGCTAATTAATTTTCGGGATGACAATGAGAGTCTATCAAGTGTTGTGACTCAAATTTTATATTAGCTCAAAACTGATTTCAGTTATGATATCTACACACCAAATGACGTCTGCATGCCGAATTTCATTCCTGTAGCTTCATAAATAAAGATAATTCTCATTGCCACGTCCCCCCTTGATGAAGTGTATCCAATTGCTTAAATCTGATGCCACCATTACAAGGCAGCTCTGAAACGACTCATTTTTTAAGAGAGTGGGCGTTCCACTTATAGGCTTTGTTATATTAAAATACCTCGTTAACTCGAACTCGCACATCTCAAAAAAGCGGCTTAGTTGAAATTTTCCGGGGCAATGACTATTTTTCTATACGTTTCACATATATTCTTCCCTTTATCTTAAAGTATTTTTGGGTCAGATTGGGGATAACTCAAAATCTTGACTGGGAGTGGAATGAAAATTTCGCCGCCGGACCATTTCACAAGTTTCGCGTGATGCTGCCATGCCTGAAGTCCGTAGTTCTTTTTTTCTTATTTATCCACGCCTGCCACTATGTTGATGCTTTCCACGAACTCAAAGTACGCGAAGTCTCCACCACGCAATATATCAACTTTGTCAAGCAGCCCTGTGGCACGTCATGCAACACATGCGCTGAGCAGGGAGGTCCTCTCATAGAGTTTCCTAAAATTAACTAGAGGGGACTCTGGCACTGCGATCGTTCAGCGATCATGGGATTGATGGGTAGTACACAAATTTGTCTAGTCTTCGTACTTGCGGGCAGCGAATCGCACTTGTGGCTCGTTTATTGCTTTGTTTCGGTTTTGTTTCGAAGGAAAGGATGAACTTCGTGAACTTTTGAACTTCGTGACCCGATTTGAAATGGTAAGCCTAAAAGAAAAAGGTGGTGAAGCGCAACCGCTGAGTATTTGCTGATTTTTGTTTTATGAAAAAGCAGCTCCAAGCTACACGAATACACACAGAGGCAGAAGTACGAAGATTAGATAAATTCACGTACTACCCATCATTCCCATGCTTGCTGAAGGGCCGTACGTTGCAGCTCTCATAGACACTAGCGCCAGAGTTCTTTCTGGTATGTATTTAGGAAACTCCATGGGCCCTCTGCCCACTCTTGGTGTAGTTAGTTCTTTCTAGTGTGTATTTAGGAAACTCTTTGGGCCCTCTGCCCACGCTTGGTGTAGTTTGTCTCGTTCGCTTTGTGCTGTGCACATAATTTTTCTTGAAGCGTGATTTTCGATCATCTAAGCAAACCGAGCGGTACGGATTTTTCGTTGACTGTAGGGAACAACAACTTAGCGTACGTGCGGCAAGCATGTCGTCAAATTAGTGCAAGTTACTAATGCGAGGTTGCCCTAATTAAGGAAGTGTAGAAAGGAGGCCTAACGAAGTTGAGCATCGCGCAGGAATCCAGTATCCCTTTGTCTACTCTTTTGATGGTGCTGAAAAGCAAGAATAGGGTGCTCGATGGATTTCAGCAGGGCTTCTCCAGCCAGTGGAAGTGGGTTCGCGGGTTGAAGTTCTCCAGACGTTGAAATTCCTAAGCGGCCAACCTACCCGTCTCTTGTATCTTTTTTATTCTCTTTTAAACCTGCTCAAGAAGAAAAATTAGAAACTGCTGCTGAAGAGCTCTTAAGTAGTACTTATTTTTCTGAAAAGTGCTCATATTTCCTGGCAATTAGTGCAACTTTGCTAATCTTGAAATTTTCCCTGGTTTTTGCGACTTCGAGCTAATGAGGTAATACCGTAGTTCAGATTGGCATTGGGATAGGCACCAGCAAGGTCTCAGGGTAAAGTATCGGTCAGTCGCTAGATTTGATTACAAGAATGCTTATATATACATGATTTACGAGAACATTATTTATAAGAACATTTATTTACATGATATAATAAACGTGCAGTATTTTCTTGCTGTAGTTTTGTAATATTGCAAATCGCTGGAATTTCTTTTGTGTGAGGTTTCTTTTTCCTCTCCTGCTTTCTAATTTTGGAAGGAATTGAAGCACAAGCCAGGGAATTCTCAGATATATATTTAATTTAATTTGCAAAATGAAAATATAATGAATGTGTATATTTCAAAGACTAAGAAGCTACTAAACACTATGAGAGCCCCTAGATACATGACATGAAATGAAAGCTGTCACTCGCACCTTCTGTTGTGCAACTTTTTGAATGTGCTGACACAATGAGAAGCTTTTGTGTCCACCTGTTCTTTCGTTAGTCTGTCAGTCTTTCTGTTTGTTAAAGGAACCCTGCAACGCTTTTTGAGCATGGTCAAGAAACGCTGCTGGTTTGTAGCCCAGGCTCCTGAAAAACATGTGAGCCAAACACTATAGTGCTGTACATGACCTGGAATATAAAATTAATTCTAGAAATGAGCAAAAAATTATTTTCTGTTCTCTCGACAAATGAGGTCGTAAATCCAAATGATCACACTATAAATCATAAGGTCACAGCCATCAGCTGATTTGAGCATTGTGAGCTGCATAGTAACTGTTGCTGCCACAGGGTGCCGCCACGTGCCCGTGCTAGTGCTCACAATCACAGTTTCTAAATTTTTTGGGCAGTCTGTTTATGAGGCAATGAACTCCTTTAATGAATCCATTTGATGATTACTTTGAAAAGTGTTGCAGGGCCTCTTTAAAAAGAATTGCTGTGAAGAACTCTAAATCAAAACAGATTGTCTTGGTGGCGGTTGGTTTCAAACCTATGGCCTCATACTTGGATGCCTAGTGTCATACTCACTGGTGTTAACACCTGCACTTGCTGTTTCAAGCTGTATGAATGCATTGTGTCAGAAATAAATAAATGTGAAAGGAGAAAACTATTTGCGAAGGCTTTGTTGAAGTACTTCATAGGAATGGAACAAAGGCCCTCTCTCTGGGACAAGATGTGAAGATTTCACGGAGTATTGTAACTATCAAAAAAACCTTATTGCAAAAATTCGATGTCGAACTTGTGTGTTCGATGTCGAACTGCAAGATGTGTCTTCTGTTGGGCCTTTTCAGATGTATAAGCCCTACTTAGAATATGAAAGACGGCTTGCCATTGCTACCCAAAAACTTTAAAGGGAAATCGCAACCACGAAGTCTTCTAGGATAAAACTCTATGGTCAGAATGCAGAAAAGCTTAGAAAGTGCAAACGTGTGATACAAGTGTAATTGGGAACAAATAAGTCAGTAAAGACATCAGACTGGCTGTAAAATGTTGTGGTATACACTGAGAGCAAGAAATTCTGCGACTGAATTTGGTTCCCGAGCAGTTTCCCAGTTCTTTCAAGTTGTGCACAATTCTACAGCTGCCATTCAGTCCTAATACACAATTTTAATTGCTCAGTACTATATTCGTTTGAGGTAGCTTGTGTTTGCATTTTAATAATCTCAATATTGTGCTGAAGGAGAGCATTTTTAAATATTGTGAATCACGTTTACCACCTTGCTTAAGACGTGTTTCATAAGTTGTGCATAACCGCTTTGTACATTACATTTTTTTTTCCCTTGAACAAATTCTTCCTATTGCATGCTTAGGGGCAGGTTTAGATTTCCAGGCTGGAGCACAAGGTCTTACAGTGCTTAAAGTTAGCATTTGCTTACAATTTTTGGTCAAGCACATTTGAAAGCCTGTTTCCTCTTTGTGCAGCTTCAGTAATCTGTTCAGTGCTGCTGACAAGCCACAGCAGAAACCTGTGTCAACTCTGAATGTCCGCTACAATGCTCCTTCAACAAGACTCAGCCCTGCCCTAGAGTCGATGCGGAAGAAGAGGTTAGGGGAAAAGCACCGAGGTTTTGACTTCTTGGACAGCGACCTGTGAGTCTGTGCTTCAACTTTCACAAAATTGTGATCAGTTCCCTAAAAGAATTCTGCTAGCTAGCAGGATACTATTGAGATGTAGAGAAACGAAACTTGGACGAACAAAACATTTTGCTAATTGGTATCAAAGTTATTGCTTGTAGCTTTGCTCATAGTTAGGAAGTAAGAATGATGCCACAATTTTATTTGCTGGCCCTGTCATTAAACATACAGGGTGCGTACAAGCTCTGAAATCCTTGAAAACCCTTTAAATTGTAAATTTCGTTTTAGTCCTTTTTAATAGTGGTAATTTTCGCAGGGTCGCAATGTATGGCAGTTGAGCGTGGTCCTGAGCAAACTTCATTGCTTATTGTGTTGCTTAACCCTGTGGGAATCGAGGCTAGTCTGCTGTCTTTGCGCCGGCTTTGCCACCTTTTCTGCCGTTCTCATGTCCCGACATGTCTCCCCTATTCCGCTGTCCACCGCGCTGGGAAAGCAAAGTGACGTGTTACCCCCTAACCCGGTAGCGGATGTTGACTGTGGCGCCGGGCGCAAAGTCTCCCGAGAGGTTTTCGCGCGCTGCGTCGGGAGCGGGCAGATACTCTCCGGGACAGCAGATGGTGAGCCACACAATCTTTTCCGTCCGTCGACTCCCGTCGCTCGGGGCTCGTCGGACTTCGCTGACGGCAGCCTCGCGCCTGAGGCGAACTCTCCCTTTTGTTGCCCCACTGCGTACGCTCGGCTGAAGGGTGGTACGGTGTCCTAGTGCGTGGCCTAGCTACGCTGACCGGTCTCTCTCCGAAGCCAATGTGAGCGCCTTTGCCCTCGCTCGAGCAACCGGGCCTTAGTCCCGGTGTCTCCGTGAATCACGTTTACCACGGAGATGTGCTCGTGGCACCCTGTGTAGTACTTTTATGCCCGTGGCGTGGATAAGCCTATTTGCTTTCCTGCCGCGCCTTTGCAACGGGCTGTACTGCGTTTGGTGTTGCCACAGACAATAAAGTGCTGCGACCTTGAGCAGTATCGTGTTCTCATCATGGCGACGGTTAACGCATGCCCTGCGGCTCGCTAAGACTGGACCCACGCTAGTGGCCGTACTCCTTCGAGATACGTGTCGCTACAACCCCGCAATTTTGAAATCAGGCACTGTCAAACCTCCTATATTAGATTGGTGAGATTGAGGCATGCGCGCTTACTTGGCCAGAAGCCATTAGCTGATGGCCACATTGACGGTACAGCATCTTGAGCTCTCTGGAAAAAAAGTTGCGTGAGTGCGTTTATTGCAGTAGACTACAGTGAAACCTCGTTAATACGTACCTGCCGGGAATGCGGCACAATTATGTGCCAAACATACTGCTCATTAACCACCAACTATAAATTTGAATCCCCTGATGTGTGTCATCGCCGCCAATAAGAGCATAAATATTGCGCTACAGCAAGAATTGCCAAGAACGCCTACTTCGAAGGCATTTCTTTCTTTTGCCAAAGCGCAGAAAAGGTTTCCACTTTCTCATGAACGCCTGATAGCACGTGGTGGTGACGCCAAAGAGCATTTCGAAAGTACTGCGTGGTTCGGCATACGCAGCGGGGTACAGTGACAGAATAGACATAATCGCTATCCACGATACATGCGTACTGCGATCTGCTACTAAGCGAGAACTGGCCATTTTTTTTAAATGTGATGCAGTTGCATCCAGACAGCTGATCGTCTATTGGCTATATGCGTGCAACGCTTGGCCTACTTGGCACATGCTGTGGCTGCTGAGCCGCTTGCTGTAGAATGCGTTCACTCTGCTTCAGACTTTGCACATATGCAGTGAGTAGCCTGTTCATTTAATGCAGCGATGACGCGCTTTCTACAAGCGATGTGCACCCCCGCGATCATCTATATCAGTCCTTTCAGCGGAAGCACGTTTGGTTGGTCGCCTAATAAAAGTGCTAAAGCAGTGCTATGCTTGCTGTGCTGTATGCGTCCGCTTAGCATGATAGCAATGCAGGAGGTTTCTCAGCGCCTGTGGCTCAGGGGCGGTACCAAAGGGGGGTAGGAGGGGTGGTGGGTCCACCACCCCTCCTACCCCCCTTTACACATATGTTCCCATCTTCCCACATATGTTCCCATCTTCCCTGTCCTCCTAAAGAAGCTATCCTCAGTGGGTGCCCCCCACCCCGCCCCAGTAAAAAAAGTACTGTGATGGTAAGACAGATGCTTGGGCTAGTTCGTGATTGGGAATCAATATATTTGCACAGTGCAAGACTACGAGTAGTTACAACGTAACTACAGAAGAAGAGACAAGGACAGAAAGAGTGCTGTTTCTGTCTTTGTCTCTTCTTCTGTAGTTATGTCGTAACTACTCGTAGTCTTGCGCTGTGCAAATATACTGTGATGGTGCGGCCCATATTGTGGCTTACATCGCTAAACTTAGCAAGAGCGAGACAATTCTTTTTGTATAAAGCGATACGCAATTGAATACGGTTCCGCACAACAAAGTGGTAGTGATCGGCGTTCCAGCGCGGTTAGGTAGTCGCTGATGAAAAGCTTGCAGTATGGTATAAAGTGACACATGCGTGCCCGAACAGATAGCTGGGGATACTTTCTGTGGTAGGCGATAGGTCATACAGGCACGTTCGATTGTCGGTGGTCACCACCTTGCCTTCATTTTTAGCATAATTTGTCAGCTGCTTTCACTAAAGATGTGTAACAGGGTTCCGAATATGTGTAAAAAAAAACAGTACAGTGTTTCTATTTCGTATTTAAGTATGAGTGAAACGGTTTTCTAGTAGAAGACACGCTCCACACACGTCGCTCTCTGTCGCCCCGCCACCGCTGGTTTCTGCCATTTCGCGCAAGCGCTGATGAGCACAGCTGTTGAATGGTTTCTTTGTGCCTCGACAGGTGGCGCTACGCGATGTAATACACGCCAAAAGAGGTGGAAGCATGTGCGAAAGCAGGAAAAGGAGTGGAGGAGGAGAGCAAAGGAATGAGTTAGACCACTGCGTGCACATTGCATGATGTGTCCCACGCGAAATTGTGGGGCGGTGGTGGTGTCGGCACTCCTCTCTTATATTACTTCATGGTCATCACTCATTGAACTGACTGTGCACTTGTGTGAAGGCAGCCGCTTGTTACATGTGTGCGTCCCGCAGGGCATCAGAAAGGCTGCAGGCACAGCGTGCCCGTGAACGTCGGGAGCAGTACAAACAGGTGCGGGCCCACGTGCGCAAGGAGGACGGCCGAGTTCAGGCATATGGCTGGAGCCTTCCAACCAAGACGACACCTGTGAAACTGGACCTTCCCCAGCCTCCACTGAATGCCACAACACAGCGAACTGGCGGCGCACCATCCCACGTGCCAGTGCCAGTGCCTGTATTCTGCCGTCCACTCCAGGAGACCAGCTCCCCCATGAAGGTGCACATGGCTGTATCCTGTGCTTCAGTCAGTCATGACCATTTTTTAGAAAAAAAATTAGTATATTTGATTCCTATAATTTTAAGGCTTTTTTCTGAAAGAAAAGCTTTCGTAAAATATGATTCTGTGGCAACACATTCTCTTTCTTCAGAAAGAGTGCATCTTATTCAAAAACAAGTCACAAAAGTTAGCACCTCATAGCTGCAGTGGTTACAATATTCCTTTCCTGACAAGCGTTGCTTTGTAGAAAATGCCATTTAAAGTTCGAGTTGCCAGCAAGTCTGGATAAAGTGCTCCTGCTGCATATTCTTTGCCTTTACTCGTAATGTTCACCAAGAAATGTCTATCATGCAATGCTCAGGCGAGTTTGGCTCTGCATAATAAAAAAAGAAATCTTACGGGGCGCTTTATAATTTCATAGCACTTGAACTCGCTGGTGGCGGCTTGGTGTGTTGACTGTGTACTTTTAGTTACTGCTTCCCGCAGTCTTTGCGCTTCTTGCTCGGATTCACTGCAGACAGAGGCGTTGATGCGTCCTCGGTGCAGCTGTGAGCCCCCGCAATGGCAAGAATCGCAGAATGCATGAGCACAACAACGGGGTTATGGTAATGACGAGATTGCAGGTATAAACAAACATTCGTGCACAAACTTCAGTGACTATTACGACCCCATTCAATTGATACCTGAACTATCAGAATAATTTATTCAGCTAGATATACTAACATTCTAAATGATTATACATGTAAGTGCACTTGCGTGTCGTTAAATTCACAACACAGCGAACGCTACAATGCCTTTCCGCAACCTGCGCCGTCACTAGGAGCAGTGACGGGGTTAGGCGCATTTGGCGCCATTTTTATATGCTCTCCATGATACATATGAATGTGGAAGCACTTATTGAGAATGCTGGAATATTTTGCCATGAAAATTGAAAAATTGCATTTCCAGTTAATTTTACCCTCCCTTAAAGTCGCCCAACCTGTTTGCTGTTGCAGATGTGCATGAGGTTGACATTTGTTTCTATTTGTCAGGTCTGGTGTGCAGCTGGCGTAAACCTGACTGGTGGGCGAACGCGTGACGGGGGTACCATTGTCGGGGCCAGTATTTTCTACAAAGAGCAGAAAGCTGATGCACCATCGCCAGCTGATGACATCGACAGGCTAGAGCTTGAACTGAGGGTGAGGACAGCCCAGTGTGTATTTGTGAATGCAGTGCAGCATTATTCCTTGCTGAAGCATTTTATGAACAAGAGAATAGAAAATCACAGCAAACTTACTGTAATTTTTTTCACTCCATTAGTAGAGCTTTTTTGCTGACTAGAATGGCATGATTATTTCACTTCAATTGAATTCCTTTATTTTTCAAGTTGCATGAAAAAAAATATCTTGAAGAAAGAGTCGTTGCATGGCTTCAATGTCATCGTGCTGTTCAAAAAAGAAGGCAAAAAAGAAGGCCTTTTCGGACAGGACTCTACAGAGCTGTTTTCGGATAATGAATCTTCAAAATGCTTTCCTTTACACGCACTTTGATTTCTTTGTGGTGACATGGCAGCCATGTTTTATGCCAGGTTCTCAGAAGCAACGATATAATGAAAGGCAATACAGAAATGGTACAGTATAGACACTTGTGTTGTCCCAGTGTTGCAAGTGGCTATTGCTCTGTACAGTAGGTTGGGTATAGCTGGTATTGGTTCACTCTGTTGAAAATTTTCGTTCTTGGCAACTGTAGTCATCATTGGTTTTATTGGTGCGAAATTTCATGATGTCTGTACTTGTCAGTAGTCTTTAAAGGGTTAAAAAAAATTATTGCACCAGACTAGACACGCTGTCAACATTATTTTACAAGAGGCAGCCCACCGACTCTATTGCCAATGACATTTCCCCCGCCATGAGTCTTGATGTTGATAGCACTAAAAAGCAGAGAAACCAGGAGTCGGAATTTTAGGCTAAAACTTTTGCGACCCATATATTATACGAGGCGGTAATTTCAGATGGTAAAGTTTAAAAAGAAACCTTGCATTTGTGTAGGTGTTTATTTGACTTGGCGAACGGTACTCGGCAACAATGTGTGATGGCAAGAGTGAAGGCGGAGCACGGACGCCCAGTACGAGGGGCGTTCTCGTAGAATGGAGCTAGATAAACAAACTAACTGGAAGGCATTCGTGGGAACAACCGATTACAATGTTTCTAAACTTCACTGCACAATATACAAAAGTTTTTATGGGATATGTACAGAAAAATAAAGATTGATAGGAAACAAACAAAGCTTCCTATGGGACCTGAACTACAATTAACTGTGCAAACAAACAAGATGCCCCATAGAAAATACACAACACACGAGCGTGGCACACATTATGAAAAAAGGTAGTCTTGGTATCAGCGATACATGTTTGCATCATCCGCATTCATCGGAATAATGTTTCTTGTCTTCACGTATCTAATACAGTTGAACCCCTTCATAAGAGACAATGATATAAGAGACAAATGGGTATAAGAGACACCAGTGTGCCTACAGTAATATACGGGTTGATAAAAAAATGCGTAAGTAGTACCCTGCTTATGAGAGACATATAAGACAAGAACTGCTGCCTGGAGCATGCCTCTTATAAAGGGGTTTGACTGTACACCCGTATGATTACTGTTCAAAACCATTTGTTCAAAACTTTTGTTGTGTGCATGTGTGGTAAGGCTACTTAGTACTTTGGAGATGCATTAAAAACTGAAAGAATAAAGCAGCTTATAGTTAGTGCTTGTGTGTGTCATGTTTTTTCTATGTGGGGCATCTTGTGTGTTTGTGCTGTTAATTGTAGTTCAGGAACAGGTGCGAGCTAGGCCCAAATGAAGTTTTATTGAAGTTGCGATGGGAGCCAGGGCTGAGCCAAGATGCAAAAGACCTATGCAAGCATGTATATTCAGTTGCTGTATTTTAGACAATTTTCAGACAGCCTAGTTCCTCCGTTGACTCAGTACACTTATGGATGCTTGCACAGTCTTTGGCATCATGTGCTATTGGTACCACCTTCAAACTTTCTTGAATGTTCTGATCAAAGACTCCATTATATATAAAAAAGAAAGAAATTGGCAGTGTTTTGTTCCTTGTTTGCAATCACATAACCCTAGTTAAGCTAAATGTTTGCAGGAATCTTGTTTCCATAATTACAGTAGACTTTCAGTGAATAGAAATGTATTAATTGAAATTGCTGCTTAGATAGAACTTCCTCTAGTTTCATACTGGTTTCATACTTGAGTTGTGCACCCCAGTTCTTCTCTCTGCTTACGAAACTCCTGTTAAATTGAACATAATTTCCTGGTCCCTACAGGTTCCTTTTACAAAAGTCTGCTGGCTTAGAAGAGTGTCTATGTGACCAATGAGATCATCTGAAAGTTGACTGTGTTGTTCCTCTACTGTCAATTTGTGCATCATGTTAAGTCACTAGAGCACGAACAAGCCTAAACCTGTGCATTGTGTTCATGACCGAGCGTTGCCTTTCAGCAGAAAACATCTTAATGTTGTGTTAGTGTTTTTTTTATGCAAAAAAGAAAGGGGCATTATCCAAGCCATAGTTCTTGCCTATTCTACTTGCACAGTCACCGTTGCTTATACTGTTTCTGTGTCCTGCCTTTTAAACGCGGCAGATGCAGGAGCAGGAACGGAGAGAACAAGAAGAGATGGCTCAGCGGCTTTCCTCGCTTGTTTGGATCTGTGCATCTACTCGAGAAAACAGCGAGGTGTATGTGGTTGATGCTAACAACCCAGCAGACATCTTGGACACATTTCATGTTTGTCCCTCCCACCTGCTCTGCATAGCTTCAGTGCCAGGTACGAATGACATCAGCATATAAGGGGTATGCACTTGGCGTCATCTGTGCAGAGTAATAGTGGTAGAGTCTCTGCAGGTTCGTGCATTCCCTGCATGTCCAAAATGTTTGATGTACGCGCTGTGTCCGAGATCTGTATGGCAACTTGAATGACTAGAGACCTCAAGAACACTTCCTGCATGCCAAAATGTAGACAGCATGGAAGGCCGTTTACGAACTGGCCACAGATTTGCTATCTCAGCTTTCCCAAATCAGCACCATTCTATACTATTCCACAGTACAATGCACAATGTTTAGTGCTATTTGGATTGTATAGTGTACCTGTGCCGAGTTGTGCTGTACTACATGTCGATCACATTAGAATATACATAGAATATGTGTGGTGTTGTTTAGGCACATTGTAATCTCCCAGTTTGCCTTTTCCTTTAGTGCAGCTGCCATTAAGAATGCATGGACTTTTTGTGCAGGTGCAAAAGAGACTGACTATCCTGTAGATGAAGAATTCAACAAGCTTGGCTTGGATGAGATGGTTGACGCAAGCCAGCAGGACTGTTCCCCCAACTCAAAAGCACCTGAGCCCCAAAGTGGGGCTAAGGACCAAGACGGGAATCCAAAAGTTGGAAAGCTTGTCTTTGTAAAAAGTGCCCCTGCTCCTGTTAGCAGGCCTGCATCACCTCCTAAAGAAAGAAGTGAGTACCCCAACTTAGAGGCTAGCAGTGCATACTCGGGTCTCGTGTTTTGAATGCAATGCCAAGGACTAATTGAATGCTTTATTTGCATTTGGGGAAAAACTTTATTATTGTGGAACCTCGTTAATTTTAGTTCTAGTGAGACTTGAAAGTTAATCAAGAAAAATCTAGTTGAAGCTAAAGAGAGCTTCTCTGCTCAATGACCCATACTGTTAATTGTGGTGGTGTAGATGTACCGATGGGTCCCTCAGCAACCACTGCCCATTCCTCGTGAAGGGAGGGAAGAGATTATGAAAGGACTTTTGTCTTTAGTTAGCCTGACCACGCTTGTTGTATGCTGACAGTTGTAGCATCTACCTATGTGCCCAGGCAGCTTAGGGCACACTCTTGCAGATAGTTAACAGTGGGTGCTGAGGAAAGGCTAAGCCAGCTTAAATGGCTGGTCACTTTCTATGTGTCAATGGTAGAGGTCACATGTTACAGTCAATCCCAGATATATCAAACACGGATGTATAGAATATTTGGCTATATTGAGCAGTTGAGAAATCCCCTTGAATTTCCCATGCAAAAGTACAGGACCAGTGCGCCTGTATATTCAACTCCTGCCGAGCAAGACATCCGATATATCGAACGCTGCGCTGCGCCAAAGCCCAGAAAGTGCTTTTTTTAAGCAAATTTTGGCCGCGTCCTAACTAGTTCCTATCCCTTTTTGCGCGCAGGTTACAAAAAAGCGGTGCAATTTCATCACGCTGATCTGTTTCGTTGCGTGGCGCTTGCGAGTGCACTGGTATGTTTGATGAGCGATCTGCAGGTCTTAATGCATGGGCACAGTGTTTTTTAAAAAAGACCGATTGCTGAGGACACCAAAATGAGAATGCAAAGTGACCCTGCAATCTCATTGCAATGTTCGCATTCCCTACCTTGTTAGTTAGCGCACAATAGCACGCAATAAGTATACGAGCCTGAAAAGCATGGCCTTTGAGGTGTGCAACCTCGGGACGTATTTCAGTGTTTTCGGTTTTAAAATGCATGAACAGAAACATAAACAGAAATGTAAAAGTAACAGTACTACTATAACTACTTGCCCGCACCGAAACCTTTGAGGAAACTTAGTTTCTTCTTGTTTCGGTGCGCGCGAGAAGTTTTAGTACTTTTGCTTTTCTGCTTCGTTTCCTTATAGATTTTTCTTAGCCTTTTCCTGTGCTTTTGTTTTTTTCTCTTACTCATGCATTGCTCTTTCTGTCACATGGTTTACTGTCTCCTCTATATGTTTTTGCTTTTTGCACAATAAACTCAGTTAGAAGTTAGCGCTCGTCTCCTTGTCATCGTTATGTTCTCGCGCTATAACTGTCGTCATGTGTTCTTTTATCTGAGTTTTCAATCGCGGAAACAGATGAAAGTCTGGAGGAGTCATGCCAGAAGGTAGGGCAGCTGTGGAGCTGTAGGCACCTTTGAATTGGCAAGGAAGCAGATCAAGACGAAGGAAATGTGGGCTGGCGCTTTTCCATCGGTAACAGTTGTTGGCAACCCTCCAGCACAGGCTTCATTGCTGACCTCATCACAACTTTCTGAAAAGGTCTTATGCAGCTGGTACTCTTGACGTTAGGACGGCAAATGAAAACAAGTTTCATGCAAAAGTCTCTCATTACTCTACAGATGGTAGCTTACAACAGCACAGCTGCATGTGCGTAAAATGACTTCCCCCTCCACTAATATCAAGCAATTCTAGCCCGTTGTGAAGTATAAATGCTTTGCAATTTAATCATTGACATTACTTTTCGTATAGAGCCTGTATATACATTGTAGTGTGTTTAGTACACCACAGCCTGTATTCCCAGATTTGCTACTTTTACTTTACTCTGAACAGGCATTACAAAATGTTATTGGGTTCTTTCTCGCTGCATGAATGGGACAGACACTGCAGCTGCATTTTTAGTGCGCCTGACTTGAGTGCCAGAAATGTTAACAGTGTTTTTGCTGCTGGAACATTTGATGCAAAAAAATGTGTACTGGTGACCTCCATGTTGGCAGACTTTCTTTAAAATTTTGGGTAAATTTGTTAGTTACAGAGGCGCCATGGGTCCTTGTAATACAGTCAAATCCCTCTACAATGAAATTGACGAAACATGCCAAAAAATTCGTTTTGCAAAATTTCGTTGTAGCAAATATTTATTTATACACCACAGAATTCGGTAAGATCTGATGATTATGACTCGTCCTTTGATAGCGACGTTGCGCAAAGGGTAGTTCCATTTTCAATCTGTGCGGGCTGCGCTGGCCGTGCGTGTGCCTGCACAATAGCGTCATTGCTATTTTTGTTCGCATTGATGAGCCCCGCCGTGGTGGTCTAGTGGCTAAGGTACTCGGCTGCTGACCCGCAGGTCGCGGGATCAAATCTCGGCTGCGGCGGCTGCATTTACGATGGAGGCGGAAATGCTGTAGGCCCGTGTACTCAGATTTGGGTGCACGTTAAACAACCCCAGGTGGTCGAAATTACCGGAGCCCTCCACTACGGCGTCTCTCATAATCATATGGTGGTCTTGGGACGTTAAACACCACAAATCAATGTTCGCATTGATGAGGTTTTGTCCGCAACGTCGCGGCCAGCAGTATTGCGACGAGTCGGCGCATGTTGGATACGCTCCTGCTATCGCGGTTGCCCGTAATCGCCAGGACAGCATTTGTGTTCGTAAGAGTTGCAGCACAATGTAGTTATGCTTGGACTAGGTGCGCGTTGGTTGCACGCGTGCCGTCTTAACATCGTGGTCGTTTGGTTACTGAGGACGAGTGGTAGATTTGTTTTGAGGTGTGGCATCAAAACCTTCTTGAAGAATAGTTCTGCCGCAATCTGCATGGGCGTCAAACCCAACGGCAGCATCATGGTGGTTGGGCGACCTGTTGCTGAGCATCTCAATGCCGAAAAACTTACTGGGATGTGCGTGTGGGGGTAGAAAACTTGTCTCCGATGAAGACACAGGTGTTGTGCCCCGCCGCAGGGGTCTAGTGGCTAAGGTACTCTGCTGCTGACCCGCAGGTCGCGGGTTCGAATCCGGGCTGCGGGGGCTGCATTTCCGATGGAGGCGGAAATGTTGTAGGCCCGTGTGCTCAGATTTGGGTGCACGTTAAAGAATCTCAGGTGGTCGAAATTTCTGGAGCCCTCCACTACGGCGTCTCTCATAATCATATATGGTGGTTTTGGGACGTTAAACCCCACATATCAATCAACACAGGTGTTGCGATGCCGCCGCATGCTCTGGATGCCACAAGCCAACGAGAAATCGCCGAGTTGGTAGCGGAATTATGGCACAATCCTAGGCAAATTCCTTATCCTTGGGTGGTAGTACTCGCGAAAACTTGGTTGTAGTGGAAGTATCCAGAAAAAGTATTCATTGTGATGAGACATTTTTCACATTGTTCACAATGGGCGACTGACGGGGAATTGAAAATTATTCATTGTGACAGAAAATTCGTTGTAGTGGATTTCGTTATAACATGATTCGACTGTACATGGAAACTTCATTAAAATTCAGAATGTCTTATCAGCTTGTTTTATTAAATAGAAAAAAGTGTACATGGTTATCAATGTAATTAAGGTTAAGAAATAAAAATGGGAAAATTTCATTCATTTGCTTCATTGAAGTTTAACTGTATTGATTTATTAAAATATGAACCTTCAAACAGTTTTTTTATGGTGTTTTAGTAGAATTAGGCTAATAAGTACAAGTAACCTCCACAGGCTGGTGGCTCTTGTCTACAAGAAACAAAATGAAAAATGTAGCACAGCATAATCAACTGGTACTAACAGTGCTTGTTTTTTGTATAGCACATGCTTTAGGCTTATATTCAGCCAAGTTTAATGCAGCACGCTTGTATTAGGGTCACCAGCATATAGTTTCTGTAATAAATGCACATATAATGCATTTTCATCTCTCTTTATCCTTTTTTTTCCAGAAGGGGAAGGATGTGCTGGAGAAGTTGCAGAGGCAGTTGACGGTAGGTTGAAGACGGAATTGTTGACAAAAAAAAAAATCAGAACAGTTTTTAAGCATAGCTATGGCCTAGCACACAGAGCTGAGCCATTTCCTTATTCAAATTTAAAGCAGGATACTGCAGGCCAACTTGACGAAGGAGTGCTTCTGGGCTTAAGTAAAATTATACAGTAGATTCTCAATAAATGGAAATTTCCTGAACAGACTAGCTGGTTAAATGGAATGTGGCATCCAAATGTGGCCTCAAATATGATAGAGTAATGTGATTGGATTCGTACTTAAATTGTGCACTCACATTTATCTCTTGGTATACGGAACTCCTGTTCAAGCAGGCTATTCACCTGGTCCCTTCAGGTTCTATTTAACGAAAATCGGCTGTACACTCAAACCTCGATATAATGAATCTGGATATAATGAATTATCGGTTATAATGAAGTAAATGAGGAATAGTCTTGCAATAAATATAGTGTTGGGAATGTACCTCTATAACAAAGTTTCGGATATAATGAACTTATTTTCGGGTAAGGTGCAACTTTGTTATAATGAAGTATGAGCGTTCTTCCTTAGTGTGACATCCATGGGCTGAATTCAATCCTCGGCCTTTGGGTCAGTAGCTGAGTAGCGTAACCAATGTACCACCGTAGTGGCTTAATGTATAGGTTTAACGACGGCTGGTTTAGAGGCATGCGCTCGCTTCCTCCTTTTACAGCCTAAGCAGTCGCTGCGAGCACAATGAAGCTGTTTCTATACAGTGACAACGACACTCTCCACGTGAGGGCGTCGTGAGCCAGCTCGTCAAAGCGCATTTCGCCGCATTCTCATTGCATTGTAAATCATCTGTCCTTGGCCACTTCCTTGTGTTAATCACTTCTTCCGCTTGTAGCAAACGGTGAGAGTAGTAGAGGTGCGTGTGTGGACAGTCTGGCTTTCTCAGCACTCACGCGTTCGGCAAAAAAAATCAGATTTTTTAAGGCTCGAACATCTTATATCCGCTTAATTTGAAAATGCTTGAGGCTTGTATGAGACTTGTATGCTTGTACGATTTATCATTTAGGTGCACGTTCAAAAACCACAGATGGTTGCCCGCCATGGTGTGATGACGTCACCGGGGAGTAGAGAGGCTTTAGCTAATTTATTGGTCAATTTTTCATTGCCTACTCATGAAGCCTGGGATCGCTGATTGGTTGCGTCATTCGTGCAATAGCTTCCTGCCATGTGCACCGCGCTTCAATATGCATGTCACAGGCAGTTTTTCAGGCATGTTTTTTGGCGTTCTTGCCTGCCTGCTTTTACAAAGTGACTTTCATGTGTGCTTAGTGTGCTGGTGCAGCGTTCACACAGAGCGCGCATGCGTAGTGTACGGTTGTTTGCCGTTTTGCAAGTCACAGGCTGAGAAGACTGCCGTTATGTCATTTAACCAATTCCCTGCTAATGAGCAACTATGTGTGAAGTGGCAGAAAAACGAGTCTCCCTCCACCGTCATTTGCAGCAAGTATTTTATTGTGAGTGATTATGTCAATGGACACAAAATTAAAAACTCCCAGATCTGTGCCAATGGTATTTTAAGGATACTCGCCGTACATTGTGCTCCTGCAAAGAAACCACGAAAATAATCGACAGCTTAAAACACTTCTCAAGCCGGCCAAATGAAAGGCAAAGCCAGAAGATCCTCATCATGCCGTTTTGGAGTCATTGGTAGGAGAAGCCAAACAGAAATTCAGTAAACCTGCAAACAAACAACGCACAGCGAGTCTTTCGACACATTTCAATGATCTTTTCTCAAAAAAGGAGTAAGTTTCCTGTCATTTCTTCTGCTGGTCGGTGATGGATAATGTGCCTGAGCCTTCTGAACATGACACATGAAGGCATATGCATGCACACAAAATTGAATATTCATCATATTATTCATTTCTTGAAGTCACAGAAAATAAATAAAAAAGAATGCTTTGCTATGACCGCATTGACGCTCTTCCGAGATCATAGTTGTCAATTTATGCTTGCTACCATGTTTCCATCACATTGGTACTACCTCGAATGCACCAGCAGGTAGGAACCTGAGCATTCCTTGCACGCTAGCCTCCACAATGGCCAGCAGCAAGTCTGCTCGGAGCAACCCTGCGAGATTGCAGGGATAGGTAGAAACAGCCTCCCGTGCGCAGGCCATAAAGGAAGCTAGCCTGCGCCTCCAGATCGGCTGTAGTTTAATGTATTTTTGGATGTCTATGCAGGCTTTATGTTTTTTTTGTGTGTGTCTGTTTTGCATTCATGTAAATGCACATCATCATAAGATTAACACGCAAGAAAAGTTTGCAACGTGCAGAGCAAGTTGTCTGGCTACATTTGTGATTGAAGTTTGCTAAAGAGCAACGTGTTATATGTATGTACCCTTTAGGTGAGGACACTTACGAGACACAGTCAACCATAATATTATTAAGTAACAACATTTGAGTGCATGCCAGGCCACTGGTGGCTATGGCACGGCAGCAACAAAAGTTGGAAACACATACGTCATTTTCATGAGCGAAAAACGCGACATGGGGTGGACGCTGGCATTTTCGGTGACCATGATGGTTGATTTAGCAACAGTACAGGATGTATTTCCTGTCCTAACGTGTCTTCCCATTGCTGTCAGTGTGCCAGTGGACACGGGCCGTTCTTACTTTATCTGGTCGGATGGACCTTGTAAGCCGAAAAGTGTCCCTACATAAGAACTGTATACCTCACATTGCGCTATAGAGTCAATGACTGGCCCCGCCGCGGTGGTCTAGTGGCTACGGTACTCGGCTGCTGACTCGCAGGTCGCGGGATCGAATTCCGGCTGCGGCGGCTGCATTTACGACGGAGGCGGAAATGTTGTAGGCCCAAGTGCTCAGATTTGGGTGCACGTTAATGAACCCTAGGTGGTCGAAATTTCCGAAGCCCTCCACTATGGCATCTCTCATAATCATATGGTGGTTTTGGGACGTTAAACCACATATATCAGAGTCAATGACTGACTTTTCAGATGATTGATTTTTGTAACATACTCAATAACTGGTGTGTCTTTGTGACTCTGCCATGTATTCCTAGAGCCATGGTATGTTAGTGTCTAAGATTTGTGATGTTGAAAGCCTGAAACCTTTTGCTGTCTAATTTGCTGGACATTGGGGAAAAAAAGTCAAAGTTGTTGTCTCTGCTACGTTGATCATTTGACCGCCACGAATCATTGCACTCATGCACCATCCGTTGGTTGTTGCAGCGGCTTCCAAAAGGTAGCTTTGCTGCTTTGCAGAAACATTATGTGGTCGAGCACATGCATGGTATTGCATTAAAGCATGCCAACAATGCAAAGGGCCACTGTCTTGGGACATGATGTGTTATCTATGTGCGTGTGCACCCGCTGTTTGCTGCCAGTGTGTGTGCCTAATAGATGCTTAATAAGTGTACTAATAGGCCTTCACAGCAATTTTATATGTTTCTGCGCAGATCTGAGTCCTTGAGGGTAGTAAAAGGCGCATATACAATTTTCCAGGCTACTAGTTCTTTTTGTATAATTTCTTTGTACTTAAATACAATTAGATGTGGACTGTATGTGTAGTGCTAACAATATTTGTTTTGTCAACCTTCACCATATGTTTTTAAACAGACATAAGTAAGGTTCACTTTTTTCCTGCTCAGCACTTGAAGAACTTGAGAGGGTTCGAACTGCTGGTGCTAGCCAAGAGTCAGCTGCCATGCCTGGAAGCAGCCAGGGTGGCAAGGAACGAACCGGTGGCCCACGGCGACCTTGGGTGCTGCTGAAGGAGGGTGCCCCTCCTGATATTGTAAAGGATGGCATCTCCGAATTGCCCACCGACAATCACTTGGCATATGATCAGCTGGAGAAAATGTCCAGTGTGCTGCCCACAATGTGGTTGGGTTCACAGAATGGAATGTGAGCACATTATGAGTGGTTCTTGACCGAATGCATTTTATATGCTTGAGACTTGAGCTGTCTGCATGAGTTCATCTTACATTTGTGTCCTTTGGTCACATCATCACAGCCATTGCGCTGGTGGACAGGGTGGTAATAAGTGCTCAGAGTAAAGCTCTTAAAGTATCACGAGATCCTGATCCTTCAGGCACACTTTGGAGCACATCCCCATACATTTTGTGACAGTTTTCCTTTTGCATATTTTTAAATATGAGGAAGATATTACCGTATTTACTCGTGTAATGAACGCACTTGCATAATAAACGCACCCCCAACTTCAGTCAACACAATTTTGATTTTTTTTTTCCCCGTAATAAACGCACCACCTACATTCATCCGCTGCAGTCCCGCTAACCGACACCTGGCGCCTTCTTACCTGTTGGATCTCTTGCGTTTTTATTGTTATGCGGACCCCCCCCCCCCCTCAGCCACCTCGGCTTGCTCCCTCCCCCTTCGCCCGTTGCCGCGTGCCGTATTGTTTTTTTTTCTATCTGTGCATGGCACGTCACCCGTTTTTTTATCTGTGCGCCACAGCGGGGTTCACGAATGGTGCGAGTGTACAGATGTTGCAGCTGATAAGCACACAGCGAGCGAAGGTCATGAAACTGCCCGCGCTGACTGATGGTCGCTTCCTGCAAATACGAAACTTAAAGGCCCAACCCCGCACGCAATTTTCGAGCGATGGCGACAAGATTGCTGTCGTGAAGGATCATTCGTCGCTATCCGCCTTGCAGGTTTCTGGAAAACCATGAAAAATTGCTTGTCATCCAGAAAAGATCGTGACGAATTTTGCAATATGTTAGCACCCCCCATTCTCACTTAGCTTGTTCTTCGCGTGTACAGGAACGTTTCATGTGAAAGCAAGGCGGTAGCCGTATTTTGTCATTAATATTGTTATTGACGGTTTGTTTTTTGGCTTTGGGGGTTGCTTACTGCAATGTTAGTTACTTGCTACAATGTCAATGGCATCATTGGGGTTGCATGCAAGGTTGCTGCGAAGCTGGCAAAATGCGTTGTAGTGCACGCTTCTAGGTGCCTGTCGAGATTACAGAAACCACTGTTGTGGGTAAATGATTGCGAGAAAAGAAAGCCACAAAACGCTTTTATGGCGTGCAGAGACAGCTTGCAGAAAATAGCACCATCAACCACCGAAGATGAGTAAAGTACAACAAAGAAGCTGTTTCCAAACAGTGTGTGCACATGTCAATTGCAAAAGGCTAATTGACCTGACTTTTTTTTGCATTACTGCATTTTTCGCTCATCCTGAAAAAGTTTTCATAAAATATGCCCTTCATAATAAACACACCCCTAACTTTGCTCCGATTTCTCGAGAAAAAAAGTGCGTTCATTATGCGAGTAAGTACGGTGTTAAGAAAAAATCACAGAAAATAGCAACAGACACCACTGACCAGTAACTGTATAAGTTTACTGGTTATTGCTATGTACATCATGCAGACACGCAAAAGTAAATAAATAAATAAAAATATAAAAAAGTACCTGTTTTAGCATCATATTACGCATCTATCGCGATTGTACAACATCTTCTTATGAACAACAGCATTCCGACATGAATCTTCATTGTTTAGTGAATCAGATAAGCGTAATTATTTTCTAGATCTCTGCCCTTTCACATTTTTGCACAATTTGGGCTCAATGGACTTCACCACTGGACTAGTATCTGTCGTGTCTGTGTTGCTCACAGCACAGAACCTGTGTACAGTACTATAATAGTTTGCATGCTCCATCGATGATACAGCACTACTGGCCATTAATTCACCTGTCCACTTGACTACAAGTGACAGTGGAAGCGAGCAGATGTTAAAAAATGCGGGGTTAATACTAGTTTTTGTATTGATGGTTTTTGCTGTAACATGCAAGACCCACGAGCTGGTAGCTTATGAATATTTTACAGTTTCTACAGCTGCTAGACCAATGTAGATGTGTGCTGCTTTTGTTTGTATGCTTGTATTAATGTGGAACTTCTTTTTCTTGCAGCATTTACGTGCATTCTTCTGTGGCACAGTGGAGGGTCTGCATAGACTCCGTTAAGCTGGCCGACTCGGTGCTAAGCATTGTGTAAGTGGAAAATCTATGGCTTCTATATGCACAAAATGTTAGTTTATGTCTCCCTTTTCCTGTTTTCTTCTGAATTTAGCTTGAAAAATTAAAGTGCTGGACACACCTGGCTAGTCTCACAACTCTGGCTCTATCATTTTTATTTTGTACACTTGAATACCATATTTAGGGAATTAGGATTGGCCTGTTTCATCCAGAACAGAGAGAAATACCATGTGTTATTCACTACAAAGCCACACGTAAGGGAGAAGGATAGTGTTCACTTTTGTTGCAACAGAATATAGTGGACTCTCATTAAACGGAACCTGAAGGGACTAGTAAAATATGTTCTGTTTAACTGGAGTTCTGTTTACTGAGGGACGAACAGGGGTACAAAATGCAAAAACGAAATCAATCTTGTCAAAAGCTCTTGCTCCATTTAAGCAGCAGTTTCGTTTAATAGATTTTTGTTTATTGAGATTTTACTTATAGGCTGCTGTTGCCACAGATTCAATGAGAGATGACCACCAACATTTTTCTACGAATTCTCATATTTTTGTGGTGCTCATATTAGCACAGTATTGGACATTAGTGCATAATGATACAGCTTTTTCCGAGCATGCTTTCTTCAACTGTTCACATTTATCTTTCAGTCACGTGAAGGGTCGTGTGTTTGCAGCCCTGGCTGACGGCACTGTTGCGATATTTCACAGAAAGCAAGGTAAGCTGTAGAGGGCACACTTCTAATGTACTTTCCACTCCGCATCACTTAGTGTTAGTGCATTGTTTTCATTTTTATGCAATTATTAAGCTCACAAGGACAAGGTAAATTGGAAATTATCAGGAGTGGCCTTCGACCTGTAGTAGACATAATGTAGGCTTGGTAATGTGGACACAGCAGCGCTCAGACACGGGCGCATAAACGTAGTAAATAGACGAGAAGGATGAAGGCAGTTAAAAGAACAGCTGGCCCAGCGTACGACGGTTCTGTCTTGTCTGTTCCTCTACAGTGGTGCACTCATCAGGCTCGAAGCCTTAAGGCAGAAACCGCTGGTGCTCGTGCATCTTCGGTCTTGCCGAGCCACAAGTCCAGTAACGCTGCCCTCGCTTTCTAGAGCATGAAAACCGCAAGCCTGGTGCAGCACGAAGCACAGTTCGGCAAGGACGACATGCAAGCCTCCTCGTCACCCTCTGACCTGATGGCGCTACAAGCAGCGTCTGGGGAAAATGCGAGGCCTCCTCAATCACTTAACAGTGCTCTCATCGCGCTTCTATTCTTTGTGTTGACCACACTTCCCAAATTTATGACATTGCTGTGCTGATTGCTTCAACAAATACATATTCCACGGCTGCCGTCAATGGTTCTCCAGGTGGCTCCCCTGAAGATGCAGTGAGAATTATCCGGGAAGCTGCTTAGTCTCAGCAACTTTACAGTTTTTCGCCTTCTCAACTGCCACTGGGAACACTGGGGCCCCTGTATTTTTCGCGGCCATTGCCCCTGGCTCCACGGGCACCTCCGGTTCTTGGCTTGACAAATCCATGACTTCGTGATGGCGGCATCCTTGCTTGCCCAGAAGCTAGACCGTTCTCTGCGAGAATTTTCGTATATCGCAGACCACCTTATCATCAGCATCGTTATCATAAGGGGTTGCATTGGCAATGGTGAAATTCCGAGAATTCCAGGTCGACGTTTTCCCATTAATCTAGACTATTCATTCTTTTGACACTCTCCATGCTTGGCTGCAGAATCACAAGTGCTTGGTGACCATCGACCACCTTCGTGATGCTGCCAAGGCATTCCGTGCCTACGAAGGAGTCAGGCAATGGTTCTGGCCTAAATAGTGTGCCAAGTTTATCAGGCTTTCCCCTCTCTTTCTCATGCCTGCGATTCTTTCCCTGCCAACTGAGTCTCTACTGAGGATGGGAGATGTGAAGCACACAAGTTCTGCAACGCAGCTCGGGACATTCACTAACCTGCCCTCCCTTCAATATCGAGCTTGCATGGCATAGCCTCTCTATGGTCCAGCTGTGCCATGGGTTAACCAGCCCACTTTGGCAGACAGAGCTTTTCGAGGGCAACACTTCGATTGCTCATGTTTCTCAGAGTTTCTGCCATGCATCATCGTGGACGGGGAAGGCCACGGGGCCGACTCTAATACAGGCCATGAGAAGCACTCCTTGCCACATATTCCCTACTCTGTGACGTCCCCACCAGAACCCTCTTCGCCAGAAAAGAATACCACCCGCAAGACAGAGAACTTCAGTGGCTGCCTTACAAAAGATGCTGGGTCCAGGTGCTGCACTTGCTGTTGGTCTCAGCCTCTGTGCCGGCATTTGATGCTAAATCACTGAGAGAGGCTGGAACCCCTCCTCATTCAGCGCAGTTAGAGGAGTGGACTCCAGATTCGCCTTTGCTAGGACATGTGCAGATGCCAGCTCCTGTAGTCCTTGACACGCCTTCAGGCAAGGCATCAAAAGAACCTGTGCCTTCGATCACCGTGCTCGCTGATGAACTGTAGCTGCTTCTGCAGTGTTGAGTGCTGTCTGCAGAGCAGTCGATGGCACAAGATTTTCTGCTAAGATGAAGCACGAGATCTTGCTCAGCTCTTCCAAAGCCACAAACGATTCATTTTTCTGATGAAGCTCCCAGTATTCCTCCTCCCGTTTTTGACAATAAGGCTGATGTAAATGAATTCCAGAAAAAAGGCGGAAAAGAAGAATTTATACTGACGCCGACGCCGCCTCGGATGTTATTTCGGCTTCCTCCTCCAAGCATGCTGCCTTCACGATTACCTCTACGACACAGCCAAAGCCGACCACCACAAGCATGTTTGACAGCCCCCTCTAGTCAAGTCACTGCGTGGCTGAGACCGTCTGGCACGCAAGAGCCAAAGCCACCTGTCAGAGACAACTGAGGGGTTTATATACCACTAGACAACACGAACATTGACAAGTGTGCACCTAACCAACTAGCTCGAAAAATGGTACTTTTAGACTCTTGAGACTATTGAGACTTCCCACACGATTTCGCCGCCTGGCTGAGTGTAATGTGGACAGAGCAGCGGCGCTTGAGTACGGGTGCAAGGGTTAGAATGTAGACGAGAAGGGCAATGGCAGATAACAGCTGGCCTAGCATGTGGGCATCGTCTCTTGTCTGTTCCTCTATAGTTTATAATGATATGATAGTGATGATGCTACACCTGCTTGGCAGTTTAATTGAACATAGTGGTTTTTAGGACCTTTGATACAAGGTGCAGTAGTGAATGTATAGAAGTGTGTTATATTGCCTGACTGATTATTTGTGAAATCATTTTCAATTAAAAGCCACATATAAATGACCTAGGTCCATTATTTTAATTGTGTGTGGATGTACTTATATTGTTTTCATATAAAAGTTAGCTTGTGTGCTTGACTTCTGCTTAAATATAGCTGGCAGAATGCTAATTAGGTGCTGGGCTGTGTTTTTCAAGCCAACCAGTGGTTTTGCGAACCCCATGTATGCAGTTCATGCCGTCAAAAAACAAAAACAAAAAATGGTCATGCCATACCTACTGAAATTGTACGTGTTGCCAAATTATGTGCTCTGCACAGATGGCCAGTGGGACCTGAGGAACTACCACATACTTGACCTCGGGAAGCCACACCACTCAATTCGGTGTATGACAGTTGCCCACACAAAGGTTTGGTGCGGCTACAGGAACCGGATACATGTGGTCCACCCCAAGACTCTCACTGTAGAGGTTAGATTGAACATGGATCTATTATTTCAGATGTGTTTGAGTGTTCACACAATGAATGGAATTTTCTTTGTCATTCTGTTGGAGAGGCATTATTTTGTGTGTTCTCATTAGGCTTGTGCGAATAGTAAATTTTAGGTTCCAAGGAAATAGCGATTTGGTCGAACAATTGCGAATCGAATTTGAATAGTACATACAGGGAGTTTTTTTTAAAGCAATACAGATTTTTTTCTTAAAAAACTATAATAGACAGGCACTTATTGTCTTTGTAGCCGATTTAAAGGCCAAGGTGGAGAGATTTCGCCACTTTGTATTTAGATCACTCAGAAATGACCAATTAACAAAAATGAATTCAATTTTTTGTTATCAGATTTAGGGTGGTTGTTTCAATGGCAAAGTTTTTCTACATCATAAATTATCGCCAGCCTAGTTTTAAAAAATTGAAAATATCACGGGTTGTTTCAGAGATCTATAGCCAAATTTCCAGACTGCTGTGTCTCTGCAATTGAAAGTAACCCACCGAGTGGCCCAGAAGGGTGGTCTTTGTGCTGTGTCATGCGTGAGCTTCCCTTTATGTAACTGGAATGATGGGGCAATGTGCGGGAGACACGTCATGCTAGCATGGCATACCGAATAATGGTCCTTTGCGCATGATGTGCCATGTTTGTCCGACTTTTTGTCATTTTAACTTTTGAAAGGTGAAAGACTCAAATATTAAGGCGAAAGCTTTTATTGTCTCATACAATGGTCCTTTGCGCATGATGTGCCATGTTTGTCGGATTTTTTGTCATTTTAACTTCTGAAAGGTGAAAGACTCAAATATTAAGGTGAAAGCTTTTATTGTCTCATACTCGCGATAGCTGTTTAGTCCCCTGGCATGGTGCCAGCCATGGTGTCTCTCCTTGACGCGGGAGGACAAAATAATCTTTATAAGGACTGGAACGCGGAGGGTGTCTGCACGATGTGCAAAGTGTAAAAATACAAATGCTTGCGAAATTAAGCCAGATTAGTCTCGCGCCTCGCTATGCTTAAATAAAGGGAAGTTTGCGCGTGATGCAGCAAAAGGACCGTTCCTTTGGTGCACTCGGTGCATTCAGTTTTGGTGTCTTTGACACTGCAGTATGGAAATTCTACAAAAGATACCTGAAACCACATGTGATACTTTCAATTTTTAAGAGGGGACGTGGCAATGTGAATTATAAATTTGATGAAAATATTCAGTCTTTCAATTAATTTTTTTCTATAATTCTGAGACCATGTTTTACACCATAGTGTGATTTTACATTACAAAGTAGTAAAAGTTAAAAACAAGCGTTTTACTGGTGGGCTGTCGTCAAAAGCTATGTGAAAATTGGGCATAGCAAAATGTAACTTTTCAGCTTTCCCTTCGCAAAGTGCCACCATATTGGCATCATCATAAAGAGGACAGATTGGAGCTCAAGATAGCCACAAAGATGCATTTCTCTAATGAAAAATAAAGGCAGCTTTCTTTCGAGGTCCGTTGTATCAGCCTCTAGCTCCAATTTCTTTGAGCTCAATTTTCTCTGGTTTCATTTTTTGAGCAGTTGCTGTCAGTCATCCCTGTGCTTTTTGACAACAAATTGAGCTATAGCCATTCCCTTTCCTGCACTTGGATTCTGAGACATTAGTGAGCGCCGTAAAGCTGTCCACATTTACGTGCACATGATACAGACTTTTGTGATTGCTTTTTGTAAGAGTTGTTGGTAAGACAATATGTCCAGGACATTTCAGAAAAAAGCTTTTTGTGCTTACCTAAATATTAAAAATAAACCAATAGTGTTACAGCACAAAATGGACCCATGTAAATATTCTTATGCAAAAATTTTGACGAACTTGTGTCTAATTAGCTAATTATTTTTGGGGTGACACTGAGAGTCTATCATGTGTTGTAACTCAAAGGTTACATTAAATAGCTCAAAACCAATTTCAGTTATGATATCAGCACAACAAATGCTATTTGCATGTCGAATTTCATCCCTTTAGCTTCATAAATACACTCAAACCTCGTTATAACAATGTTGAAGTGGAGCCACAATCATTTCGTTATGTCCATTATTTTGTTATATCGATTATAACAGTTAGTGGCAATGTATGCTCAGATTGGTGCACACCTATAAGCATGCAAAGAAGGAAACCGCCTTGCGGCCTGATGTACTACTACGCGACTACGCGTGTGACGGAAAATAAACTCATTCGAATCTCATTAATTCGAACTTTCAGGTAATTCGAACTCACGCTGAGGTCCCGTCAAAGCTATGTGTCTTCCAATGGGCGAGAGTGTCCTGTAATTCGAACACGCAAGCACTTGCGACGGTTAATTCGAACTTACCCGCTCCGAAAATGCTCTCAGCACCATGCCCAATCCCGCGGCGGCACCTCTCAAGGCTGCGCGCGAAGAAGGAAAAGAAAAGGAAAGACTGTGGCGAATTGGTTGCTCTCTCTCAAATGCTGATCTGCGACGCGCCTGTTCCACGCTTCTCCCTTTTCTATCTCTGCACGTAGAGACCCTTCTTTCAAGGCCGCGCGTGGAGAGAGAGGAAAAAAAAAAGAAGAAAGTTGTCGCGGAGAGTCCTCCTTTCTCGGTGCAGAGGGTAGCAGCCATGGTAGCAGCAGAGACGTATCGTTTTCTGAAAAGATTGAAGCTTGTTCGGCGCGGCTCTTTCAAAACTCCTGCGCCGACCTTACAGCCACGCCCCGCGCGGCCGAGACAGCCGTCCTCCTCACACAGCTAGCGGAGAGGATTGAGGAAGCGTTCAGCGGGTCACATGACCAAGAAGTGGCGCCGCAGTGCTAAGGGATTTCACTCTCAAGACGGCAACGACTGGTAGTGGTTAGAAGAGGTGCCTTTTCCTCTTCTTTTTCCTTTCCGCACCGAAGGCAAGCTTAGTGTATGGTGACACTTAGCCACACTACATTGTGTAGGGAACCTTCAGTGTCAACAAATCGTAAATACTACATTGCATTTTATTTTTTCAGCACTCTTTTGATGCCCATCCACGCAAGGAGAGCCAGATTAGGCAAATGGCCTGGGTTGGAGACGGAGTTTGGGTTACAATACGACTGGACAGTACCCTGCGGCTTTACAATGTCCACACTTACCAGCACTTGCAGGACATCGACATTGAGCCCTACGTTTCCAAGATGCTAGGTATGCTCTTCAGCTCAAGTTCTCATTTTGGGGAAGAAAAAAAAAAAGGGGAAGAACTCAACTGTAGCTGTGTAAAGCTTAAGAAACAGCGGTAGTGGTTGGTTTTAGGGGCCTTCTTGGCTGATGCTAGGCCTTTCCATGGCATAGACAAAGTAGAGTCGAACCACAGCCTGTCACAGACCATGCAAGAATATGTTAACTCCAGTGCCAGAACTAGTTTGCAAAGCTGGCTGTGGCAACACCAGTAAAAGCACGGCCCTTTCATACCTCATACTCGGATAGTGCAGTGGGCTAACGCAGTGCGGCGGCTCAGTGGACTGAACTGTTTCGATCAGTGGGCGCAGCTGATAAGTAGCGATGTGTTATAATGTGCAATATGCAACGGCGCGATGAGCAATGGCGCAGAGCCTTTTTTTGTGCATGCCCGACATTTTAGCTCAAGCTTTAAGAGCTTCACTCTTGAAAGTTTCTTCTGCAAGGCGTATGATGTTTCCCATTGCTGTGACACCTAAGAGTAAAAGGCCAAGCAGCCAGTGCAAGCCTGTTTGCATTCCTACCGTGATGCAGCTGTAGAACTGCCATTCAATGCGTTGTTGTTTATGCCACAGGCCGTACTGCAGTTCTAGTGTGCCTCACTGCTGGTGCTATCTCACTTGAACGTGCAGTGTATTAGTTGGCAATTAGCAGCTTGGGTATTGACAAAGGGTGAGCACTAGTGTAGCAATTGGACAAGTGCAGTGCCACTTTGACGAAGACGGAAGACACAGATGGACACAGACAAATGCTTGTCTGTGCCTTATTAAGTTGTGCTGCATTTTTCTCAGTATATACCATCATGTCGAAGTCAAGGTACTACAGTGCAGTCCAGATATAATGATATCCAAGCGTTATGGAAATTCTATTACAGTAACCGATAATTATTATAAACGGGTTTAGAAAAAAAGAAAAGAAAATGAAAGAGGTATAATACATTTTATTTGCATTCAAGTAAAGTACTACAACTATGTACTACTTGTTTGCAGAAAAGCCATAGTCTGTCAGCCTTGATCGCTTCCTGCGAAGCTGGCGCACATCTTTCTCAAGAGCATTTTGGTGCTCCGCACAGCAGACCGAGAGCGAAAACAAACTCTCGGAGGGACTGTATCATCCATTGGCCCTCCTGCCAATAAATATTCTGGGTAGGGTGTTCAACCACACCGTCGAAGTTGTCGCTCTCACCGCTGTCCGAAAGTCGCATAGATAATTTAATCACTTCATCACTGAGGCACTCAGACGCTTCCACAACATATTCTGGATAAAGAAAGTCGTCCAGACCTGACGCATCATCATTAAGTGCTGACCACAATTACAGCATTCGTTTATCGTCAGATGCTTCGCAGGCCTTTCCTGGCATCACTTCAAAAGTTTGGGAGGAAAGCACCTTCTCCTGTCGCTGTTTTGTAAGCGACGCAGCCAACACAATTTCGGGGGTGTGGACGGCGTGTGAGACACATCGCGACGCATGCCGTCGGCACAGAGAGCCATTTGTGGTGTGCACTGTAGCTGGATTCTATCACTACATCCGATATTGCAGCACTGGAGCATCGTAATAAGCAGTTTTTTTAGTTTAAAGCATACAAAAGTGGACTGTGTCATAGTTATTCATCGTTATATCCAATATGTTGTGATAAATGATATTATTAGTGGATCCGGCAGTATTGGTGCAATACCGTATATACTCGTGTAAGGGCCGCACTTTTTTTTCGAAAATTTTGCTAGGTGCGGCCCTTACACGAATCAGGCCGATTTAGTACAGGCAGTACAGGCCAAAGGTCTGTACTGTTTATGCAACAGTAGCAGAGTGCAAGAGTCACAAATGACATGCCAGAAATGTTTTTATTCGGATTCCATTTCGCTGTCCTCGTTCTCGGAGGAGCTCGCCTCGGCGTCCGCGTCTTCCCAGAGACGGTCATCTTCGGTGCCGTTCATGGAGTTCGAAATTCCCGTTACCTTGAAGCTTTTAGCAACTACTTCTACTGACATGGCACGCCACGCATTCAAAATCCATTCACACACCTGTTGGAGCGACGCCCGCTTCAGCCGTCCTGTAGGGGTCTTCTCGTGGACGCCTCCAGCCATCCATTCAGAGTAACATCGGCGAAATTCCACTTTGAATGGTCTGTTGACGCATACGTCGAGCGGCTGCAGCACACTCGTCAGGCCACCGGGAATGACGGCCAAGTCCGTACGAGTTGCGGCAACTCGGTTCTTGACGCGGTCGGTCAAGTGGCCCCTAAAGCTGTCCAAAACAAGGAGGGCTTTCCGTTGTAACAGCCCTCCAGGTCTGTTTGCCCAGACGGTCTTAATCCAGTCAACGACCAGTTCCTCGGACATCCAGCCCTTCTCTTGCGCACGTACGACGATTCCCTGAGGGAACTTCTCTTTTGGGAGAGTCTTCCTTTTAAATACGACGTACGGCGGAAGCCTCCTGCCGTCTGCCGTGATGCACAACATCACAGTGCACCTTGGCGTTCTGCACCAGTCGTGCGCACAGACACACTTTTCGCACCTTTTAAATCCACTGTGGTGCTTTCCGGTGCATCGAACCACACAGGTGTCTGGTCCGCATTCCCAATTTGGGACAGGTCGTATTCATGCTCCCTCCTGAGAGCATTCACGAAGCGATGAAACTTAATGACGTGGTCTTCGTACTCGCGCGGCAGTTTTTGGCAAATCGTCGTTCGGCGCCGAATAGAAAGCTGGTTACGGTTCATAAACCGCGTAGCCCAGCCCCGACTTGCCTTGAATTGTGCCGGGGGTATTTCCATGTGGCGAGCGATGCTGAGGGCTTTGACGCGTATCATGTCAGTCGATACGGCGTAGCCGTCCCTTCGTGTGTCGACGACGTAGTTGACGAGCTCGCTTTCGAGTTGCGGGTACTTGCACTTTTTCCCGCGAAACGCCTTTCGGCTCCTGTTAGTAGCGGCGAGGGCATCTTTCTGATTCATCCAGTAACGCACGCGCTTCTCATCGACGTCGTACTTTCGTCCAGCTTCCCGCTTCCCGTGCTCCTCGGCATAGTCAATCACTTGCAGCTTAAATGCTGCAGTGAATGATCTCAGATGCCGGCCCATCGTCCGTCACGTGCGCTGGCTTCTGCAGGGTTCACTACAACCAACAAAGTGACACCGACGACACCGATCTGAAGTCGCGCTGCCAACGTATCGACACGATGCTAGGAACGATGCCAACAAAGAGGCCGCACAAGGCAAATATGGCGGCGCGCTGTCAACAGCGTGGTCGGCGCGTCGGCGGAAGTAGAATAAAAGCGGAAAAGCGTGCAGCGCCATCTGGCTGTAAATGAACTAACTACACTTTTCTGGCGGGACATTTTGAACTTTTGTTTTTTTTTTTTTCGAAATATCCGCTTTCAAAGTTGGGGTGCGGCCCTTACACGAGGGCGGCCCTTACACGAGTATATACGGTATTTAGCTGTCTTGCTGTGTCAGCGGCAACGTATTTCTTTGCAATTGTGTAGGAGTGAATATTCCTCTACAGTTGCATGTTCGCTTTTGCGTGCCTCATTGACTGCTTCTTTACCATCACTTCTGGGTATTAATCAAAAGAAAAAATTAAAAAAAATATGTGAGAGTTCTTTAATGCTTTTACACAGCAAAGTGATCTTTTTCATTTGGAAAATCCGTAAACATTAACAATAGTAATCTGAACTTAAATCAGACACTTCGATGCTTTTACGAGTATATAGATAAAGATGGCTGTCTGAAATCTCTTCGCTTTGATTATGGCTTGTCACATTAGTTTTAAACGTGGCATGAAGCTTTTGGCAGCACAGATGATGATGATGTGTGCGTAGCATTGCACTTATGATGTCCTTAACAAAAGTTTACAGACTGATAAAACATTTGCATCTTTTATTGCTATTTCCTGTTCAGGCACAGGCAAACTTGGATTCTCATTTGTACGCATCACGGCCCTGTTGATCTCATGTAATAGGCTCTGGATGGGCACTGGCAACGGCGTCATCATTTCTGTTCCATTGTCGGAAGGTGAGGTGCATATTTCTGTGCTTCGTAAAAATTAGCCTTGGGAGTGCAGTCAATTTTTGGTATTTTAATGTTGCAGCTTACAAAAAGAAATCTCGAAAGTAGGGGGGCTCAGCTATCCATGTTAATGAAAACGAGCAGGTAATCAAGTGATAACATTGTGTGAAATAAAAAAAATGAGCCCTCGACGTTCTTTTCATTCATTCACTAAGCATGTTGGGATGATAAGCAAGATCGTCAGTTAGTGAAAATTTTTTGATTTCCAGGGCAGCACAGGCTAATGGTGTTCCAGGTGAAAAAAAAAAAGGAACACATCTCACCGTAAAGGGAACCCTGAGTACCGTATAAACCGGACTATAGGTCGAGTGGGAATATAGGTCGACCCCCAAGTTCAGGTTACCGAAAAAGAAAAAAAGGAAAACAACACAAAACTGCCGAACCACATTTATTTGCGAATTGGGCGCACCCCATCCCGATCGTCGGAGCTCCCCTCTACCACCGTCGCAACTGTCGCATTGTCGCACTATCGCATTGTCGCACCAACTGTCGCACCATCGCATTGTCTTGCGTTTGAAAATGACGAAGGGCGGAAGCTTTCTACCATCTGCCGTGCATGCCAGCATGACGGTGAAGCGCGAGTGCTCGTTGCCAGTGGACAGCAGCTTCACATCCTTGGCGCCGCACTGCGTGATCGACGAAGGCATGTCAAACCACACGGGGGTCTCATCGCCGTTGTCAATCTGCCCCATCATGTAGTCGTTCTGCTCCCGAAGCAGGTTTACGAAGCGCTGAAAGTTTATGAGCTTGTCCTCGAACTCCTCCGGCAGCTTTTGACAGATGGATGTGCGCCGCCGGAGAGAAAATTCTTTGCGTCGCATAAATAGACGCACCCAAGAGTTCGGTGCACGAAACTCTTCTCTCGTGAGCCCAGCTTCCCGAGCGAGTTCCACGGCTTTCTTGCGAATGGTATCCACGGTCACTGGCAGCGAGCGCGCACGAACTTTCCGCACAAAGTCCGCTAGCTTATCCTCCAGCTGCGGATGAACGGCACTTCGTCCACGAAACGACATTTTTCGAGGATTGCATATCTGCAGCTTCCCTTTCTGCCCCCTCCAATAGCGCACACTTTTTTCTGATACACCAAAGCGGCGCTGAGCAGCCATATATTCCTGTTCGCTTCTGTGAACTTGACATCTAGTTTAAACGCAGCTGAGTACTGCCTCCTCGCACCGCTAGACATATTCAGTGAACGAAAAAAAAAAAGGCCACTAAAAATGAAGCGCAATGTCAAGCGGAGCGAAAACTCGGAACAGATCAGAAGCAAATCACGAACACAAAGAAAACAGACTGCGATTGGATTTGGATGCGGGTATGGCGGCGTCTGGCTTCACAAGCACATGCAAGCCATATGTTGCCAGACAGCGTAGCACTTACGGCTAGACACCGCTATATAAGACGAGGGGCGACTTTAGCTTATTATTTTATTGAAAAAAAAAACTCGACTTATATTCCGGTTTATACGGTAATATGCAAAGCAGCCATGGGTCGACTTAAAGTTCTGCGAAGAGGTGCTTTTTATTCATCACTGTAGACATTCATGGTTGTGTTTCCTGCACCAGATTCGACACGACATGGCGTGGTTATCTTGCACAATTGCTGTCAAATTCGTGTGTACTGTACATACATGAAGGACATACTGTCCCCCTCCCCCTTCTCTTCTCTGTGAACCGAATTTCTGGCTACTCCTCTTGATGATACACATAAAAAACTCGTGCTCACATTTTATATTAACCAGTGCATGAGGACTGCAGACTCTTCGACTTCAGCAGTTCTTTCTCTGCAGTACAGTTTTTCTGCGGGAGTGTTACATAGGTTAAAGCTATTATGTTTCTGTGGTACCTGGCATAATTAGTCATATACTAATACACTGACAAGCTCCTATTGAAGCATAGTTGGTGAGTTCACTTGATGACGCACTGCGGCCACAACTGGAACGTTGTGTTCTTGATTGAATGTGTGTTTCTGCAGGGAACAAGCAGGCGTCAGCCTCAACAACGCCGTCTGCGAGTGGAGTGCGGATGCCTGGTGCTGTTGTTCGGGTGTACAGTGATAGTCGGGAGAACATCACAACTGGCAGCTTTGTGCCCTACTGCTCGATGGCACAAGCTCAGCTCTCCTTTCACGGACACAGAGACTCGGTCAAGTTCTTTGTGGCTGTCCCTGGTGAGTGAGCGTTCCTAGTGGGGGCCGCTCATTTTGCATCTAGCTGTTGTCAGCCACCTGTTTCATGGCGTATCATCAAATTGTGTCATATTGATTGGACTTGTTTATTATTCATTTTATTTTCTTGGGCAATACGAAGGTATGCCAGCAAACAGAAAACAATTTATCTACGTATATGCCTACTCTATAATATTCGTTTTTTTTTTATAGGTGGTTATGACTCGTACAGTGTCTTATACACAGAAGTGGTAAGCAGGGAAATAATAAATTACCGGTCCCATACACTTAGGGGATGGGTTTAAGCTATGCTTGCATTGATATCATCAAAATAATGCTCTTAATATTTAAGATTGTTTAATAATATTGAGCTCATAACCAGTGTCTCACTTATAACTAAAGACAAAGAGACACTATAGAGAAATTGGTTAAACCTTATCGCTCCGAATGAATAATCAGAGGCGCAGTATCGCTTGATAAAAAACGAAAAATAATTTAAAAAAAACGCTAGCCAGCGTGCTATTCCTCCATCAAAATATTTCGGCGGGGGGGGGGGGGGGGGGGTGAAACTTCAACATGCTTTGCGTAGGTGCATGTTAAACAGCCCCGGATGGTCAAAATTGGACAGGAGCCCTTCACTATGATGTCTCTCGTAATCAAATCATGGTATTGGGGCATAAATGCCCATTAATAATTATTACCCTCTATTAAAAGAGAATGGTTACTGCACCAGAAACGTATTTCATGTGTATCATTGCTTTCATTTACACAGGAAATCGTTGAAGCATAGTTGCGCTTGTTCAATGTGAACGTGATGTAAATATTTGAAACGGGCAAGTATTCCATATCAAGCACATGAGCAACGCAGTTGTTCCAAAAAATATATATAAATATTTGAACTACGCATGTATTCCATATACCGCACACTAAAGCAATGCGGTTGTTCATGGCTAGATGTTACGATGTGAATTCACACATTTATGTCAACGATCACCGTCAGACGGCACATTGAAGAGAGGCACACGCTCCGCACAAGTTCGAAGCCAGCACAGCAATTCGATACAAAACGCGTTCTGGCCATTTCGAGAACATTGCAGCAATTTGATGTCACCTTCACCCACAAAGTAGCATTAAACATACCCGTACAAAAAAACTTGGCTTCAAAACAGCGCGGTCACACATGCCAACAAAAAGACCCAGAATCAGCAGCATGCACGTTTCTGCCGAGACTGAGATGGCTCACCACGCTCGTCGTAGCGCCATCTAAGAAGGCACTGATGAAGCTGGGACATAACTGATAATGGCCCGTACATTATCTGGACTCACTGGAATTGTGCTTTTCAAAACGTTGTGGGGAGAGTGTCAGCACCTGTATATTCTTACACCGTGGTTCCCGTCGAAACGTCGGCTGAATAAACAAGTTTTTATGTGAAAGCGGATCTACTTTCATACTTATAACCTTGCGGCAACCGAAGTTATTCTTCTGCATATGTGTGTGTGTGTGTGTTGGATTTTCCTGTGTGTTTTTTGTGACACAGTTGTTGACCATGTGAGCAATCTTGGTGCTCCCATTTTGTGAGTGTAGTCTGGTGTGACCTGTGATTATCCCTTGTTTGTTAGGTACTGGTGGCATGGGTTCTTCAGACAAAGAAGGTGCGACTGAAGAAAAGACTGGAGACATAGCACTGGGTTCTGAAGATGCATCTCCCAAGTGCATGCTCGTTCTGTCTGGTGGCGAAGGCTACATTGACTTTCGAGTTGGTTAGTTTCACCTGTGATTATGGCTGCTCTTCTCATGTATTATAGCTTTATCTAGTTGAAGTTGTGAGCATGGACGTACAAATAAAGTGCCTGCCGGCTTCGACATGCCGATTTCTTTCTCTTTGGTCAGATAAACGTTTAGTATCTTTCATATTTTGTGAGCTAATGATGCAAGAAAAGTATAAGGGATGTTGTTAAAAGTTTTTGTAATGAAAATGTCAAGAAAGAAAAGTGGACAACTTGTCGCTGTTGGGGACCTGTGACCTTCGAATAACGCGTCCAATGCTCTGTCATTTTGCATAGGCTTGTTGTATGGTAAAATCTTTTAACTGCAATAGCTGTCCGTTAGGCTATTATTTTAAATAGCAATGTTTTCATTAGTAGTAGCAAACTTTTTAATTTATGTTTACATCAAAACTATCACTTTTATAGCAATTTAAACCTGAACATTACATTTGGTTATGTTTTTTTTCATGAGACACCTAAATTTAGTCTAGAAAGATGATTTCACTTTTGGAAAAGATGATTGGGAAAATACTGTGACCAAGAAAGAAACGCGCTTCGAAGATATCGCGTTACTTATATGAAATTGCTGTTGTGTTTTTCAAAGGAGATGGCGAGGAAGAAGAATCAAGTGGGGATCGTATCTCGGCAGCTATTGGAGCACCTGTCGAGAAGAAACTACACCAAGGCACATCCAAGAGTGAACGGAGTCACCTCATCGTCTGGGAAGTGGCGCTAAATGAGTGATTGTTGAACTTAGTAACACTGCTGGACTACTAGCTATTTCAGGCCACCTCAAGGCATTGTGATGTACTGTTTATTTTGTTGCCGCTTTGAGTCGGAATATTGTTTCTTAGTTTATTCACTGTGACTGGCCTGGGCTTGAAATTGTGAGTGCAGAGAGTGCCTTGCGATTGTCAGGCCTTGATTTTTTTTTTTAAGTAGATATCCATAGGGTATATGTAAAGTATTTTTAAAAGGGACATCAAAATTTTTTTCTGTCCTCCACTCACTTTTAGTCTTTTCTGACAGAGTATGTCCCAATGCATTTAGTTGATTGGCTGCACTTTTTGTGCCAGTTATAAACTACACTGTCTTGGTAAGACAGTCTGTACAGTTCTGACATTTTTAGCTCTTTTTGTGTTGTTCTTCAAGACAAGAAGTTTATGGTGGCCACCCAGGCAAGCAGAGATAAAAATGCGAATACAATGGCACTAGAGTACGTGCTATTTTTTATGCGCTGCAAAAGTGCATTTTGTAGCACTTTGAGTAAGCTGGTTGATGACTTGCGAGCTTCTTGACTCATTGTAAATCTTGTCGCATTACTATGTCAGAAAATAGGATGGAAAGCTGAGCTATATGTATATGGTTCTGCCTGTTGTGCCACATTGGCTTATAAATACTATAAATACATAGCTGTAGCATACCTCATTCAGAAATATACAAACACAATATATATGTATATGCTTACTGTTTATGCAGTCAATGATGTTTTGTGTAGACCACACTGCTTTCAATGTATTGTTTCTCTTTTGTAAAATTGGGTTTCGTGGCTGCATGTAAAGCACTCTGTATTTATACTTGCAGAGTTTGTGCACATTATGCACTTGTACGATAGTGAATTTCTGTGACTGAAGTGCTTCTGATTTGAGCTGGTGTTACAAAGGCTACTCCAAATCTCAAGCATGTTGCATCTTGTAAATTTTCTTATATAGCCTTACTCCATGCATAGCTATAGAAATGCTTACGTGTCAGAAATGTTTACTTTCAGTCTTGTACGTGGCATTATATTTTGCTTATTCTTACAAATGTTGCCAGATTTTCTACAAAGGATAGCAGAAAACACAACGATGTACCAGTGATGTGGCATGAACGTTGGAAATTATATCATGAGCTGTTTCTTTGTGGACATTTGGCTGAACTGTATTGATCAAAATTGCTTATAGAAATATAGATTTTTTTTCTCTATAGCAGACAACTGCATTGGAGACTTGTATTCTAATACGTTGCTTTCCACTATGAAGTGGCACCATATTGCAAGTGGTTCCCGTTGTGGCATTAATTGCCACAACCAATTACAGAATGTAGATTGTGTAAACACACAATGAACTTAGTATTTCGTTGCTCATGTTTTATAAATGAGTGAATGAATAATCTTAGTAAGGGTGTTTATAAGAAAGAAGCACATGAGGGTGCATGGAATTATGAATGAAGGTTTTTATGCCTGAATAAAGAATTTAAAGCTTAGTCACAGCAGCCTGTTTCTTATTTATTATTATAGTCACGAACTTGCAACAAACTAAATGTAACATTGCTCTGGCAGTTCGTAAATGATCAATTTTCTTACTTAACACTCGTAGTTGATTTTTTTCTTATTGTGGGGGGATAATCGCGTATTATACGTATTATTTACTTAGAAGGCAACAGGCAACAATCAGATGCGCATTAATTTTATGAGAACTACTGTACACTGTCTGCAATCACATATGAAGAGCCTGGCATGTAGTTCTGCACAATCAAAAAGTGAACTCTGGCATTCCATCTTTAGTTGATGAAAAATGAATTCGAGGGTATGATGAGAATCCGTCCTGCGGGATGCATCATGATGAAAAGTGACACGAAGCCAGCCACAAAGTAATATGTTTTGGCTCCCGTGGTGGCACTCTTGTTTACAAACTTGCTTCCTTAATCTTGAAGTTTACTTAAGGTTAACAGGGTGGAAAAAACACTGCCACAAACATAAAACACTCAAGACCGTGCGCTTTTCAAAATGCAGGGGTTTGCACAGCAGGCCGCATTGATTGTTTATGTTCTTGGTCGTTTCCTATCTTCATAAGAGTTTTCTTATCGATAAAATTTCATTTGGAGGTCTGTGCTTGCCTCTGTGTTTCCTGTTCATGGCAGTGTTTTTTTTTTTCATGCTGTTAAATATGCACAACCAATGAGCAAAGTCAGCTACTTTATTAACTTATCTGACACCAACTTTCGAAGCTAATTCTACTCTGCCATACAAATTTCTCGTGTGCAATGTGGCTCTGACCAAGTGTGAAGCTCAGTAAATGCAGATATTTTATATTAACATTGTGGTAAATGTTTGCACGGTGCAGCTACTGAAATCAACACTGGCCAGATGTTGTGCTGTGATATAAATACTGGCAACTCCACATACTTGTTGTGATCACGTCGGGTACCAAAACATACCAAATGACCACTTGCGTGGTACCAACGGAGCAGAGCGGCTATGGAAACATTAAAATATGTCGTGCAAGCACATGACGAGAACCTCATAGTGTGTTGTGATGGAATCGAAACTAGTTTTCAAAGACGTGTTTTGATCAATTTTTTGAGGGTGCACTCATACTTGCCATTATACTTTCCAGACTCTAGAGCAAGGGTCTTAAACTTCCCTCAGCTACGCAATTTGGTCCCATAAGGGCGGTGCCAGTGACAAATATAGGAGCCACGTGAGGGGGAGCGAGATTGTAGAAATTGACAGCAAATGTGACCATTTGGAGGAAAAGCTTTCCCACATCTTCGATAAAAGTCATTTATAAACGAGACTTGGGGCCAAGATTCCAAACATGTTGATACCGATCTTCAAAGTGACTTAAAATCTGGACGCCGATTCTGAAATAGCTTTTGTTTACAGTTATCACAGAAGCATCTGTTGCTGGGCCTGTTGGTACATACTTGAAGAATCGAAAATACCAGCTTAAGGGCGCATACACAAAAAGAGATGACAGATGCAGACACTTGGCGTGTGTCTGTTCTTTGTATGCACCCTTAAGCTAGTTTTTTTGTTTCTTCAACATTACGTTTCAACACACGGTGACTGCATTCATTGACTCATTAAAGCAATGCTTTAGACCAATCATGTGCGACCACAAGCTGCATGTTAACGAGACCCCTGCACCAGAGGGCTTTGCCTTCCATTTAATGCAAAAAAGCGGCAACTGAAAATTTCTGTATCTATGCAGAGTAATTAAAACTGCCATTGCTCTGGCTTGATGACAACGACAACTTCAAGTCTGAGCTCCAGCAAATAAGAAGAGCTAAAAGACCTACCTACACGCGACTTTCAAAGCTACGTAGCCACAATCTTGTGCATTAATTTTTTTGTATACAACATAACTCACGTCCATGTAAGCATGCCTATTCACTTTCGAGTATAGATGCACAAATTCTGAATGAAAGGGAGTTACTAATGAAAATTTTGAACAGTGGGTGCCAGTGTTGCAGACCAAGATGTGAAGGGCTACAGAGGACGGTGAATTTGCCATGTCAAGTTGTGTTATTTGCTGAATCTGTACAATGTTACTGAAGATTGGTGGGAAAGTGAGGCAGAAGTATCAGATTTTGCTATGGACAGTAATTGGTAAATGTAATCAATTAAACATTCCGTGAAAATATTTTTTATCAGGTGTGTATAAACATAAGCACAAGGCAACAGCTAAGACACCAGTCATAGCTATACAATAAATAATCAAAACATAGCAGCACCTATATGCACAGATAAATGCAAGACAGCCCCAGCAAGCGACTCTGTTAATCTTGTTTCAAGCAGTGGTGGCACAAAAAGAAAGCAGACCTGTTTGCAGCCTGTTAGAATAGCTGTGTAACTATATGCATATTCTCTACCCATGAATTTCTGTAAGATTATACAAAATTATATTATCACCATGACATCATCTTACATGTACCATTTGCTTCGTGAGCAATATACTATTGCAGGCACATTCCATGGTCTGGGAGCTGTAATTCTGCATATTTAGCTGCCTATTGGCACTAGTTTGTACTTGTTGGCACTAGTTGTACATAACTGTACTATCAGCATCGATTGAAACCGATCGAATAAACCCCGAACAACTGCAAGCATTCACAATGGCATGGTCCCCAAGTCCCTAAGAAACTAAGGTAGCGCCAACCACGCCCTTAGAGCGTCCAGCAGGAAACTACAAACACAGGCATATACTCTCCTGGCACACTGGGGAGGGTAAACCGGTGTCATCGTAGAAGCAAACGAAAACATGCGACCGAGTGACAGGCAAGATGGCACTTGCACTACCAAGGCTACCACGCAGGGAGGAGAGGAGTTGCCGGCACACTGGCAGGAATGGCACTACTTTATTCATTTCTGGGCACTTTACTGTATCACCACTGACTGGTGCACGCATCTGGTTTGGCAACACTGTGCATATGCACATCTGTCCATGGTGACAACTAAATGGCATGAACTTCACGACTGCAAATGCTTGCCACTAATCGGGCTTCATTTAACACTGATAATTTTTCTTTAAGGGGCCTTGTAACACTTTTTCAAGCAGCCATTAAATGGGTTCCCTAAGGAAGCTTATTGCCTCATGAATTAGCTGGCATGAAAATGCTTAGAATCCGTCCAGTACGAGAGGAGTTACGAAGATTGTTCGCACGCTGCAATCGCTTTTTCTCTCATCTCGTCCCGACGAAAGCGCTGGAAGCTAAGTAGGGAGAGATGGCACAGGGAAAGAAAAACATCACGCGCGTCTGGTGACCTTGATCACCTTTTCTCTTCTTTTTGTTTTTCGAATATGGGGCTTTTGATTGTGATCACGTGGACAAGTCGTGGCCTCCCGCAGCGATTCTTGTAATGAGAAAGCGTGCAATGCTCAAATCAGCTAATGGCTAATAAAATGGCTGTGATGAGTGATTTTATGGCTTCTTTCGCCATTTGTCGCAAGAGAAAGCAATTTTCAGCCGACCTTGAGAATTTATTTTGAATTCCAGGCCATGTGCTGCACTACAATACTTGGCACGCATGTTCTGGGGAGCCTCGACTATCCATCTGCAGCGTGTTCTGACTATGCTCAAAAAGTGTTGCAGGGCCCCTTTGAATAAACTGTTTGTGTTCTAATGAAGAAAAGTGTAGACATCATAAAACAACATTGTCTTGCACACCTCTTAAGAAACCGAGTTGCGGTGATATGTAAAATACTGTTCACCATATGAAATGCCACTGGTAACACTAGACTGCGTAGTGGTGCAGAAACACACTCTCAGTGCTATGTGTTCTGTACCACTGTTTGTTCCTATATTAGACACACAATGTCAACAGTGTTTTCATGCGATGCATCAAATCCAATGTGTAGTCACCAGATGCATCTTTTAAGTGGTCCTGGCTCTCCAAGAAAAGTTTTGCCCCCTTCTGTTAGCCACTAACCACATAGTTATCGCCCTTTACACCTTACAGTACAGTGCTTTGTGCTGCCCTCACGTCGTGAACTACCGTGCTCAAATAGCTATCCATAATCCTGGAATCCATGCAACTGCGCTGTATACTAGCAAATTTCTTATGCTTGGTTGACTATGAACACAGACACTGCATAACATCTCTCTATAGATTTTTCAAAGTAGATTTTTCAAAATCTATAGATTTTTCAAAATATCAAGACAGAGAAGGTTTGTGCAATCGGTACTATTGCACTTATGTATTAAAACACAGGTTTTGAGCATATTCTCATATTTAAATGTGAATTGGTAAATACAAATGCAGTATATTACACACAATACTTAATGTAACATTTACATGCGGTTTGACAGTTTCTCTTTCTTCCTCTTCAGAGCTTTGTATTCGCCTTCCTGGCTGGCAAGCTCTTTGTAAATGCGCTTCACCTTGTCCTTTCGTTCAGCATCTCTTGCCATTTGCTCCTTGAGGATATGCTGAGCCAAAAACTGGTTGTCCCGACGCACTTCTCGCATGGCTCCTTTCATTTCCTTCTTGTACTGATAATTCAACTTCTTCAATTCTACTTTCTTCTCACCTCCTGAGAAGTGTTTGCGGCCATCATACTTCATGGTGAACTTGGGCTCCAAGAGTGGTTTCATTGGTGGTGGTTTTTTGCTTGGTTTCAGTGGCTTGCGTTCAATCTTATGACTCAGCTTCACCAGTGTGTTTTTTATTACGGCTTTCAGTGTCTCTGGGTAAGCCAGTTCCGTAAGCTTCTGGCATACGACTATCAAGGGATCGCACAACTCCTTGTATGAAGGTAGCGTCTGGTACAAACATGCACACCTTTCAACAAGTTTAACTCCAGCATTAACAATCTTCAGCTTGAGATCATCAGTCATTTCTACCTGGCTGCTTCCCAATGCTTTCAAGGGAAGCTTCAAGTCACTTTCAGTCACGGCTGCTGCATTTCTTTCATCTTTAAGCTTTAAAGCACTGTGGGAAAGAAGTCGTGATAGAAAGGCCACAAGTTCTGGTGAAAAGCGCCTGGAGTATGACACATACTCGAGGAACACATTGGCTACAAAGATGCCTCGTAGGAAGTCAACGGGGTCCTTGAGTCCACAACAGGTGAGCAGGTGACTTGCAAAAAGCATTGCTGGTGTGGCAACCATGTGTGAGAAGTCTGAAGCAGAGTAGCACTGCCCAATAAGCTTCAAAAAAACAAGCGTGCTAAAACTTGGGTAAGACACCGAAAATCTGCTTTTCCTACTTAAAATGTTCTGAAGTTGTTCCTCTTTTTCAGAAATCACATCCAAAAGGAAATGGCCGCACACTGTTGGAGAGAGCTGCACTAGAGAGTAAATGTGAGGGCACAGTTTGTCCACCACGTGAATGTCAGTGTCTGCTGTATCGCTGATGTGCTGAAGAAGATACACAAAGAGCCTCTCAAGCTTTTTGCTACTACCCTGATTGCTATTGATCATATGCTCAATGAGGGCAGCCTTTTCACAGGCACCCTTACTTTCCACCAATCTTGAAAACTCTTCTTCAGTCTCAGGTATGTCAGCAACTGTCGACTTGCCTGTGCCTATTTCTTTCGACTTAATGTGCTTTTCAGACAGCCGATTTTCATTTTTCGCAGGTACAGAAGCTTTGTTGGCATTTGTCATGTTGTCATCTTCCTGCTCTTCATTGTCGCTACTTGCTTCTTTTTCTGATTCCAAGTCGGCATAGCTATCTTCTTCAGATGCATCATCATCCTCTCCCTCAGAGTCTGAACCAGTGCTTGCGTCATTCTCATCTTTTGAATCTACGCCAGTAAGACGGTCAGCCTGCTCATCTTCTTCAAACTCGTCCTCGTCACTATCACTTTGCTTTGTGGTTCCAGTGATGCGCTCGTGCTTGTAAAAGCTGTCGTCCAAGTCGTCAGCAGAGGCTAGTTGCCTCTTATGTACGTCCTTTTTTGCTTCGGTACCCTGAGCTCTGGCTTTCCTTTCTTGTTCCAGTTTTTCGAGTCGTTTTTTCTCAGCTTTAGCTATCTCATCTTCCGTTTTCACCCTTTCGGAAGCCTGTCCAGCTAAAGGAGCAAACTTAAGCTGTTTCACCAGTACGTCATAGTCGTCCGTACTGGCCTCTTTGTCTACTACGGCGGTCTTCTTGTTCTTGGAAGCAGCTAGAAGACTCTGGAATTGCCTCCAATCTTTATCGAGCTTCTCGGTAAGCTCAAAGTTCTCGTCTTTTTCGACTTGCCTTTCGTACTTAAGTTTCTTTGACTCTGCAATGAGTTGCTCAATGGCATCTCGTCGCGATTTCGCGGCATCGCTATTGGGATCAGCTTTCGTGAGAAAACCACCGAAATTTGTCTTTTCAACGAAATCCCGGCCTACCTTGTCATAGAGATCTTCGTCGTCACTGCGGGGATCGTCATGGGTCTCCATGTCGTTGATGGACTTGCCGAGATGCGTTAACTCTTCGTCCTCATTGAGGCTGAATACGTTTTTCTTCTGTGAAATTTTGCGCTCCTGGGCAAGTCGTGCTGCCATCTTTTCATCAGGATTCATGGCAGCGTCGAACTCGCCGATCCGTTTGTCCATGAAAGTGCTCGACTTATTCCTTAAGACGTACTCCTGAAGTAGAGTCGCCTTGCGCTTCTTGATTGCCTTGTTCCTAGAAACACCGAGGAGCCCACGATCGCTCTTGGACTTCCTACCGAGCACATCGTGCTTTTGACGGTTCACTTTCACCTCAAAGGGGTTGACTTTTTCCGACAGTTTGGCAGGTTTGCCACCACTACCACCAGCACGCCTTGCCTTCATGGTGTAGCCACAGATTCTTGCGACCACGTGCCACAAAACACTGCCGATGTGGTCAAACTGTAAGGACAAACTAATCCACAAAACACGACACACTTACGCCAACTCGTCAACTTACGCGCACATCGCACACGTGCCAGCGTGCCGGAAATCCGGTCCAAGAGTTTTTATAGTGGCGACACCTGCCTCACTTGCGCTGCACTGTCCGCGCTCTGAGATCGAGGCTAGCTACCTCTGGCATCATTTTGCCGGGAATTAGTGCACATGCATTGTGGCGCCTTTCTTTCTCGTTAATTGATCATAAAAACGGTAAGTATCGAATCGTTTACCGGTACCAAGATGCTGGAACAAAATCCAGAGTTCGAGGAGCACGTGCCCGAAGAAGAGGAAGAGGAAAGTCCCGAGAGTACGAAGGAGTCCGTAAGTCTGCAATGACCGTGCGACAGCCCAACTTTTTTTAGTCTGTCATTCGTCCCATTGATTCTTTCATGATGTATATATCCGCATGTGTAAGTTGATCGAAGCCTGATAGCGTAGAGAGTGGTTTGTTGACTTCGTAGCATGAAGCCGCGCCGAATGGTGTGTTTAACATCGTTATTCGTGTGTCCGGGAAACATTTGGCGGGCCTCTACTTGGGGCTCAATGGGGTCTCAGTTTATTTATTTTTTAAATGACGAAATATGTCATTTAGCGCAGTTTTAGATGAGTGATCGGCCAAAAATTGCCGAGAACTTGTGCTCAATGTGTCGGATCACTTCCGATGCGATCCGTGAACCTTTCCTTCGGTAGTAAGTTCTGGAGTTCTGGCGGACTTTCTAACGACCGGCATTGCGAACACACCAGTGTTCTGAATGTGTGGTCTTGCGATCTGCCCTTTCACCTTCTATTAGTCAGCCGATAGTCGGACACGCCGACAGTGGCAGCAGGAATAGACCCAACACAATACGAGGACGTTCTGGCTTGTCGCTACTTAGGACTCGTCGCGCCGTTTGCACACTTGTACGCGGAGATGCTCGAAGCGCCCGATGTGCTTTGTGTTGCAGACGCCTGACGAAGAGGAGAGTGTGACGACAGAAAAGAAGGATGACACGGATTACGATAGCAAACTGGTAAGCTGCTAAATGTATGAAGCCGAATGAGCGTGTAGAAATTAACTTCAGCTTGTTTTAATATAACACCGTATTCTATGACGCCTATTCTTTTTCATTTAGGATTTGGATAGAGGCAATCGTTTCGACTACCTGCTGCAACAAACCGAAATCTTCGCCCATTTTATGACCACAAGCAGCGCGGCGAAAGGCGTCACGTCGCCTCTAAAGTTGAAACCAGGTCGGCCGAAGTTGAAGAAGAATGACGAGAAAGCTAAACTTGCGGCTGTGGGAGAGTGAGTCATTCCTGCAACATTCATTTGCTCCTTCATTCTTGAAGCTTTGTGTGTACACATTATGCGGTTTCTTATCCGAAACGTTTGGACACTTTTGCCGCTTGCATATCACAGTGGCAGGCAGCCAAGTAAACGGGCAAACACTTCAATTCTCTTCATTTGACATGTTTGCAAGCGCGGGCCGTTTTGTAAAGAAGAAAAAAAGTATATGTATATATACCAGATTTTTTGAACGTCATTCATGCTGGACCCAACGTACTGTATGCAAGGAAGGGACGACGAAACTTTCACGAAAGTGTTGCCTCTACTAAAGGTTTTCAGCTGTTCCACTTGTGTGTGTGTATGTGTATATATATAATAAGCTTTCGTATTTACTTCCAGAACTTGGCTTGCGATCACTGCTACATTTTTATATTTGTATTTTGGAACAATACAAAACATGGTTGGTTGAACATGCCTGAGGCTTGACAGGATCACCAATGATTATCATTCCATTCATACATCATTTGCCTAGAGATTCAAAAGCACTAGAAAATGTGGCTTGGTCTTTTGGGTTGACTCCTGGGACAAGGGTTGACAATAAGGAATCAGTTTACAGATTTACAGAATTCATTACCCAGAAAGGCTATGCTCCTTCATGCAATTGCTGTCGCAAACTGAATTCTCAATTTACCTTGCAGTAACCTTCCACATGCACTCAACTTCTGCACCTGTACATAGCGTTGTTATGCGAGAAAAAGAAAAGCTACAGTTCTATTGCTTCCAGTGTTTTATGAGTCAATTTCATTAATAGAATCTATTTAACAGTTGTGGTATTATGTAAGCAAGGACTTGTTTTTTCAAAATTAAGACATGTAAAATTGACTTATAAATGCTAGGGATGCATTAACTATATGATGTTAGGGGTTTTGGGAATATAATTATTATGGGCCAATACATTATTAAAAAAAAGAGGTTTCTATGGCAGTTTTTTCAACTAATACACTATAACAATGCACTATTTTATGGTTAAAGTTCAGCGGATGATGAAAGCTTGAAGCAATGAAAAATCCTTCAAACTCATGGTGTTGCTGGAGCCATCATTTGGGTAAGTGGACTTGTCATCTTCAAGGCTAAAAGGGATTCAAAATTGCAGCCCTGAAGAGGACAAGTCCGCTTGTCGAAATATTGGCTCGAACGACCCTTGATGTCCCAAGGATTTTTATTGATACACCTAACTTGGGCAGAAAACTTGTGCACTGTAACAACACATCTTTTTATAAACTGAGGCTGTCAGTGTGTGCACTATAACTACATATCTTTTTATGTTGCTTAGGAAATCAGCTCAGATATTTGATGATGTGTAGCATACCTATAGGTGTGCCATGAGATGTATGTCGTAAAGGTATTTAGCTTATAGAAGTGAACTGTATCATTAGTTAATTGTCTACAGAGATGGCTCCTTGCGAGTGTGACATTTGGTAAATGCCAAGATATTTTAATTTGTCCAATGGGCCCACGAGGTTGCGGAGAAGTTAGGCCTATCTGTCTCGACGTGGGAGCGGCCCCCTACGTGCTAGTTCACGCCCCGATGGACCTAAATAAAGTTTCCATGCCATACCATCCAGGTCCATTTTTTGCATACTGCACATAAGGATGTCAGGCTTAAGTGTCAATTTTGGTTACTTCATAAACCAGTATCTTTAGTTGTGATGATATCAGGAAGAAAAACATTCAAAATGACCATAGAACCGTCATGATATCTTGTGCAAGCGCATGTCAAATGCTCATCCTATGTCGTGGTACAGCAGGAACTGAAACTGGATTTTAAAAGCATACTTTAATTACTCTTTTAGAGTGCACTCAGGCTTAGTGCATTCTTTAGGCTTTTGAGGGCTTGTCATTTCATTTGATGCCAAAAAACTACTGAAAATTTTCGTGTAGTACTCCTTTAAAGAAGAAATAATAAATGCTTACCTGAATGTTTTAGCTCATCATTGCTTTTTTTGTGGCAGCCTGCGACATCGGATGACTGAGCAGGAGGAAGATGAGGAGCTGCTTTCAGACAGCCGCCGAAAGGAAATTACAGTCACTCGCTTCGAGACCTCGCCTACTTATATTAAAGGGGGTGAGCTTCGCGACTACCAAATTCGAGGCCTTAACTGGATGATTTCTCTCTATGAACATGGTATCAATGGCATCCTTGCTGATGAAATGGTGAGTTTTATGACTTGGTGTAACCATGTTGAAGCGGGCCAGAGTTTAGTGAAATGACATAAACTATTGAAAAGATTATGTATGAAGATCATTGCTATGAGGTTACAGAGACAGCCGTATTCTAGAAGTAGCTCTGCTTTGTTACCCTTTGATGTTGATTAAAAGAGCCAGTGTATAGCTAAATAATTTTCTAGCAACCATAGCCAAACTTTGTTTATCACAGGCACATGAGAAGTCAGAGCATTCATTTCTGATACAGTAATCACTCTGCATTGAAATGCCTTTTCTGTCAAACCATTTTACACAGGTAGACATTTTCAATGGGAAGGCGCTGCAGGGCTATAAAAATAATGCGTGGCATGTTTTTCTCGCATTAGAGTTGATGGACATGGTGCATACATAAACTTTTTGTGCCTTCGCACTTAAAATATAAGACAGGGCTGCTGCAGACTGGGCTTTATTTTACAGTTTAACTAAACACAGTGCTGGCACTTGTTGGGTGTCACTACCAGGTGTATCGTTGGTACATTGTTAGCACCTTCTAGAGAAGCGTGCATTTTGTTGTGGCATAAAAAAGAAGACTACTTTGAAAGATCCACGTCCTGTTCGCCTGTGTCGTGTATCGTGGCACGTGTATTCTTCTGTTTAAGGAAATAATCCTTTTCTTAGGCGTGTTTTCAATGATGCTCAAGAGTGGGCAAATCCTTATCAATTTCTGTTGCCTTGATTGTAGTCAGTGCAGAGCCCCTCTCATTCTCCGCTGTAATGTTCGGTGATTTGATTTTGTGTGCCATGATATACAGCTCTATTTCCTACTCCAAATGTCACATTGTGGTCGTAATGAACAAGCTAATTATGGCCTTTTCTGCTCAGACATTTTTGCTGAGAATGCCCACATTGAGTTGTTAGATGTACTTTATGGATCTGCGGCTACAAGAGTTGCCAGTTGTGCCTATAATAAGCATATTTAGGCTCCTTTTTTGGCTAAGTCGCTTGTAGAGTGCTGCAGTAACTTGTCGCACCTGTTGAGCTTATTTCCATTTCTCCAGCAAATACATTTGTTTAAGGGATAATCACATTCAACGATGGCACTTAGTCTCTCACTTATAGCATGTTTGTTGATGGTCTTGTGTAGTTTAATGTTCAAATCAAACATACCTTCAGGGAATCAACAGTGGACAGTAATCGAAAACTGGGCAACGTTCATCCAACCGTATGGAGACTGCCCTGCAGGCAGTGTTAATATGCGCTTTCGTTCATTGTGCAGAATTTCACTGTGCGAAATAATTAGTGATTTCTTTAACATCTCTTTGTATTTGAATGATATATTTTACCATAATTAAAATTATTTTCTAGAAGGGAAGTGTTACTTAATTTCTGCTTCTCTTGTGCTTCTTCGTAAAAGGTGCGCTGCTATTTTGTGCTCCTTTTGTGATGGTTATTGCTTGTTAGCTCAGCAGCATCTAGCAACATTGGCTGCTAAACTTGCAATGTATGCACATCAATATAGATATTTGTGTTCACAGCCCAATGCTGGCTGATTTTTTATCTTTGTTGGAGAGCAACAAAGGTGTTGAATCTTGCAAAACTTTTGCCAAGCATGTTTAGAATTCCTTGCCTCAAGTCATTTCGTACAACAGGTGCAGAGGATTCGGCGTTAACCTTTTCTAAACTTGATTGGCAGGGAGGTCTACTTGCTACAGGAAAAACATTTAGAATTTATTGTCTTGAATACTTGCTACCAGTTATTTTGTTCCTAGTGCACGCCCACTCAGTCATCACCGCTGATGCCACAAGATGCAACTTTCTGAGTTGCTGCGTTCATTTTCAATTTCATCGTAGATTTGTTTCTATTTGTATGTATTCATAAAGGGGAATAGAACTATTTTGCACAAGGCAGGAGATGCATAAAAATATTCGTCAGTTTTTCTTGACAGGATAAAATAAACTAACAGAAATTTTGCTTAAATCATTCATTCATTACTGTTCGATTGGATCTCTTGCGAGTCTGGCTTCACGTTGATGTAAATTGTCCGCTTGTTCCACCATCTTCCTCTTGCACAGGGTCTTGGAAAGACACTGCAAACTATCTCACTGTTGGGATACATGAAGCACTATCGCAACATAAATGGACCGCACATGGTCATTGTGCCAAAGTCGACGCTGGCTAATTGGATGAGTGAGTTCGAAAGGTGGTGTCCATCTCTCCGCACTGTCTGCCTGATTGGAGACCAAAATGCGAGGGTGAGTGCTTCTATAATCTGTGTGTGAGATGAGAGTGATGCTGCTTATTTTCACGACTGAGGGCATTTTGTGCATCCTCTACAAAAATCTCAGCAGCATTGTGTTTCGTACACAAGCAGTGATGAGTGTGATGTGTACTATTTGCATGAGGAAACTTATTTTGCTTAGGAATTGTGAATTAACTTCATGTGAGTAGATATAGTCTTCATTCGATTTCCACATTATTGGCAAATCTTCAACGCTCTTCCACAAACATTTTAGTATAACAATTGTTATGAATGCTGTTATGCTCTTCAATACGTTATGTTATTAGAAGTTGTAATCCAATTATCAGCCGAGTCCTGCATGAAGAATGTTGATAGTTTCTTGCAGCTCAGTTGACCAATTAGTCGAAATGTATTTATTTGGAATGCTCTCCGCCCAGCTAAGAGTAGCAGAACCAGTGATCCCACTTCTGCGCCAACTTCGCCAAAGTGTGCCAAATCAGATTTACTGTGCCATCCTGATAATATCAACAGAAATTGTGTCAAACTACGCCAAAGTCACATTTGGAACCGTCTATCACCGGCAATAGCCACGCCGGTGTGTCAATACATGTGCACCTTGTTCTCGCAGCCACCAAAGTCACAATTACATACCTATTTTGTTACGCTGAATAAACAGCGGTCACATGCGTTTTAAAATCCACGATGCTATGTTTGGTGCCGACGCAACTCTGTTGTGCAAGTCCGCTTAACGGCAAAACTTGCTCTCCACAGGGGCTCCACAGTCCAATCGGTGCGCCAGCACCGATTGGACTAGACGTCTAGTTCATAACAACGCCCCCGCTCGCGTTCCTAGCTCCTTCCTGTTGCTTGGACACGGGCGGCGCGTTCCTCTCTGCTTGAGTTACAATCAATAAGAGGCATGGCACGTGGGGTGATGTTATTGCATCCGCCCTCAATGCTAAGGAGATAGGTCGGTTTCTTATCTCTGCTTTAGCTGCGTTCGTCGCCCACGCTCGCGCGCTTTTACCCACGTGTGAAACACGGGATGCGCCGTGGGATGTTATCGATTGGTGCGTTACACAAAACATGACAGCCAGTGGCATAGCCAGGGGGAGGGGGGCACATTGGGAACGGGGACCCCCCCCACCTCAGGAATGTTTTTTTGCCATGGCATATATATAGCGCACAATCCCCTTTTGCCTGCCCCCTCCTTCAGATCAAGGTGTGACCCCCTCCCTCCCAATTTTTTTTTTTATTTCTGGCCACACCCCTGACGATGGCAAAAACCAATTGGGAATGACCGTATCATTGCTATCCCATAAAAACAAAATGCCTTTGGCTTTAAGTTGGCTTAGGCGTATGCATAAGGTACCCTTTCTTTATCCACTGCTTTTTAAAGGAGGCAGTAGGGTGTTTTGGAGTATAGACAGAACGCCCTAGCCACATAAAATATCACTGCAAAAGGAAAATTAACTTTGTTAAATTGTGTTGTTTCAGCACAGATATGAGGGCCAGAGGAGGTTGGCTTACGCCCAGCGATCTAACTGGCCATAATAAAAAAGAACCTTTGTTTATTCTTGAAGTCACTTCAGGGAAATGCTGATGGGGCTGTGCGAGTCTCTGGTATTGTACGTCACAGAATTACTTGTCTATCGTATCTACTGATAACCACATAGGTGTATTTATATTTTCATTTCATGAAGTACAATTTTATTCAAGCAGTATTCTGTTTATTTGCTTTGAAAATAGTCACTGAACAAGTTTTTTCAGAATTCTCAACAGTACAATGCTATTGCATCACCAACTGAAATAGGGAGTGCTTCTAAGATGATTGGCTCTATGAAATGCGCAATGAATCTAAATATTTGTAGCTCTTCACAAGAGCCTCAGAATAATTTTTCATGTCCTTGAATCTAAATGCAACTTGCTTCTCCTCCAGGATTTAAAGTTATATGCTCCACATTGCTTTAAAATAGAAAGTTTTTCTGCTCCAGTAATCGCTCTTAATCAAAAAACCTCGGTAGCATCACCGAAAAAAGGGGGAAATATTTTTTTACTTGGGCTGGAGGCAGATGTGTCAGCAAAGCATAGATAAAAGATGTTGTTAAATTCTGATGTAGCTTACAAAAAGCGATTGAAAGTGTGAGTTTAATTTATAATAATAATTTACTTGAAACTACGTGTTGTCGTTGTGCTGCTCTTTCAGGCTGCACTCATACGTGACACACTGATGCCTGGCGAGTGGGATGTCTGTGTCACCTCGTACGAGATGGTCATCCGAGAAAAGGCTGTCCTAAAAAAGTTCAACTGGCGCTACCTTGTCATTGACGAAGCTCACCGCATCAAAAATGAGAAATCAAAGGTAATGTCTCACTAGCTGCTCTTTGTTATCGGCTGTTTTTATTTCCTGCCAGCTCTCTTTAAGGGGCTCTGCAATGCTTTTTTGTCTGCATTCTGTAGAGCTGAATGCTGAGATGAATGCAAGTAAAATTATCGAAATCGGTGCGCAGTAATGGAAGTTCTAGCGTTCAAACTTCATCCTAGAAGGCGATAAAAGATTTCCCTCGCATTTCTCTTTCCAACTGATGTCACAGGGTGGTTCCAATTACCGCACGCCTCTTGCAGAGACATACCAGATGGCTCGCCTTGTAGTTAAGTTATTACAGGGACATAGTGGTGAACATAAAAAAGACCTCAGTGGTGGATATTGTGAAGCACTCTTCAGAGACAACAGGATGAACAAGTGAACATAGCATGCTGGAGTTTTTCAGAGAGTAGATGTTGAGCCAACACAACATTCATTCCTATGGGATATGGCACGAAGAAATACAACTGCAACGAAGAGTCTGGTTCTCATACAAGGCCAAGCATGCTGATGCATGCTTCAGTGCAACAGCAAAATACAGTGGACTCCCCTTAAATGGAACTCAAAGGGTCAAGAAAATTTGTTCCATTTATGAGAAGTTTCATTTAAGCAAAGCCCACTAAATGAATTAAATATGACTTTATTTCAAAAGCACCAACTGTGGCTGACTGAACAAAAACATTTTGAAGTACGCAATACTACTAAAGTTGATTACAAAGAAAAATGTTTCTACTATTGCTGAATCGGACAAAAGGAGGTGATAACAATTCGCTTGGCCTTGTTCAAGCACTTTCTCACATAGTAGGAGTGCATTGCTGAAAGGCCGTGCAGGAACTCTGTGCCACCATCGTGTTCAAAGTAGCACTACAACAGGATGACAGCATCTCTTGCTGCACAGTCAGCCACTGAATTAGGCTCGGGATCACACACCATCTCATTCCCACAGGTCCTCATTTTGAACTTCAGCTATAGGTTCCTCAAAACTGTCTCCTTAAGTTCATGACAAGATGTCAATTGCTTCTCGACTTGTGCGGACAAGTGCAATTGCTGGATTGGCTAGGCTAGCTTTGGCATTTGTTTCATGGTTGCTAGACTGCCGTGGCCACTTCCGCTGTTCATGGATTTTGCCTGTTTTGGTTTAATTTAACCGATGTAAGCTAAACAAAATGTTCGATTACCTGAAACTTTTATCGTTAAATATATAGGATACCAACCAAATATGCCTAGATAGTTTTGTTTATGCAACTTTTCCGTTTAATCGAGTTTCGTTTGATGGGAGTCCACTGTAAGACCATGCACAGGTTTTGAAAAAATTTGTTGCCTGCTCAATATAAAGGCATTAAAGTGCAAGTGTGCTGAGGCTGAGTGAAAGAATAAGGCAAAGCAGACATAACTGTGAGTTCTGTACATTGCCACCGATTTTTTTCAATTCTTAAGATCCTATGCTTTACATGTACGAGTGTCACATGCAGTGACTGGGCTGTGACTAGTGCATTTTATTTGCATGCAGGTGTAGAATTCTCAGCGTATCTTTCTTAAACAGCCAAGCTGTTGTGAAGGTGTTTTTAAACAGCATTTGAAATGTGCATAGTAGAGATGCCTAATAAAAGTTTACGTACCATGTTTTCTTGCAAATAACTCAAGCCAAGAAATGAAAAAATGTGCTTAAAAAGTGAAGGTGTGTGTAATATGCAGAGGTTATGTGCAGATCCTTTTTTTTTTGTAAGGTTTGTAAAGTAAATGAGGGATGGGGGAAGTGGTGCAGATGCAGGTTACATGTGAGAAAATGCTGTAACTATCTCACGAGCTTCCTCATACTTTTGCTAATTCTGTTTTTTTTTTTTGTAGTCGGGGAACTTCTTTGTTGGTAAAGAGCAAGTGTTAATTACTCTTCTGTGCTTTGGTAATCCATGCAGTTATCAGAGATAGTGCGAGAGTTCAAGACGACAAATCGCTTGCTTTTGACTGGCACCCCATTGCAAAACAACCTCCATGAGCTTTGGGCCCTGCTCAACTTCCTCCTTCCGGATGTGTTCAACTCATCTGAGGTATGGAAGCAATTCTTCTTTTGCTCATTATGCTGATGCAGAAAAATCGGTGCTGTCACATCTGCACAGCATGTTTCTACAGCCATGTACTTGTTGCAGAGTGATAGTTCTAGAAGACTTGGTGGAACAGCAGTAGTAATGCTACGTGCTTATGAATAATTACTTGTTTGCTCGCTGCCCACTGTAGAAAATATGTGATGGCAGTATTAAAGGCTGTAGCTGCTGTCTGTAACACGGAAAATGATCCTTCCTTCCTTTTTTTTCCTCGAAAAACGGTCAGCACGGTGCCCGTTTAAGTGTCCTGAATGACCTCTAATGGTACTATAAACTCAGTTGACTTATGCTTACAAAAATGTAGTATCAAAAGGCATCTTGTTCTTTGTACATTAGCAAAGCAAATTTATTGCACATTCTAGCCCTGTCAGTCCCAGTGATTCAAATAGGAATCGTCAATTTTTTAGGTCAGTCATCAAGCACGTGATAGATGTAAAGCATTGTTCTTCCACAAGAGCTGGTATTTAGAATATGCCATACATAAGGGGCCAACATGGCATACTCAACAAAGCAAGGTCATTTGTGAACGAAGAAATTACAGAAGCAGTGTCGCTGTTCGAGCATTTCAGTGGAGCAGCTTCACCTTTTACCATGCCAAAGATAAAGTATTTCTTTTAGTTCCGTGCCTAAAATTTTAATTTTTGCTGTTGAGCATTATGCTGTCTCACCTAAATGACTTTTCAAGTATTAAGTAAAAGTTATAGGAATGATAATAAATAATAAATTTATTAAATAAACTGATTTACATAATAATTGATCTTCATTGAACGGTGTGAGCAAAGATTTTTGTAGTTGTTTGGGCTAAAATGATCATGTGCATCTCAAAATGTAAAAATCAGTTGCTTACATTGAATATGATTCATTTGGGACTGAAAGGGCTTCTGTGGAGAACTGTAAATGCTTTTTTGGGAAAATTAACGGAACAAGGATTATCGACATAGTGACTAAAAACCAAAAAGACATGATGAATAATCATCAATTGTGAGCCAGTGTAAGCTGTAGTTTGCTATAGTGAGTGCTAACACTAGTCTTGTCATGTTGTGTTCACGATTTTTGCACCACTTCCCACATTGTACTCGCCTTCTAATGTAGGGCAGTACAAAATGGGAGGATAGAAATAGAATCCTGCTTCATTTCGCTTGGTCAAAATGATTTATTGAGAATATCAACATACAAATTAACAGCAATGATAATGTGGGATAATTGAACAGTATTCAAATGCAGTGTAACCTTGGATTGCATGTGATCCGGTCATGGGAGGACCTGCATTTTACAATGAATCGATTTGATCCTGGCAACACTGTGATTGAAATAACGTACTACATTTTGATTATAGGACATAATTTTATGCCAACCTTGCCTCATGTGATGCCACTCTGTTACTGCCCAATAATAAAATTGCTGCATTTGCTAGCATGTCTAGCACGCACAAAGTCTTACCGGGCTCAAGATATAAATTCTAGAGCAGTACGAACAACAAAATTTTGGGTGCAAAGCGAACTTGAATACTAAAGTGAGAGTGTGAATAGGATATTTTTCATATACTTCTAAATGAACTTGCAGAAAAAAAAGTTAGCGAGGATTCTTAAGCATATTGATATGAGATAGCAACATGACAGTTTCTTTTGACTAGGTTGATGAAGCACTAGTTGCGTAGTGTTTGATAGTTGTCTCATCAAGAATGAGGCAATGCAGAGGCGAAATTGTATTTATGTAGTGCATGATTTTGTGCAACCAAAGTGTTGCCAACAACACTTTACACGTGAAAGGCAAATATGCTATTTTCTCAGCCTCTCCTCCTCTTTCAACTTCTGTGGAAGCCAAACTGATATGGTGGCAGGGGTGTGTTCTTTTTTACAGGGATGAGACAGCTGCACATATTGCACATTTTTTGATAACTTTCCATTTTCTTGCACTAAGCTGATGCAAAAGCATAGAAATTGCAGAAATTGTGCCAATTTGCTCCGAAACAGCCTCAAAAGCATGAATTTTGATGCCAACATGAGTTTCAGAAGGGAAGAAAAGCTGAGTTGACTACGTGATATTCCGAGCAGTGCCAGGAATACGAAGAAAATGGGACACACCCAAGCGTGCTTTTTATTTGGCACCTTTCTGGTGACAAAGGCTCCCATGGTGCGGCTATAATTTCTTCCGGACTTGTAAATGTGTGTCATCCCGCAAAAATGTGCTGCCGTGCATCAAGCATGCTGCTTCTGCTAGCTAGTCTGTGTGTTTCGGTGCCACTATCACTTAACAAAAATCACCGGGTTAGCCACTTTAACCGAATGGCATGCGTAGCGAAGTTGACTCTTAGGTTATTCGTTGTGTGTAGCATGTTCTTTCGATTGCTGCAGTTCTCATGTCAACACTGGTGTACATGTACATGAGCGGGTAACTTGTTGCGTAAATGTGGAGTCCATCCCCTTGCACGAGTCTTTTGGATACTCTGGTTCGTGGGCTCTGAAAGTGGATTTCGTGAGCGACGGAACGCATGCAACCTGCTCCAGGTTTACCTCTATTGGCAATTTAGTCAGATAAGCTAGTTCTCATTACATATAGCAATTAAAAAAGCTATCGCACGTCAAATCTGCACATTGGTGTCCGCAGTTAGCGAGAGACCCACTTGGTAGCAGCACTAAAAACTCGTGTATAGTGCACGCTATGAAACTAGCACAATTTGGGAACCTATCGTGCACAAAACATGTGTTCAAACCAGTATAAATGGGCACCTCATGCTTTATTTGTGACTCATGACGCATCGGCAATTACGTGGCACAGTTATCATAAATGGTGATGCTTTCAGGCTCATGTAGCCCAGAGCTTACGTTCGACCCGTGTTTCGGTCGGTGGTTGTTCTGCAGTGTTACCAGCATACATTTTTTTTTTTGCAACAAATGTGTTCTCTGTGGGTTCATCAGTTCGTTTGCTTACCTGCGCTGCGCGGTGTGAGTGCTTTGCGCGAGTCGCGGAGTGGCACGGATGGCAATCGTTACTCTATGTATTGTCAGGAGTTCTGTATCAACGGCAATGGCCTTCAATATTAAAGAAAATAGAGCAGGCCAGTGTGGCCAGCACTAACAACGCGTGGTTGTGCGCGTCGAAAGGCGTTATCACCTAGTACCATTCACCTATCACCTAGTGCCAACACTGCTTTACGAGATAGTCGGTGCACCGAGGTTTCTTGGCTCCCACGCCGCACTCTTGATAGTGGTCCCGCACGAAGTGGCTGGAAATGGTGATGCAGCGCGCTTTTGTTGTTTGTTAAAAGCTTGCAGTACACGTGATGCTATGCCAACCACACAGCTGAGCAGATATAGAAGCAGATGTACAAAAAGTGTGAAAGCAGTAATATGCTAAACATGTCACCATTATTAAGCGAATACCCACTGTTACGTAAGTACCGTTCTTGTGCGATCGCAGTTTTTTTATTCATTTTTTATGACTGTAATGCGCTTTTCTACAAATGTTTCCGGTGAACGCAGTTTTCAATACCTTATTTTTTTTAATATTATTTCACATGTTTGTTACCGCGCAGCGCAGATAAGAAAACTAACTGCCGAACCCACAGAGAACACATTTGTTGCAAAAAAAAAAATGTATGCTAGTAACACTAGGGCACGTAGAATGTAAAAAATTGGTGCAATCCATACATGACAATAATCTATTCGAAAACTTTCTTCAAAGTCTGTTTCAGTGTAATCTGTATTATAAGCCAATTAAAATATGCACTTGTGCTCCCACATTGCTGAAAAATTGATTTTCAAGCTCCTAAAATGATACATTAAAAATACCGCTAACAGATCTACAGCAAGATTCGTCAGCTCCGAGATTACAATTTCGCTGCTCGAAAATCTGCTCCCAATTCAGTCTCAGCTGTCTGACCCCTGTTTTGAGCAATCGTAGCAGAGCCTGAAAGGCAGTTTTGCCGCAATACGACAATGTGATGGGGGCAAGCGTAATGAAAAATTTGAAGGGGCCATTGTCAATTTGACGTTGACCGTGTTTGTCTTTGCAATCTTCGAGTGGTAACATTCTAGTGCGAACTGAATGAAATAGCAAACTATTGAAATAAATATTCGTAATTTTGAACATTTGCACATCCTAAAAAATTCACCTGAATGTAATATCAGCTTTTAATATAAAACTGATGTGCACGTACATTGAATGGTAGAAATAGGAAGAGGCAGACAAGTACAGTTTGCATTCATTGAAAGGGCAATCTATTATTCTGGCATTTCATTTTCTTCAGCGTACCAGTTTTGATGACTTTAAGGGGCCCGAAAGACTTTTTCAAGTAACCATGAAATGAATTCACTGTAAGAGCTTATTGCCTCACGAATTCAACGTTACGAAATTTTAAGAATCCATCCAGTGCGAGTGAGATTGAAAGATTGGTCGCATGCTGCAATTGCATCTGTCTTCTCTCGTCCTGACGAAAGCGCTAGAAGCTGAACAGGAAGGGATGGCAGGGGCATTGAGAAACGTCACGTGCTTAGTGACCTTGAGCACTTTTTCTTTTTTTTCTTCGGAGCGTCTTTTTCAGTGTAATCGTGCGCCCACACATGAACAAGTCACGGCCTCCCGCGGCAATCTCTGTGATGACCGAGCGCGCTATGTTCAAATCGCCAAATGGCTGATAGATGGGCTTTCTACGGGTGATTTTTGAGCGTCTTCCGTAATTTTCCGAGAGGAAAGAAACAATTTTTAGCTGACTTTGATAATTTATTGTGAATTCCAGGCCGTGTGCTGCGCTATAATATTTGGCTTGTGTGATGTTGCGAGCGTCTACCACCGATCGGCAGCGTTTTCTGACCATGCTCAAAAAGAGTTGCAGGGCCCCTTTAAGGGGGAGGCTACCATCAGATACCAACTTTTTTTGTTTTATGAGATATCTCAATGAAGTTTTTAGGTTAGACTAATTGCAAAAGCATTAGAACTACTACAAAACTTCATGAAGTTATTTCCAGTGGTTCTCCAGTTACGACAGTATGTCAGGATAATGCACATGGTGCTCTCATTCTAGGCCTGGGAAACTTTCAAAAGATGCTGGAACTGTGAAATTAACAATGATGATTCTTCGATTAGTACCTCAGGGGTTAACAGAGCTTTTTATTTTTAAATTTCCTTACTGGAAAGTTTTAGCAACCCCTTTAGTGTTGGTTATTGGGATATTAATAATCAAGATTTGAGTAGGTATCATAAATACCAGACACAGTATAGTAAAAAAATGGGCTTGTCTCCACCTCAGAAATTTATTCAGGTTCATGATAAAAAAAGACTTATGAAAATAGGATGAGGTTCCCCAAATATGGCTGGAACAAGCAGCCTGACTAGCCAAAAAAGTCATTTTGAGAAAACGACATTTGAAAGTTTTGGGCATATATGCTAATCTAAAAGAACCCTGCAGCATAACTGGAGGTGTCCTTTGGCACTTTCTTTCTTTGCTGCCTTTCCGTCTTCTCCAAAGATCTCTTCTTAGCCTTTTTTCAAGTGCAGTGAAACTTTCTCGGCTGCCCGTTGAATGGCCCGGCCGCGCTTCATTGCCTGAAATTTTCGCTCCGTCATTGGCATAATGCCGAGTTCTCTTTGAACAGCAGCGTGTTGTTGATCCGCCGCCTCATTCTCTTTGCATGTTAGCAAATGTGTTCTCAGTTGACGGCGTGATCGCACTTTCGGAGGCCGATGAAAGAGAGGATGTGGAAACCCCTGTCGATGAGCACGAGACACCATGCGCACTTGCCATGTCAAATTTTTGCACTGGGGGAGCAGGAGTCCCGTGTCTAAGCGCGTCGATGCAACCACACTATTGCGTAGATCAAGAAGCTGCTCCACATGTACTCTCGGCGCAATCACTGTCGGTGCACGGGTGAGCGGAGAGCCTCGCCATGCAGACATCCTTCATAGATCGCATTTTTGCACTGAACGCTTGTAGCGTCTTCCTTTTCGTTGGACGCATCGTGAGCGAATGCAACAACAGGTCTCGTAAAGGCAGTTGAAAATAGTCTTGTGAAGACGTTTGAAAATTGTTTTGTGAAAACAGTTGAAACGCGAGGAGTATGCGAACGGCTGCAACGAAAGACGATAGCGAGTGGAACACTTAGAAAATGCCAGGGACGGAGGAGCAGCAGACGACGGAGAGCTGCATTATGTGCACGAGTACTACGTCATCGCACGCAGCAGCCCATCGCAGTTGCAAGGTTCCTCTCTTCCTTGAGCGCGCGTATCGCCCAATCTTGGCGGCTCATATTTGCCACGGGAAAGTTCAAAGCTATCGCGAGCCCTCCAATCATGAGCAGCCCTCTAATAATGAGCTGTCGCTGTGTGTGTGTGGGGGGGGGGGGGGAAGAAAGTGAATTCACGAACAAAACAACACCAAAATAGTGGAGCTCCGTCAAGCAGTCGAGAAACTGCGGTCGCGTCAAGATGGGCTATTTTGAGCCCATCTTGACGCGCACTCCCATGTCGCTCGAGGAAGGCGGCTTGTTGTAAACTTTACTTCAAACAGTTCAAACAGTGCAAACTCTACTTCAAACTCAAGAAGTGACTTTTTTGTGATTTTTCAGTTTGCAAAGGCTGCATTTCCTCTTATGGGAAGATGCAAATCGAAAAACACGTTTAAGAAAAACAAACATATTTGTTTTTATTTGTTTTCGCAAGTAGTTTTTCTGCTTTCAGTACAAAAAAGAACTGAAGATTCTAACTCGGCTCGCAGTAGGTTTAAATCGCTTTTAAAGAGCAGAAGATGGCCACTAAAAGAGTGCATTGTCTAGAGTACCTGGCAAATTGTCACATGGCTGCTTGCCATTGCATTTCGCATGAGGAGCTCACTAAAGCTACATGCTCAAAGCAACAATGATTGCCAAGCTCTCTTGACGCAAGAAATCATATCTACAAAAGACTTGCCTTTGCCGCAGGGATGAGCTTTGACTTATACCTTTAAAGTGCATTTTTCTCAAGAGCAGTCTTTGGGCAATTTCTCAAGTTTAGACATCATGTTTTTGGCATTTATGATAGCCAGATCAGAATTAAATTTTTCCCACGTATTCTTTAACGTGTGAATGGTGTATCTACTTCAAAACTTTATATTGCTTGTATAATTATGACGAACCTAAAGCAAAGAATTGGTATGGGCTGAGGATTCTAAGAATTTTCACATTACAATTTCTTTGCGATAGCATTTATATGGACATTCTCGGCTGCATTTTTCCGTCGGCGTCACACACTGCATATGTATACGTATCTATATACACTGTGTCTATGTTTCGTTGCAGGATTTTGATGCTTGGTTCAACACCAACAATTGCCTGGGTGACAATCACCTCGTGGAGCGATTGCATGCCGTGCTGCGCCCATTCCTGCTGCGTCGTCTCAAGTCTGAGGTGGAGAAGAAGCTGCCTCCTAAGAAGGAAGTGAAAATCTATGTTGGCCTGTCGAAGATGCAGCGCGAATGGTACACCAAGTGCTTGTTGAAAGACATTGATGTTGTTAACGGGGCTGGAAAAGTTGACAAGATGCGGCTGCTCAACATCCTCATGCAGCTACGCAAGTGCTGCAACCATCCATACCTTTTCGACGGGGCAGAGCCTGGTGGGTCCTTTGATGTTTCCGTATGCCACCATCCTCACTATGTATACACAGTTGAACCCCTTCATAAGAGACACCGTGGTAACAGACCACTGAGTATAAGAAACACCAGTGTGCCTGCTTCGAAATGAGGGTGGATAGGAAAGTGCATATGTGGTACTCTGCTTTGAAGAAACACCGCATATAAAAAGCGAGAATGTTTCCCTTGCACGTCTCTTATAATGGGCTTCAACTGTAGAATTCTGCCTAGGAAAGAAGGCTTAGAAAAGATGATCTAGAGTGCAATTGATATTGCCATAAAAGCCTTAAATTTTACTGGCAGTGATTACTGGATTGTTCGATTGCTTTGATTATTCGAATGAATATTGCACTATTTGAGTTCGCATCAAAATTTATGCCGATATTTCAAGTATTCGAAAGGAACAAAGTAACGTACATAAACGACTTGTAACGGCTGTAAAGGTGGTTTCAGTGCAGCGGATGGGCGCTATGCTGTGGAAGCATATCCAGGGAAAATCTGCACTGAAGTTTAATAAGGTTGAATGAACATATTCTATCGCCCCCACAGGGATTCGTCATTTTCGACGTTTAAATGTGTGCTAAACTGACTTACATGGTTTAACTACAGTGAATTTTAAAACTTATCATATTTACCAAGCCATTATTATCATTATATTAAATGTTAAATCCTGTTACTATTCAAAGTTGCCTCTTCTTTTTTGATAAAAAATGACATTTGCGCATGCCTTGTCTAAATAAAAAAAAAAGAAGATATTGTGCTGGTTGATTAAGTTCTGACAAATATGCTAGTTTTTTAAATACAATACGTGATGTATACTATTCAAATTCGATTCATAATTACTTGACCAAAATCACAATTTGCGTTGGATTCACTTCGAATCAAATATTTACTATTTGCACCAGCCTAATGATCACCGAGCGGACAGAGAATTTGAGGAATTGTTTATGTTTAGCTACATACCTAAATTCTGTAGCTAGGCTAGGAACTTGGAAACTTTTGTTTGTAAACAACAAAGCAGTTCACAAATAATAACCATGGTAGCTTAGGGAAATTCACATTACCTCTGATGAACACTTCATCATTCATTTAAAAGAGTATTGTATCAATACTAAATTAAATAAATTTAGGACAGCAATTTATGTCTTCTGTCAAGAGATTGAGGAGAACGAAAAAATTGTTTAGTCAAATCAAAGGTTCTATTATTGTGTGGCACTAAGCACTCCCAGTTATCAAGAAGTGCTATAATTTTTTAGCTTTGTTGCCTTTCACATTTGGTAATTGCAGTAGCTCTAAATGTGCTGGAACTACTGCCGAGTTAGAGCAAGGCGGTTGACTCGTTTCTTCCAGCATTTGCAGATAATTTTATCAGACTTGCATGCATTATAAATTATAAGTGGGGTGTGCAAATATCAATTTTTTTAATGTGAATCGAATACGAATGCATAGCTTTGAATTCAAGTCGATTATAGAATAATCAAGAGGTGTGATTTTTTACACCAGTAGTCTTTTACTTTACATGTTGGTATGTTAAAAACAGTACATTTATTATCTATGCTAGTCTCTTATTACATAAAAATGCCAAAATTCATAATTGCCAGGAAATGCAGGAGCATGCTAAATAGTTAAGCGTTCAATTTTTATGTTGAAAATCTTTTTTAATTTTTTTTATGTAGTAGCACTTTATTACAAAACAAAGGTCTTGTATGCCAGCCATAATGACTAGTGACACGAGGTTGCTGGTTTAATTTTTGCCATGGCAGTCCCATTCCGATGGGGTAAAATGTAACAGTTTAAGGGACACTAAAGAGAAACAATGACTTAGTTTAGATTGATAAACTGCACTCTGAGAAGTCTAATGGTTACGTTTCACTGTCACAAGTTCATTATTAGCGGAGAAATTTAGGGTTGATGTGTCATTTTTTAATTTTGTGCCTTAATCTCCGCACATGACTTGACAAGTTACAAAATGTATTTTTCATATTTTCGAGACATTGGCCCAATCCGATCCCTCTACCCCTCCATAGCTACTATCATAGAACTGTGGACGACTTGCACCCATTCAGAGTTCAGGCAACCACCCGGGTTGCCACGTCCACCCCCGGGCTGCCACGTCCGACCGGTAGCGATACTCACTGATGCTACCTACCAGCATCGGCGAGTATCACATCACAGTTTTCGGTGCAGGAATCTCATAGGGGCGTCTCCACCCGCTTTTTTTTTTGTGGTGTTTTCTCTCTCACCTAGCATTGTGTTGCGATAAGAGTGATATTTTCAGGATCGGGAAATTGTACCTTACTAATATGCAAAAAATCGTTTTGCTCTTTAGTGTCCTCTTAACGTCTGCGTACTTAAATCTAAGCAATTGTTAAAGCCCCCTCGATGGCCATTTTATAACTGTTCTCACACTATCAGCTTTGGAATGTTCAACCCGACATTTTAACGTTTTCTTTCACCCCTGTTCTCACTGGTTGACACTCCAAGGCAAACACAAGTATTCGGGGCGTCTTTAAACTACACAGCTGTACTCCTTATCTGGCTTCTTTCGTGGATAACTATGCACTCGTCATTTTTCTATCAAGAGTGCTCTGCCACGCTGATGGCCGCACCATCGGGATCAAGGAGTACGGGGTGTGCAGTGATAATGCAAGCAAGCCACATGAGATAGATGATTACTGTTCTGTGAAAGAAAGAGGCCCCAGATACGCCTTTCACAACTTCCAGCAGCGAGGGCAGTGCAGTTAAACCTGGATATAACGAAATTGATAAATTCCCGGAAAAATTTGTTACAAAGAGGATTTCGTTAAGTGCAGGTTCGGTACAAAAACTCGGAAAATAAATGCGCGAATCAAACAAAAGGAGGACTGAAGGCAGAGCTAACCCAAAACACTTATTTTACATTAAAAAACTGTGTTATTATTGCGATAACAATTATGTTTATGTATATATGGACACTCTTGATGGGTTTTTATTGTCTACGCCATGTTCCGTAACAAGTCCAAATTGATAACATTCCCCTGCACATCATAACTGTCACAAGCTGGAAAAAGCGGCGCGCGAGCGCTGCTGAACCAGAGATCAAATGAGTCGGTCCTTCCCCATCGCCTGGAAAGTGCCTAAGATAACATCTCCCGCGTGTTAGAACTGCCGTTGAATGCTTAAACAAAAAGAAAACCACCCGTCTTGAACGAGCATGAAACAACGTGGGAATTATTGGAAATTTGAATGTATTCGAAATGAATGAATAGATGTATATTGTTCTGCATGTAACTTCTCCTGTGAAGGTAGTTTGACTGCAGTGGAGGGATGCTACACTGTGAATTCACCTTTTCAGGAAAAATACGCACGACCGTGAGGTCTCACTTCAAGGCTAAATGAACCTCGCATCAATACTTACTTTTTAGGTTGAAAGCTCCTTATGACGGCTTATATGCTCCTATTATAGTAAATTTTAAAATGTAACATATTTTACAGATTATCAATTGCATTGCACTAAAAGTCAAATCCAGCTGTCATTCAATGTTGTTTTAATGTCCTTTAAACCAAAACGTATAGCATTTTCACATGCCTTATTTCAACTTGGAAAAAAAAAGAAAAGAAAAAAAGAGTTGTCTGTATTAGTTGGGTCATGACAAACAGGCTCATTTTTCTCTATAGTATCTGATATCTGTTATTTGTATTCGATTCAAAATTATTCAAACTAAATCACAACTGGCTTTTATTGGCTTTAAAACTAAAATTTACTCTTTACGCAAACCTAGATTTGACTACTTGAGCGAAGGAAATAGGCATAAATTTGTTTTTTTAGGCTGCACAATTTTTGATTGATTTCGTAGTTCCTAGGAGGCCTTAAATATTTGATGTTGACTGTGTATAAGCCGATGTGGCTCACTTTGACTATGCTGCTGTTCTTTCTAGGACCCCCATACACGACTGATGAGCACATAGTCTACAACTGTGGAAAAATGGTGATCCTTGACAAGCTACTGCCTAAGCTGAAGGCCCAGGGCTCTCGGGTGCTCATCTTTTCTCAAATGACCCGCATGCTTGACATCCTGGAAGACTACTGCCTATGGCGACGCTATGGCTATTGTCGTCTGGATGGACAGACACCTCATGAAGAGCGAACAGTAAGACATCCTTTTTATGCATATAATTTGTTTCAACTTCTTTTTTTATTGCTTACTGTAACGGTGCTATACGATCATTATGAGAAACAAAGAACTGAAAGTTTAGGTCCTGCCCAGGTTTTCTACAGTATTGATCAATTATAATGTAAATCGTGGTTGTCGTGAATTTCCGCATTATAAGTGGTACTGCACTGTAACCAAAACAACCTTTTTGAAGTGTAAATGTTGTGCAAAATGGGTTTAGCATGCAGTCTATTGTTACCAAGAATCAAAGCACGTGATGTATGATACTTAAAATCATTTAAATTTTGAGTGTTACAAAAAAAATTAACATCGCACACCCACATTGCCAGCGAAATGAACGTGAAGAGGGGGGAGTGGGTCCAACAAAAGAGCACTGTTGCAGAAATTTGCCAACTACTTCTCAGCCTCGATTATGCGCATTACAGAGAAACTACGTTGAATCACATTCAAAATTTCGTGTGCTGAAATACACCAGCCGCTCAATTTCACGAGTGCGCACTCATTTCAAGACATCGCATTCGAAATGAAAACCACCATTCGAGTGCTGCATGTGTCACCTTAATTTTTATTAATGATATGTGTCCCTTCTCTTCAAGTGCAGCCACTGCAAAGAGTTTTGTTCATTTCTTACCAAACTGCAACTTAGATTGTACACGATCACTACCGAAATGCAACCAACGCCGATTAGGCATAGCCTGCCGTTAGACATGTTGTTGGGGCAAGTTTGTTCATGACAACATGAAGATTGGGCGTTGAAAAGATTGCGCTCAAGCACTGAACCAAGAACAGTGTGCATGTTATAAAGTTTGCGTTCACGTACGGATGATCAATGACAACAGCCCACTAAGCTTTTGTAAGTCCTGTGAATTGGCAGCAAAAGTTCGCGTCGTAAAGCCATGAAACCTAAATTTACGGACGAGGTAGCAAATACATTACCTGTAATAAGCTCGATAAGGACGATGCTTTCTCGACAGGAATCTCTAAATGCAGTTGATAAGGATGAGATTACATGTGCCATGTTGAGCTGTGCGCAGCCGGCATGCGTTTGAAGCCATACTAGTACACTGCAGCCATGCTGGCACTGGTGCAAAGGACTATAGGCAATCGCTCTCCTCCCTCACTTGGCCAGCCTGTGCAGCGTGCCGTAGAGTGAGAAAGGGGCTGCATTTTTCTTTTCTTGCTCGTTCATTCCGCGTCCCCTTCTCCTCTGTAATGGCCACCCAGCTCACCTCTTTTTAGAAGTGCACTCGCTATCGTGTTTGTCACGAAGATCTACTGGCAACCGCATTAACTGGTCCTTCATCCTGGGGCACTGCACAATTAGCGGTATGCATGTACAGACACGTCTACTGTTAAAGGGAACACCTGAGTGCACAGCATGTTTAGATTTAGCTATCTTACGGAAGCATAAGAGCTACGTTATGCATAAAGGCTACTGGTGGATCAAAGTTCTGACTCTTCTTGACAGACTGGTGATGTGTATGCATAATGACATGCTTTGACATGCAAATAACATAAACACAAAGTAAAGGAACACACGACAAGCACAAGCGGCACTTTTAACTGAAGTACAGTAGACTCTCAGCAAATGGAACCAGAAGGGACCGAGAAAGTATGCTTCATTTAACAAGAGTTCTATTTACCGAGAGATGACCAGGGGTGCAGAATACAATCATGAAACTATTTTGGCCAGAGGCAGTTGTTCTGTTTAAGCAGCAGTTCCGTTTAACGGATTTCCGTTTACTGAGAGTCTACTGTAGACTGGGTGCAAACCCAGACCTAAGTAACAATATACAGGCTTGCATAGTCTTCACACAGTCTTTTGCTATGTCTGCATGTTGTTACTTAAGTCTGGGTTTGCACCCGGTCTACTTTAGGTGGGAGTGCCGCTTTTGCTTGTCGTTGTGTGTTCCTTTACTTTGTGTTATTTGCGGGCAAAGCATGTCATTAAGCAAGTACCAACTAGGCCACCAATCAGTATCGTTACAAGACGTGCATGCAGATTGTTTTCATAACCACTTGATGTTAGAGGACCAGCAATATCGATGGTGTGCATTCGTGTGTTCCCTTTAACAGTGGACGGTACTGTACATGGGGCTCTATGAAAGGGTAAATGGGAGTCTTTTGAAAAAGACCACATTGTAACTGGTCCTGCACGCAGTTACGTTATAAGTGGTCTGCACGGTACGAAGGTGTTCATGTGTCACTGTAAATAATCAGATATAAGTCACTGGCTGTCTATTTGCTACTGCAGAGGTATCCTGAGGTTCTGTCACAGCAAACATCGTTCTTGATTTGTCTGCTTTTCAACCTTTCAAGCAACATTGTAGATGTCAAGGTAATTAGCTGTCAGCAAAGCTCTGTCAGCACTCGAACATTAGGTTGAGATCTGTGAGCACATGAACATGGCTTTGTGAGCACATGAACATGAAAAGTGCTCAAAATCTTTATGGAGTCTGTTTTCTTCATGTCTTTCAATTTTTGTGTTGCATGCTGTATGTTCTCAATTTCTAATGAGAAGACATACTTCTTTACTTTTTTTCATTACCTGTTGTCGTCCATGTCACTTTGTTTACAATTTTTCATCAACCTCAGTATTAGTATTTCATGAGCTCTTTATTACGTCCTTTTCTTGACAGTTGTCCATCAATGAATTCAACAAGCCCAACAGCGACAAGTTCTTGTTTATGCTCTCGACTCGTGCGGGTGGCTTGGGCATCAACCTTGCAACTGCAGATGTCGTTATTCTGTTTGACTCGGACTGGAACCCTCAGGTTGATCTGCAAGCTATGGACAGGGCCCATCGTATTGGGCAGACAAAAGCTGTGCGTGTGTTCCGTATGATCACCGAGAACACTGTTGAGGAACGCATCGTCGAGAGAGCTGAGGTGAAGCTGCGACTTGACACAGTGGTCATCCAGCAAGGTACGCTTGTGTTGCTTATTCCATACCATGTGAACTGTTGATGTTTGCAGTAACGAGACACTCACTTGCATATTCTTTAGGGGGACAGAGTGAATGCAAAACACTACAAAATTGCAAATTTTACGAGTAAAATAATGCCATGCTCTGCTGTGTAAGACACGAAATATTGCTGCTGGAAATACTGAGAAACAGAGAGACAGTGGTTTCAATAGCAGTACAATCAAAGCTCGTTAGGACGTACCCAATTTAAGGGGGAAGTGGGTTTTTAAAAGTCATCAAGATTTTCTTTTACGAGATTTAATAAAACTGCACAGACTTCTTTAGTTTTCTTCGCTAATTCCAAATATGCAGTTATTTTTGAGATAGGTCAATTAGTTCTTAAGTTAAAGAAAACTAATTAGCCTTTTTTTAGAACAATGGAGCAATTACTATTCATTGAAACATTGCTTTTTAGATACTAGGGGACGTAAGCTTCAGAATATTTGTTTGATGTGACAACTATTAACAATTGTACAGCATATAAGGGGGGACACTGTACTTGAGACGAAATGCCAGATATTTTCATGTGTTTACAAAGAAAATTCACAGTGTGATTGAGTTTTTGATGCTGATTTCAAAAATGTAATTACTGTATTTACTCGCATAATCCTCGCACTGGCATAATTCTCACACCCCCCACATCGCCCAAGAAAAATACGATTCTTTTTTTCCTCAAGTAATTATCGCACCCCAGAAAACTGCCGCAATAATGTCGTCTGCTCGTTCCAGCCACTGATGATGATAGCACGTGCCATCTGGCGCCATCTCTTAAGCATCAAGCGTACTATTGCACGCAAATTTAATCTAATCCAAGTTAAGCTGAAGTGGCCAGTGCGCATTGTGGCGTGTTTTGTATGCTGTGTAGGTAATCTTGGCACGTTATGGGGTGATACTGAAGCTACACGGCTGCTTCAAGTTGCAAGTGATAGATCATGCACTAAACTACGGCAACAGGGCCGCTGGTAGGCCCTTCGGAGTCTACGAGTTTTGTGTTCGCTACTGGTGACGGCAGCTGAAAGCCACCAAGACGCGTTGGGCCTGCCGTGGGCCTAAAACTGGGATTGATGGTAAACTTTATTTCTTCAGAAGGAAACTGCAGACGATTCTGTTAAATAGCCATCAGCCCAATACTGACGTCCTACGCTTACCTTTTGAGGGCTCCTGTTGAGCGACGAACGCTACCGTTACGCCCGCAATGCCCAAAAGCTTTGCGTATGTTATTCTGATTCTCGACTATTTGCTTGCACCTTTCGTGTCTCAAATAAATCTTGCCTTGTGTTGAACCTCTGCTTTTATTGTTGAGGTAAGTTCTAATTAGTACTTCTTAAAGCTTGCTGTAAGTTGCTGGTGTGAGAATCCTGATTTGCGGCCACTTCGTTTTCTTTTTCGCTCTGTACGTTTTCGTGGAAAGTTTTCCCCGCGTAATTCTCGCACCCCCCAACTTTGCATCAGTTTTCCGGCAAAAAAAGTGCGAGGATTATGCGAGTAAATACGTACTGTTCCTCTAAACAAATTAGTTTTTGAAGTATCCTAAAATTAATTACCTATTGTTAGCCGGTATAATGACACAAGAAATTTGTATTGCAGAGCTACTATTGGCACATGCCTGTGTACTAATGAATGTAAGCTACACAACGTTAGGAGTGCTTTTTTTTATTTGATAATTCTAGCAAGGTTTGTTGCAACTTGCATTTCAGTGTTGCAGACAAACCAACTTTATGCTCCGATTTCCTGCAAAATTGAATTTTTTTTATATCTCAATCAAAAATTCACACCTACCATTGTGTAAACTAAAGATACAGCTACATGTCACAGTAAAAATGACAGTCCTAGCTGCTCTGGAGGTAGAGATATCTTTTAGACAAGCTTGCAACTGCAGCAAAATTTGAATCCTGAGAAATCATGCAAAAACACAAGTCCATTTTGGGCAGACAGTAGCATGGAAAACCTGTGTATTTACAGTGATTTGCAAGTTCAGCTTTCTCAGTAGGCACCCGGCATGTAGTCCTTCTGTTTTGCGTCACCTAAATGGCGTTTTTTCATTGCCCGCTGCATGTTTTCCCGCAGAGGCACACTTGCGAGCTGATGCAGTCGCCGTGTGCTCGTCTGCCGACTAGGCCGCTTATCAGTTTGGTGATGCCTATGTGCATGCGTAATCCGCGATCCGTCGTATAATAAAGCGATTTTCCGGCTTGTCCAGATTGAGTTGTTGATGTCGCAGACCGCACTCGTGCACTCGCTCATCAATTTTAAGGCTCTAAGAGCAGCGAGGTGTTAGTTTCCTTTTCACTTAAGATTGCCACATTTTCGAGTGGAAGCCGCAGCGCAAGTTGTTCGTCTATTTGTGCTTTGATTCATCTCACATGGGTGTTATAAATTGATATTGTGCCAGAATTAATGACGCGAGAAGCTTGAAACTTTTCAGATAAGTGCAACAATAGTTGCAGATTCCGAAAATGTCAACTTCAAAAAGTCATTCTTTTTTGCGATTTTCGGCCTTTTAAGACCCATGTCCCCCCTGTTAAAAACTTCTCTTCAAAATATGGCTATTTGGTTGTTTAATAAATCAACAATAAAAAACATTTGTGCATGATCCCACAAAAACAAAAAGTGCATGATCACACAAAAACAAAAAGCGCATGATCAAAACCACCACGTCAAATGGCGATGCACTAACGTTGTGAGCGCACGACACGCCATCAGTGTGGTTGCGCTTTGCGTGGCCTCCAAGATGATGGGCGCGTGGCGTGTCTCTACGCCATGCATTTGCATTCTCGGAGGCCATGCGCTTTGTTTTTTTTTCTTTGTTTTCTTGCTGCTCTGCTTGCGGGGCGCTCTAAGCAAAGAAGTTTCTCCTGTATTCGACAAATGGCGCTCTGCCGCAAAAAGACGCGACATCTGAGCTCGCGCTGCTCGCAACTGTTTAACCTGGTTGGTAAACTATGTTTTGCAGAGGTGCACCAGCTGCACCAATTGTGTTAATTTGATACAAATCCCCATTTCTGCTCCGAGCTGCGTCAAAACCATGAAACTTGGTGAAATTACGCCAAATGCCAATATTCCCGACTAGCCTCAAAATTTTCTCAGTTGTGCTAGCTTCAGCAAGAAATAGAGGCTACGTTGGTCACTGGCAGTGTGCGTCATCAATCAATCCAAGTGCGCAGACCCTAACCCTAAACCGGTTCAAATCCCGGCTGCGGCGGCTGCATTTCCGTTGGAGGCGGAAATGGTGTAGGCCCGTGTGCTCAGATTTGGGTGTACGTTAAAGAACCCCAGGTGGTCGAAACTTCGGCAGTCCTCCACTACGGCATCTCTCATAATTATATGGTGGTTTTGGGACGTTAAACCCCACATATCAATCAATCAATCAATCTAACCCTAAACCGCAGTGTCATACTATACATTCTCAATACCTAGGTCAGAGCACTCACAAGACGTGATCGACGAGCTAAAGTAACAAAGCCGCGCGCCCATCTGTCCGCTGACTGCAGCGGATACCTATCGGCAGGACGGCGCGACTTTTAGACAAACATGCATTACCGTAGCCACCGACGCTTTGCAGGAAACATGTACTTCCTAGTCGGCAAACGTAGTTGTGGCATGTTAGCAGCTAAAGCCAAAAGCGCATACTGCGTTTTTTGCGCATGAACAGAGCTGACGTGCTGTAAACGCCAGCGTTGTGACCACATCGGTTGCCATAGCAGAGGCACATAAAACATTTTTCCGCCTTTAAGTTGCTTTAGTTGAATTCTCCCGGCAATACTGAATATCAAGTATTTGATCAACAGGCGTGTGCCTTTATTACTTTATCTGGTAGAACATGTCTTGCAAAGGATCTGAGAAATTGTGGCCTGAAGCTAACCCCATTGTGAGAAAAAAAATAGTCACAGTTTTGCCAAAAGGGCGAAGCAATAAATGTGACAGCGACATATTGGAATGTTTTACAAAGCAAGGCCAGCATCCAATCTCACGTAAGTCTACAAAACGCTGGTGTAAAGGCGCGTTTACTCTAGAGCGACATGACACTGACACGACCCTGACGAATACGCGAGACAGACGCAGACCATCAACTGAGGAGTCGCCCGCCAATGAAGTCAACAGACCCCATGGTCACACTAGGCCGCCGCCGACTACGACGCCTCCAAAGACAGCATGTTGAAGGTTACCGTAAAACCTTGAGAAAATGCCCTTACTAGAGCAAGTGCCCCCTTTCCCTTTTTGTAAGATTTGAAATATGTGCCAATGACTTAGCAAGTGCCCCCTTCCACCGGGTTTTTTTCAACCAGTTCTCTGTTACAGAATCTTCCTGCAGCGGCTACTAGACACCTAAGTTCTTAAAGGGGCCCTGCAACACGTTTTGAGCATGGCCATAAAACGCTGCCGATTGGTAGTAGAGGCTTTCGAGAACACGCGAGCCAAATATTATTGCGCAGCACGTGGCCTGGAATTCACAATAAATTATCAAAGTCAGCTAAAGATTTCTTTGCCTTTCTCGAGAAACGACGGAAGACACTGAAAAGTCGCTCGTAGAAAGCCCATCTATCAGCCATTGGCTGATTTGAACATGGCACGCTCGATCGTTACAGAGATCGCCGCGGGAGGCCGCAACTTGTCCACGCGTGCGTGCGCGATCACACGGAAAAAGGCGTGTGACGTATTTCCTTGTCCCGGCCATCCCTCTCTGCTTACCCTCCAGCACTTTCGCCGGGATGATAGAAGAGAGAACGCGATTGCAGCGTGCGACAATTCTTTGTGACTCCGTTCGTACTGGACGGATTCTTAAAATGTTTGCGGTGTTGAATTCATTCTTTAAATGAGTCAATTTCATGGTTACTTGAAAAAGTGCTTCAGGGCCCCTTTAATGTCTCTAGATATGTGCATTTTTCTTATTTTTTACATTCTTGTGTCTCATGGTTACATTGTGAGCTGTCGGAACATGTTGAAACATCTGAAAATCTTTCACCTGGTCATACTAGCTGAAATTTCCCTCAAAGATTCCCTCTGGTTCAGCAAAACAGTAAATACATTCGTATTCAATAAAGCATTTCGCTAAAAGCATAGGTGTGTATTTTTTAGAGGCTTTTTGCGCCATTTAAATTTTGGTTTGTGACCGTGCAAGTGCCCCTTTTCAAAATCTTGCCTGATTATTTTTCACCGTTGTAGGGGGGGGGGGGGGGCATTTGTGCGGGATTTCATTGCCTTTTCAGGATTGAATTGGCAAACTCAGGATTGAATTGGCAAATTTTTGTTGCACTGCACACAATTCCAATTCATTGTGACATGCTGACTTACTTTGTAACTAACTCAGTTTAGAAAAAATGTTGCTCCCCAAAAGACATATGAAATATTTCGTATTTTATAACTACTTATTATATTGAAAATGCGATTGCATATTTGAAATCAGCACACAGATATATATAAGCTCACCAAGTTCTTTCAAGATAAACTGAAAAAATAAGAAACCATTAAAAGCAGTGTCTCCCCTTAACTTCTAATATGATTGGTTTTGTACTCAAAGTCTGCAACCCTGTTGATCTCTCACCAAACGTACTTCCTGTTAAATGGAACATATTTTTCTGGTCCCTTCAATGTCTGTTTAACGAGAGTCTGCTCTATTATTATGAAATGTCTTTGTGTTCAGCTTTTGAAGCTGACTTTGTTGCATCATTCCCGTCAGTTTAATGTACGTGCTGTGATTTGATTTGAAGCTCATGCGGGAGAAATTACATGCAGGCAGGCTTGTGGACGCCCAGGCCAAGATTGGCAAGGAGGAGATGCTGGGCATGATTCGACATGGGGCAGACCACATCTTTGCTTCTAAGGAGAGTGAAATCACGGATGAGGACATTGATGCCATCCTGGAGAAGGGCGAGCGCAAGACCGAGGAGCTTAAGACCAAGCTGGAATCGCTCGGCGAGGGTTCCTTGCGAAACTTTACTCTTGACACCCCGCAGGAATCTGTCTACAAGTTCGAAGGAGAAGACTACAGAGAGAAGCAGAAGGTGAGGTGGAGCAGGGTGGCATACTTACCAAGTCTCCCGGATTGGCCGGGAGACTCCCGGATTTTGACTGTTTCTTTTCTTTGTACGGTTCTCATGAAAATGTCCCGAAAATAGAAATTTTTGTGCGTGATCTGGTCGCATTGACGAAAATGCAGATGAGCCGGCTCTGGGCTTTTTGCAAACCCACCGCATGCTATTATAAACGTATTTAAGAGGCGTTTATCTAAACGAACAGTAGAATCTCAATAATGTGAAACCGCGGCAGATACGAATTCGAGAAATTCTCCTGCCAAATTCTTCTATGTCCATTGGGCCTAAATTTGAATGTTCCGAACACATTTCTTAATCGTGGCGGGTGGTGTGAACTTATGTACGGAAACCATCGAACGAAGGCCGAGAACAGCGTACTAGAAGCTTCAGAGGTATGTGTGCGAAACGGGTCACACACCGTCTTCTACAGTGCATGTGATTGTCATTGCCACAACCGCTGTGGACGAAACCGCGGTCGCTCTTGACACGATAATGTGTGGCGACGACGTTACTGACTGAAACCCGAAATTGGGTGCTCAACCAGTAAAAGCAACGCTGCTTTCCGCAAACTCTGGGTACAAAACTGTGGCTGATGCAATTGTAGATGGCCAGGCGCGATCATAAAAATAACTACTGTTTGCCGCAACCGCCAAGCACAAAACCGGGTCGTGGTGACGCGATAGCGATCTACAAGCTCCGAGGACACACAGTGGTAGATTAAAGGCAGTAAATACGTAAAAACAAAAGTCACAGTTTTGCTGTAAGAGCGAAGCAATGAATACGCCGGCAACAACTTGGAATGTCACGCTGAGAACGGCAAGCGGATTGAAACGTGCAGCAAACGGAGCCTGTGCAGAGGCCGAAGTGACCTTTGTAGGCCTGGCAACTAACGCAGACATTCCAGTGAAAGCCGAAGGCACACGATTCTCCCCACCAAAAGATAAGGGCGCGCGCACAAGCACCTAACCATCGCTCCCTCCTCCCCATCCATAGGACAAAGTGAGAGATAGGCGCGCGTCGGCGCATCAGTCCGCGTCGGCGCATCAGTCCGCGTCGGCGCATCAGTCCGCGTCGGCGCCTCAGTCCGGCCAGCACCAGTCCGGTTTCATGAGCTGTGGCACTGCGAGCAGTGGCGATGGCGACAACAGCGTGGTCCAATGGCAGTCAATGGCAGTCTTGGCACATATAAATTCACCATTTTATTGAAAAATTACGACCACCTCGAGGCTTTCGACTGACCAAGAACTTCTAATTAACCAGCATTATGGGCTTTCAACTTGGAATTACCGAGCATTTTTTCCTATAGGTCTGTATGCAAAACTGATGGGACCACTTGTCGACTTCTAGCTAGCTGAAAGTTCTAATTAAGTGACTTTGAATTATCGGTAGTCAACTGTGCACGTGAATTCTCATTGCCGCTTTCAGTAAACTTGCTGCAGTGCTTAAGTATTTGCTTTTTTTTTCTCCTTGCAGAGTGGGGGGCTGAATTGGATCGAACCACCCAAACGGGAGCGTAAGGCCAACTATGCGGTCGACGCGTACTTCAGGGAGGCCCTGCGTGTGAGCGAACCAAAAGCCCCCAAGGTGAGTTGGTACTGATTGAAGGCTTCAATAATGTACAAGCAAACTCTCTCAAGAACTGCACAGAACTAAGTAGGACAGCTGTTAGCAGTGTTCCTGAGTTGTTCTGCATAATTAATGTGTGTTTTTCTAGTGTTATGGAAACTACCAAAGCAATATTGCATTGTCTCGTGCTACTCGTCCCAGTTCTAATTGTATCGTCTCCTTCCTTTTTACCACACAGGCACCCAGACCACCAAAACAGCCGAATATCCAGGATTTCCAGTTCTTTCCTCCAAGGCTGTTTGAGCTGCTTGACAAGGAAATTTACTATTATCGCAAAACCATTGGCTACAAGGTGCGGGTGAAAAACTGTTTATCTAGTATTGTGGCATTCACCACTTTGGGTATGGTGTACTGTAACTAGGCAGTGTGTCGTCTGGCGGCGAAAGCATGGCTCTCTTTGCAATGGTGGCTAGTGCTGCCAGAGCACACTGTACTACTGTTGCATCACCTGTCGGCTTTCCTCGAAGTAACTTGTGAGAACCAAAGATACAAAGCCTTTGAGATTGGTAGCTGTAGTTGCTGCGTTGGTCGTAAAAAAAGTACAGAAGTATTCATCATTGAGTGTTTTTTTTTTTTTTTAATTCGCGACTACTTACTGTAAAAACCGTTATATACCTCGGTCAGACTAGAATATAGGTCGGCCCCCCAAGCATTGAATCCGAAAAAGAAATAAAAAAAAATCGCGAAGTGTCACGGCACATCTTTACCTTGGCAAATACGCAACACAACCAGCTGCACTGTGGTGACATTTCTTTTTATTTAGACACTTATTTTATGTAGTTCAACGCCGGAAAGCCACATAGGGCTGTCACTCAGACTCGTCCGAACTTAAGTCCGACGACGTCTGTTTTTTACTAGTGACGCTCCAGAGTCTATTGTCCTCTGTTCCATTCAATATGTTACTGGTGCATCTTTTGCGGAAAGACGGAAGTACGCCGCCTCGGCACAAAGCCCTTCCGCTTCCCTTGAATTGCACCCTCGTGAGCTGACAGTCGCGTGCTATCTCGAGAACTTTCAAGCGGATGCACACTGCTGTTATAGGTAGTGACCTTGCGTGCAGCTCCCGGACAAATTCGGTAAGTAGCGTTTCAAGTTCGGGGTGCACTGGAGTCCGTCCAACGAAACCATTTTTTTTTTTTTTTGTTGCTGCAGAATGTGATGCACTTCTTTTGGCTCCTCCAGTATCGGATGCTTTTCTCCACTGCACCGAATTCTCGTTGCGCCGCCAGGTTGCCGCGCTTTGGCATACTCGATAACTTCTTTCTTGAAACACTATCGTAAACTGCTGTCGACTACCACTCATTTCCGAAGGAAATGGAAAAAAAAAAAAACTGCAGACTGACAGCAGATAACCGAGGCTAAATGGCGCTGCTAGATCACTGTAGGCCTTGGCTAGCCTTGCCTAATGGCTCTGCTGCTGATGCTCACAATGGCAATGGAGGCTTTTGACTTCAGCTGCCCATCGTTGCGAGACTTACACTTTTTTTCTGCCAATGGACGGTATATAAGACGAGGGTCGAGATTTCATTGTGTTTCTCTTTTTTTTTTCTGAAAACAAATTTAACCTATATTTAGGTTTGATGGTACTCTTCTAGCTAATTTTGGTGAGGGGTGGTTGTGGAATTCACCTGATGATGTTCACATTATCCTTCGGAACTCCTAATTTTTATTTATTTATTTATTTATTTATTTATTTCAGAAGTACTGCCAGCTTCACACATGACGCCTTAGGCAGGGGTGGGTGATACAAAAAAGGAAACATATGAGGATACAACAGGAAAGGAAACACGTCACGTAGAGCTACATCATCAAGAACTAGTGCATCAAAGTAAAACGCTAGTACTTACATAATTGTAGTGGTTTACGCGTACACGTACAAAAAAAAAACTATGATGACAAACATCTGTACACTCAGAACTAAGAAACAAACATCATATAACAGTTCAAAAATCGGCAACATTTCAAAAATACAACGCATTGATATGAAAAATGTGATAGAAAGTGGAACATAAATGGAAGCCTGTTCAGGATGCGCGGTGGAATAATAGAGGGCGAAGCGCAAAAAAAGATCAAAGTCAAGTAGGTTGCTGGTGTTTAAGTTTTTCCACGAACGACTGAACGGTCTCGCAGTTCACCAGATCGGCAGAAAGAGCATTCCAATCAGTGACAGTGCGCGGAAAAAATGAGTTTTTAAAGGCTTTTGTTTGACAGGAATATTCCCTCAGTTTTTTTGGATGCTCGGAACGAGTTGATCGGCGGTGAACCGTTTTTATGTACGCGTGCTTGTCTATGCGTAGCTTGTCGTGGTAAAGCAGAAACATGTACTTTTATCGATCGTGTTGCCGTCTTGCCTGCAATGTATCCAAGTCAGCTTTTTTTAACAGTTCACTGGGTGACGTAAGAGCACTGTAACGATTATATACAAATCGGATTGCTTTTCTTTGAATCATTTCAAGTGTTTTAATATTTACTTGGCTATGAGGGTCCCAAACCACGGATGAGTACTCGAGGATCGGACGGATAAAAGTTCTATACGCAATTAATTTTAATTTTGGAGTAGATTTGCGCAAAGAACGTCTTAGAAATGCTAGTTTCTGTAAAGCTTTCTTTTCAATGTAGGCAACATGCTCATTCCACTTAAAATCTGCACTTAATACAACCCCCAAATATTTATAAGTTTTAACAAACGATAGTTTTTGACCATTGATGGAATAAGAGTGTTTCAAAGGAAGCCGCTTGCGCGTAACGGTCATAGCAACCGTTTTCTTTTCATTAATCTTCATTTGCCACACTGCACACCAAAAAGATATTTTTGTTAACGCTGCGTTTAAAAGAACCTGGTCGTCTGCTCTAGGTATTTCCTGATAAAGAATGCAATCATGTGCAAATAACTTGATAGAAACCGGGATGTCATTGGCGATGTCGTCTATAAAACTAAAAAAAATCATTCATTTCATCGCTAAGAACTCAGATTAGTCTGACAGCTAGGCATGGTACATCTGCATGGAATGAACAGTGGAATGCTTTTTTATTCCTTCTGCAGTTAAAACAGTAAGCAAGCAGATTGTGTGGGTCCCTGTTCTTTAATAGAAATTGTGCAAGCTCATACGACGCAGGAGCAGCTTGGTTTATATTATTAATGCATAGAAATTTGTTGGATGTGTTTTAATCTTGCAGATACTCTGTTTCAATCGTGTGCGGTGACTTTTTTTACTCAAAAACTGCAAAAAGATTAGCAGTACGATTGAAATTATGGGCGCTGGGCACACGGTTCGACGGTGGTGCCCTACTGGTGGTGTCATCGCAAAAGCGACCACCGCTCTTTTATTGGTTTCCTGCAAAGACGGTGCACTGCCCCATTCTAGTACATAATACTTTGGGGGAGCCGTCATACAGTAGAAGTGAACTGTGCTCGGTATTGTTAGCAACAAGCCGCAGAAGCAGTTGCAGAGTCTTGCTCAATCTTCTTTTTTGCATTTGAGGGTGTTAATACTTGCATTAAGGTTTTTCAACAGTGACCAAAGCAAATGGCTGTATTACATAAAACACCAGGCGTTTTTGCTCATACAGTAAAATCTCGATGATACGAATTCGGAAAGGGCACGCAAAATATTCGTATCATCCCGTATTGGTATGAACCAAAAACCAGTTAAGACTGATGAAGATGAACAGGAACTTTATTACACTCAACTACTACTTGCTTAATAAAAGTCTTGTGATCTTCTTTTGAACTTTCCTGCTTTCACTGCCCCTCAATAATGTGCCGTAGTTTCTTCACTCATGCTGCTAGTGCTTAAAGGGCGTTCGCAGCCCCGCCGCGGTGGTCTAGTGGCTAAGGTACTCGGCTGCTGACCCGCAGGTCGCGGGTTCGATTCCCGGCTGCGGCGGCTGCATTTCCGATGGAGGCGGAAATGTTGTAGGCCCGTGTGCTCAGATTTGGGTGCACGTTAAAGAACCCCAGGTGGTCAAAATTTCCGAAGCCCTCCACTACGGCGTCTCTCATAATCAAATGGTGGTTTTGGGACGTTAAACCCCACAAATCAATCAATTAAAGGGCGTTCGCACTTGGCATCAAAGGGAGGGAAAGTGGCAAAACTTATTGGAAATTAACTCCCTTCGCCGCTTAAGCGGCCGGAAAAACGCGCCGCGAAGTCGACTAAAAAAAATCAGTCATACTGTAGAATTCAAGTGAAAATGCCAGAGCGGCTGCAAAATCACGCCTGTGCCCGCCGAAAATTGCTCACATTCCTTGTGCCTACCGCTGCCGCCTTTGCCGCTTCAGAATTCATTCCATTTTGCCCCTTTCTTGATCATTATAATTCGTACTGAGTTCTAGTTACGCATGAAAAGCACTCAGAAGAAATAGTTTACACTGGTACAAACGTTGTTTTGGGAGATACGCCTGCAGAAATGACACCAGCAGGCGCGCCGGCAGCAGCGGCGACGGATTCAGCCGGTTGTACACGTTAGGGCATGCTGACACTTTGCTGCTGCACCTTCTTCTACGTCTGGTGCTCGCAGCGATCGTAATACAAACCAGGCTCTCGATAAATGCGTCCTTTTCAAGGCCGTGAGCTTTGTTGTGCTGTGCGGGTAATTCGCGGTAGTATTTTGTATAATGTAGTCCATTCGAAGGAACCTTAAAGTTCGTATCATCGCAAAATTCGCATCAACTGTAACCGTATCTTTGAGATTCTTCTGTACCATTTCAGAAACTTTCTGTGTTGACTCAATAAATTTAAGCCTTGTGCTATTTGGTTCTGCATACTGAGGAGGCAGTGCAACTTGTTCAGATTGGGGGACAGTAGCTTTCATGTCGACCTGTAGTCAATAACTACAGTGGTGAAACAATATAGATGGTGTTTGTCCCATTCATAAATATACTTGTTATTGCATTCAGGTCCCGAAAAATCCTGATCTAGGATCTGATGCTGGTCGCATTCAGCGGGAAGAACAGGCAAAGATTGACGAGTCAGAGCCCCTGACTGAGGAGGAGCTTGCAGAGAAGGAAAAGCTTCTCACAGAGGTGGGTTACCTGCTTGGAAGTTTTTTTCTTTAAATTTTGTGCGGCAAAGTGAAGCTGTACCTGTTTGTATTTTTTATCTTATCTTGACTCTGTGAAGGACGGGGCATTTCAGTTATGGCACAGTTGTGTACTCATCTCACAGCCCCAATTAAAACAAACTGCTGCTTAAAACGGAATGATGCTTTCTGGATCATCCACATATACATTCTTTCAGTGGCACAATATTGCAGTACGGTGAATTTGTTTGAGCCTTGCCTATCAGTGTTTGAGCCTTGCCTATCAGCCTTGCCTTTCGCTGAACTAGAAGAAGTGAGGAAACAGCAGTCTGCTTTTGCTGCTTCTCTTCAGGAACTGCAGAGTACCGTTGTTGCTCTTCAGAGCAACTTTCTTACAGTGAAAGAAAGCTTATCTGAAAATCGACAAAAACTGGTTGAAGTCGGAACTTCTCTCGAAGATAGTGGCAACAGGTCTCGTAGGAATAACCTGATAGTGTTTGGGCTGCCGGACAACGCAAATGAAAGCTGGCAGAAATCCGAGGAAAATGCAATAGCGTTTTTCAAGAAAGAGCTTGATCAGACGGTCACAACACAAGATATTTAACGTGCTCACAGATTAGGAAAGTAATGTGAGGGAAGGAACCGACCGCTAATCATCTCATTTTCTAGATTTAAGGTTAAGGAACAAATTTTGTATTCCCGATCAAGGCTGAAGGATAATGAAGGATAAAAACTATGTGACGGTCACAACACAAGATATTGAACGTGCTCACAGATTAGGAAAGTAATGTGAGGGAAGGAACCGACCGATAATCATCTCATTTTCTAGATTTAAGGTTAAGGAACAAATTTTGTATGTGATTTGTATGTGAAATTTTGTATGTGAAAAACTATGTGATTCGCGAGGATTTCGCTCCTGCTACTAGACGGGCGCGCTTTAAGTTGACTCAATATGCTCAAGGTCTGAAACTCCCTTTGAAGCTACGGTTAGATAAACATTATATGGGAAATGAAACTTTTGTCTATGACACTGCAGAAAATACGGTGACGGAACTCAAGAGATAGCTACATGGCAAGCGATTTGCTAATCAAAAAGCCGCAAGTGCGAGCTCTAAACGTGTTCCTTCTTGCAACTTATCTCTAACTACATTGCTGGTAAACTGCCGCAGCCTCAAAAATAAAGTGGATGAATTTGCTACTTTGTTGTCTACTACGCAACCTTCCATAGTTATTGGAACTGAATCTTGGTTACATGAATCCATTGCTAACTTTGAAGTCTTTCCTCCTGGTTACGATGTATACCGATCTGATAGGAACACACAAGGTGGCGGTGTTTTTATACTTATCAATGAACGTCAACAGTCCGCTACTTTTCATCATTCAGAATCCGTTTGGGGCAAGGTCCGACTTAACAATGAAACTTGCTTTGCAGTTGGTTCCTTCTACGGATCCCCTAGCTCGACTAACCCAGAATCATTCGATGAGTTATCTCAATTTTTAAATACAATAAACTGCAGCTTTATACTTGGAGGAGACCCCAATATGCCTCTGGTTGCTTGGAATAATGGTAAACCTGTGTTCTCCGACTCGAGTTCACTGTCCTCTTCTTTCTCAGAACTTTTCACGACAAATGATCTCACTCAATTCGTAACTGACTGCACAAAACAAGGTCACTCTTCCGCCAGCATGCTGGATTTGATTTTCACTAACTCTGAGTCGTTGCTACATGATGTGGTTGTCATCCCAGGTATTAGTGATCATAACTGTGTCGTTGCCACTTACACTAACACATCATTGAGATCAGCCCAAAAACAACCTCGACAAGTTTATTTTTATGAGCGAGGTGACTATGCGTCATTGTCTCTAAAACTTTGTCTTTTCTACCCTGAATTCTGTGAAATGACCGAGTCAATCAACATTGATGAATCGTGGTCTGTTTTTCGTGATACATTGATGAATTTATTTGAAGAATACATCCCTTCTAAACTCGTAACAAGTCGATGCCACAACGACAAACCATGGGTAAACAAGGAACTACGAACTTTAATTCGCAGGAAACGCCGCCTCTACGCTGCATATTTTAAATATCACAAACAGAGTGTGTTTGAAGAAATGCGTGACATAGGCTACAAAATAAAACATTTAATTAAAATAAATCTGGAAAAATACATTTCATCGCTTGATGTAGCTCTTAAAAATAATCCTAAAGAATTTTGGAAATTCGTTAAAGCAAACAGTAAAGAGGTGAACGCGATACCAAATCTTTTGGTAAACGGAGAAGCAGTCTTTGACGATTACGAAAAGGCTTGCTCTTTTAACTCCTATTTTAAATCCGCGTTATCCAACACGTCCGCTAATCCAGTAATTCCAGATTTACCCTACGAGAATATGCCCATGGTCGCTGTCACGTACAATGGTGTTCTTAAGCTCCTTAGTAACCTGAAAAACAATTCAGCTGGAGGTCCTGATGGCATACCAACCAAGGTACTCAAAGCATGTCCTCAGGAAATTGCTAATTTGTTAGTCGTCTTGTTCGATGAATCGCTACACAGTAGTTCTGTACCAACTCAATGGAAAACAGTAAGTGTTGTTCCCATTCATAAAAGTGATCCCAAACATTCTATTCAAAACTATAGACCGATTTCGCTAACTTCTGTATGTTTTAAAACTTTAGCTATCATTTACAGCTCTGTGATGAAACACCTCGAAAACAATGGTTTCTTTTCACCTGCTCAACATGGGTTCAGGTCTTGCTTGTCCTGCAGAACGCAGTTGGTTGAATTTTGCCATGATCTTTTTTACTCCTATGATTCAGGATTTCAAGTTGATTTCATTTTTTGAGATTTTAGAAAGGCTTTCGACACTGTTGCTCATGATTTGTTATTGCATAAATTATCATCTCTCTGTATTCATCCGGCAATAGTTGTTTGGATTAAAAATTACCTTTCCGGAAGAACACTGCACTTCATAATTAATGGCTGTACGTCAACTGGAATAACAGTTACTTCAGGTGTGCCGCAAGGGTCTGTTTTGGGACCTTTGTTATTTTTGATTTATAACAATGATATTGTGCAGGGTCTTCATTGCAATGTCAGATTATATGCAGATGACTGTGTCATTTATAGGAACATAATAAACAAACACTATGTCATTAGCCTACAAACCGATTTAAACAAAATTCAAACTTGGTGTTCCACATGATGTATGTCTTTGAATATGTAGTAATAAATGTCAGTTTATATCTTTTACCCTAACCGTTTGCCTGTGAGATCGGATTATCATTTGGACGATACATCACTTGAACGGGTACAGCATTACAAATACCTTGGTGTTTATTTTTCAGAAAATCTGTCATGGACTAGGCATATTGAACATGTTACATTAAAATCTTCCCGAATGCTTAACCTCATTAGACGCAATTTTCACAAAGCCCCCAGGAGCGTTAAAGAACACCTTTATAATACGAACGTTCGTCCATTACTCCAGTACGCTTGCGCAGCATGGGACCCAGACACCATCTGTCTTGTAAATAAACTTGAGCGTATCCAGAATCGCGCAGCCAGGTTTGTCTCTGGTAATTACAACTATAAACTATAAAATTAAAGACAACCTTGGCTGGGAAACCCTAGCCCAACGCCGCTTAGCAACAAAATTGGAACTTTTTTTTTTCGTATTTACTGAGGTCTCACAGGTATTAACAAAAACTTGTGCATTTTTCCCCCCCTCACTTCATCTCTATGCGTTGTGATCATGACTGTAAGGTACTTGAAACGCGATGCCGCACAAATGTGTTCCATTATTCATTCTTTCCTCACACCTCCACGCTTTGGAACAGACTTCCTAAAGGTATAGCAGATTCTAAAACACTTTCCTAGTTCCAGCTGTTTTTACATACAAATTTTCCATATGTCGCCTCTTTGTTGCGTACACCGCTTTGTTATCAGCTCATTCTTTTATCTTTGTCTTTGTGTAAACATATGTGCTTTTACGTGATTAATCGTGTTACCCCCCTGCAATAATGCCCTCAAGGCGCTGCAGGTTATTCTATAAATAAATAGAAATAAAAAAAAGGAATGATGAAAACCCTGTGCTGCGATGGTAAAAATGGCGTTTGGCCTCTTTGCACATGGGGTCTGTTTTTTCTGGGCCTTTTTGCAGGTTAACTGCTCGTTAATGTTCACTCAAGCAAGCTACACACTTCTCATGGGGAAACCCTGTCTCCACTGACATTTACTGCCCGCATGTGTTGACATGTGGCTTTCAATATAGCCCTCCTTTCTGTCCTTGTAATTACGCTGCCATTGCCTGTCGCTGCGGGCACACTACAGTGCCACTATGAAGTTCAAAACTTTAATATTCTGTCTGTTACCTGGGAGCGTGACCCTTCACCCTTTTTCTGCCAAAAAACCCCAAAACACGGCAGTAAAAGGGTTAAAGGGTCCCTAAACCACTCAGACATTAAAATTTGGTTGTGATTTTGGAGTTGTGCACGAGTGTTCAGTAAACATGCAGCCGTTGGAATTTTTCAGTGGTGCTGTAAAAGTGGAGTTGCGCGTGTTGATGATCCTAATGATGCGTTTGCTCATTTTCCCCTTTCCTTCACTGTGCTCCATTCTTTTGCTCGTCTGTCCTCCTGGTTGAAGGGTTCCTCACAGTGCAAGGAGGAAGAGGGGGGAGCACTTGTACTTGCGAACAAAGAAATTTCATTTTGCTGACATTACTAGGTGTGTGTGGTTACATCGTGGTTTATGCTGGGGACGCCAAAATGTCGAAAAAGGGCAAGGTGTGTATTCGATACGTGCGTTTACTTGTGTTAAAAGATTGTGGAGGTAGATTAGGGGGCTTTTAACAAGATAGTTGGGCGCAACTTTAGAAGGCAGAGGCATTTCCACCTCAAGGCGGATGCGCACAGTCCTGCACCAAAGCATGCACTGTAGACTGGCATTATAAGGTGAATGGTCAGTGACCTTCCCATTGAAGGACGTTGCTGACAATATGACCAGGGCTATTTTTTTACTTGCTCAGGTGATCTCCTGCCATGTTTCAGTTGTCCAGGGGAATGCAATCGTGTGACTAAAAAGACAGGACTTAGGTCATGAGAAATGATACAAGTTCTGTGCTAGGTAAGTTTGCCTTGTGTCATCCTAACTTTAAATATTCTACATCTCTTTGTAGGGCTTCACTAACTGGGCTCGGCGAGACTTCAACCAGTTCATCAAAGCCAATGAAAAGTATGGCCGTGATGACATTGAGAGCATTGCCAGAGATGTTGAGGGAAAAACACCCGAGGAGGCAAGTGGCTTACATTGTTTCTACGAAAAGCCTTTGGGTTGGAAAAAATGTGCCAGCCCTGACCATTGTAACCTGTTTGTGTGTTGTCTAGTTTTGTTCGAGATAGCTTAAGCCTTTGATACTATGTACATAATTGTGTATTCAAGGTAGGTTAGTTAACCCTTTGACACGCTATGCACACAATTGTGTACACCACTCGTCTTTGCTATTTGTATCAAGTAGGGGCTCAGAAAGACCTATATATATATAGAGAGAGAGCTTTGGATGCATTGAACCTCATGCATGATAAATTTGTCTTCATTTAGCAAGTTTCTGTATACTGTTGCATATGATCGCTTTGCTGAAGGCACCACCACGTTTAACGAGTCACTCGGCATGACACTTTCTGTGGGCTATGTGAAAAGTATAATTTTTCTTTGCTGAAAGTGGACGTACAGTAGGCTCTCAGCAAACAGAAATCTGCATACTTGCCAAGTCACCCGGATTAGCCGGAAGACTCCCGGATTTGGACCGTTTCTTCTGTTTGTACGGTTTTAATGAAAATCTCCAGGACATCGAAATTTCTGTGCGTGATCTGGCCGCATTGACAAAAAAGCAGCTCGATACGCTCCAGGCTTTTCTAACCTATCCCGTTTTATTACGAATGAGTTTAAGAGGTGTTCATCTAAAATGTACAGTAGAATCTCAGTGATGCGAAACCGCGGCAGATACGAATTCATAAAATTCCCCAGCCAAATTCCACTATGTCTATTGGGCCTAAATTTGAATGTTCCGAACACATTTCCTAATCGCGGTGGGTGATACGGACTTTAGTACGGAAATCGTCGAACGAAAGCCGAGAGCAGCGTACTCGAAGCTGCGGAAGTACGCGTGCGACCAGCGCTCGCACTGTCTTCTACAGTGTATGTGATTGTGTTGCCACAACCGCTGTGGACGAAACCGTGGTCGCTCTTGACGCAATCATGTATGGCGACGACATAACTGACAGAGCCCCGAAAGTGTGCGCTCGACCAGTCAAAGCAACACTGCTTTCCGCAAACTGCGGACAAAACTGCGGCAGATGCGATCGTAGATGGCATAAAACGACTTAGTTTTGAAGGCGCATTTTCGGCCTTCCTGTCAAAAGAATCTAGTAGTGATCAAAGCTTTGACCCGCGCTTTTGCGGCAGCCAGCTGCGCTGTCCCATCCATTCCCGTGTGTCCCAGGAAGACATACGCGAGTTGTTTTGAAGGAAATAGATTCTGCTAGCTGTGTTGATCCTTTGAGACTCTCACCTTAGTGGGAAATCCTACCCTCGTGTGTTCGGCCACTCCAAGCCACTATAAGACTGCATCACTGATGTTGGTGCTTGCGAATGAGACCCACCCCTCCCCTTTTGTTTATCACGATGTCTTTGCTTGTTTGTCCATGGGTTTCTTTTTTGGTGCCCCCAAAAAATAGGAGCAAATAATTCATTGCACCCCCCCCCCCCCCCCCCGCCCGTTGCGGAAATCTCCGGGATTCAGAATCCTTGAACTTGGCAGGTATGAATCTGTTAAACGAAACTATTGCCTCTACAGTACTTGGATTCAGGCTTGTATTCTGTACCCATGTTCATAGGCTTGTGCGAATATTTGAATGCTTCGAATATTTGAACGAATAGTAGAGTATTCGAATTTAAATTACCGAATCTTTCGAAGTATTCGACATGAACGAATACGTGTATACTAAATCGCATATAACTGCCTGTAAAGGTGGTTTCACTGCAGTATAGTGGTGCTAAGCCGTGAAAGCACCTGTTCAGGGGAAATCTGCCGTGACGTCTTATTTCAAATTTAAAGGGACTTTGTGACACTTTTCGAGCATGGTCAGCAAACACTGCTGATTGGTAGTCGAGGCTACTGAGAACTCTCGAGCTAAATATTATAGCGCAGCACGTGTCATGGAATCCACAATAAATTCTCAAAGTCAGATAAAAATTGCTTTCTTCTCTCGGCAAATGACTCCACAATGTCAAAAAGCGCTCGTCACAGCAATTGTACCAGCCATTGGATGATTTGAGCATGGGGTGCTCGGTCATAACTGGGGCCGCTGCAGCTGGCTGACGCATGTCCATGGGTACATGTGTGCTCACACTGGAAAGCTACGTATTCAAAGAAAAAAAAAAGAGAAAAAGTGCTCAGGGTCATGACATGCATGTGACGTGTTTTCTTTCCTTATGCAATTTTTTCTGGCTTTGATTCAAGTGCTTTCGTTGGGAGGAAAAGAGAGAATGCGATTGCAGCATGTGGCAAATCTTTGCGACTCCGCTCATACTGGACAGATTCTAAAAATTTTCACGGCGGTTAATTCATAAAGCAATAAGCTTCTTTAGTGAATCCATTCTATAGCTACTTGGAAAACTGTTGCAGGGTCCCGTTAATGAACATATTGTCCTCAAACCGATTGATAAGTTCTTAAGCTTAAAGCTTGTTTTGCCGACTTTTACACTCTAGCTGTTATGAATAATGTTACGCATTTTACAAGGTATCACTTGCATCCTACCGAAAGTCAAATCCTGCTACTTCTCAAAGTTGATTTGACTTTATTTGAATGGAAAAAAATGAAGAAAGCTCATGCATAGAGGCCGTGTTTAAAAAAGAAAAACAATATTGGGCAGGTTAGTTAGGTCACAATAAATATGCCCATTTCTCTTTATACGTCATGTATTCTCTTCGAATTTGATTCAAAATTATTTCACCAAAATTACTATTCGTAACGTAAAATTCATTATTCGCACAAGCCTACATGTTCACCTCCTCAGTTAACGGAATTCTTGTTAAATGGAGCATATTTTCCCGGTCCCTTCAGGTTCTGTTTACTGAGAGTCTACTGTAATTAAAGCAAAACTTGCATTATATTTCTATCCTGAGATTTCAAACTATTTATGCCAAAGCAAGGTATTAATACCTTCTGAATGAATACCGTAAATACTTGCATATAATACGAACCTGAATATAATACGAGGCCAAATTTTAGAGGCGTGAAATGTAAAAAAAAAAACTGTATCTGCGTTTAAAACGGCGTAGGAAAAGTAACCGAAAACACATTTGTTGATCACACATCCGCCATGTCAATCGCTGTCGTCTTCAACTTCGCTTTCCTCGGGCATTTCCTTGGCAGACAAATCGTCAAATAGGTGCTTGTCTTCTGTGCCATTCAGGGCATTAGAGCTGCCGCACTTGAAGGAACGACGCACAAGGTCCTCTGAGATGCTTGCCCAAGCGTCCATGATACATTTACATAGCGCGGCCAGCGATGCCCGTTTCAGCCGCCCGGTGGGCGTCACTGCAGGCTCACCTGAGTGCATCCACTCGGCGTAGCAACGCTTAACCGCATCCTTGAATGGCCTAATCACACAAACATTGAGAGGTTGCAGTTGAGATGTCATCCCACTCGGGATCACAACCAGTTCCGTGCCGCAGTCGTGCAAGAGCCTCTTCACTGAGTCGGCCAAATGGCAGCGAAACGTGTCCAGCACCAGAATGGATGAAAAAGGCAGCAGGGCTCCAGGCCGTCTGCACCATACGGACTTTACCCAGTCTAGGACAAGGTTTTCGTTCATCCAGCCTTAATCCTGACATCTCACGATGACATTCTTCAATAGCTCCTGCCCTTTCGGCATTGTCTTGCACTTGAAAACAATATAAGGTGAGAGCTCGTGGCCGTTCGCGGTGCACAATAAGATGACTGTGACACGCGTTTTTTCATTGCCGATGGTACGGACACTAACCTGCTTCAAGTCCGTCTCGTGAACTGTAAGGGGCGACGGCGTGTCCAGGCAAACAGTCATTTGATCAGCGTTGCCGATTTGTCCCAGCTGGAAGTTCTGTGAGCGGCGCAACGTAATCACACGGTATTGAAATGAGATGAGAAGCCCTTCAAAGGCTTCAGGGAGCTTCTGAGAAATGGAGGTTCAGGGAGCTTCTGAGAAATGGAGGGAAAATCCGGCTCAGTACATGTAACCGTAGATCAAGTGCTTTCTGGCTTTGAAATCCGAACTCAACATCCCCTTTTCTCTCGCCAGCTCCCTCGCTTTCATCTGCATGAGCTCCATGTGGACTGGCAAGTGCGCCGCCCGCTGCTGTCAAATGAACTCTGTCAGTGCGAGTTCAATCTCTGGAAAGGCCCCTTTCTTTGGACCGCGAAATCTTTTTCGCTTTCCTCTGCCCGCGAAAAGCGCACGTTTCTGTCGTGGCCATCCACAGACATTTCCCTCGGTGATTCCGAACTGTCTTCCGGCCACACTGTTGTTGATTTCCTCAGCAGTTGCGATTATCTTTCTTTTAAATGCAGCCGAGTACTGGTTTCGGTGCCCTGGCATGTTGCACCTTTGCGAAGTCAGGCACAGAACACAGCGAGGTTCACACGTCCGCTGTCCAAGTACACGCTCAAAAAACTCAACAAGAAAGAAAGAAATGGTGCTAGAGCTCACTTTTGCCATGCGAGGATGCAAAGATAATGAAGCCAAGCCGTATACACTCATAGACAAAGTGAAGCCGTAGCCAAGCGGCAGTTACGAAACCCAAACTTCAAGCACAACTTAGTTTTTCGAGCAAGTTTTCGTTTGGATCCTCACATAGTGCGAAGCGGAAATTCAGAACGCTAATATTAGGGGAAAAAACCTCGTAATATACGCAGGTATTTGTGGTAGTTATTTAATTATACCTTAATTAGGATTAGTTTTAAACACAGATCAATCAACGCATTATCACATATTTTTGTTGCGATAAACTGTTGAGTGCCTTGAACGAACGTTGTAGTGATTTGACACATTTACCGACTGTTCTTCATAGGGGGCATAAAAAAGGGTTAAAAGTAGTTGATTGGGAGCACGAGCGTGTAACTGGTTTATAGATGAAAACATTTTGTCCACGCACTTTGCAGGTGATGGAGTACTCAGCCGTCTTCTGGGAACGCTGCCATGAGCTGCAGGACATAGAGCGGTTGATGGGTCAGATAGAGAAGGGGGAGGCACGCATTCAACGGCGAGCGTCCATCAAGCGTGCCCTGGAGGCCAAGATGAGCCGGTACCGGGCACCCTTTCACCAGCTGCGCATGGCTTACGGCACCAATAAAGGAAAGAACTACACCGAAGAGGAGGACCGCTTTCTCGTATGCATGTTGCACAAGCTGGGCTTTGACCGAGAAAACGTTTATGACGAGCTACGTGCTGCCATTCGTCAAGCGCCGCAGTTCCGCTTCGATTGGTTCATCAAGTCTCGAACGGCTGCTGTGAGTTTTGCTCCTTTTATCGTAGACACATATTTGTGGTATTAAGCAGAAATATGTGTCTGGGCTTGATTGGACCGCTTACTGTTCTGATATTGCTTGATAGTGCTGCTAAACTGTTTTCCTAGTGAAAGCCACTTAATGCTATTTCACTGCAATTTTTTTCTGCACATTTGTGGACATCTTATAGCTGCGGGCAACCGTCTTGTTATACATACTGGTGCTGATTCGTACTAATTGCAGTCATCCATGAATTTTACAGCTGCGAAGCGTTTTAGGGGCTCATCTTGTTGCCGTCCTCTGTTGTCATAGTGTGTAATGTAGTCACAGTCCATGATACAAACGGGTATGCGGCACAGAAATTGGGGACATTTCAAAATAAGCATTCATTCTAAAAAGATGAAGCATGCAAACATGCATCTGGTGTGACTTTTTTTACATTGAAGGCTGGTTTGAGATCACAACAAGGATTAGGTGCTCCGTAGTTGTCCACAGCCGCCTGCGTTCGTAACCACTATCACGTGAAATTAGAAAAAAAAAAACTAACTAAATCCCAAGGACAGATTAGGATTCCAACCCGAGTCCTCAGTGTGCCTGCCAAATATTTTACCACTGAGCCACGCCAGTGCCTAAAACTCCATTGCTAACTGGCCTTAGGCAAGCTTGATGTTGGGAAAGAAGTCGTGTTAATATCAGTAATAAAGCATTTTAAAACAGCCAAGGAACAATCAAGCATCACACAATGTGTATTGCATAATGGGTGGGTCATCGAATGCTTCAATCCATTTCAAAAGCTTCAGGCATAATTATTTATGTTCGTCAGCTGGATCATCAAAAAATTGCACAAAATTTCTTGCAAGTACGTAGTAGGTACCGCCCTTCTCCAAAGAATGATGAAGGATGGCATAGAGAACGCCTTCCTAACACATAAAAATTATTTGTGGCATAGTGGGTACTCGGCAAGTGTGCTTGTAGCAGTTACCCAAAGGGTGTTAACAAAGGCTTTGAAAGGCCGCTCTGAGCTTTTACTGTGACTGTGCTGCGCGTTCTGCGCATGCCTGGCAGAACGCGCAGCACAGTCACAGCGTGTCGCCGTGTTTGCATGCCTCGTCTTTCTAGAATGTGTATGTAAATCCCACTGCTCGCCGCTGATCTGCTGAAAGTGAAGAAAGCAACAGTTAGCCAAGCAAGTAGCTGAAGACATTAGTGGTGCTGAAACATCCTTGCCTACGTGTCATGAGAAACTCAAATCGAGCGCGTGTAGGGAAGAAGAAGAAGAAGAAAAAAAAAAGCGCTTCATGCTTTGCGCCTCACGTTAGTGTATCTGAAATACCCTCCCCGTACATTCATTGCTCCTCTCCAGTTTATTGGTCACATGTGCACTTGTGTGCCTAATTAGAATGTTTTATTTTGAGTCATTGGTAATTCATCAGACTTCTCCAGCTTGCTTGAAACATTTGGTTTTCTGAGTCCTTGTACACGTCTTTATAAGAGGCATGCACAGGGCAGCAATTCTTGTCTCTTGTATGAGATCTATCTTACAAGCAGGGTTCCTCCTATGCATTTTCTTATCAACCTGTATTTTACAGTAGACACACTAGTGTATCTTACACCAAAATTTATCTCTTGTACAATAATACCTTGTTAACTTGAAGTCGTAAAAAATCTGAGAAAATTTTTAGATAAACCGATTTTCGAGATAAGCAAGGTTGCGCTAATTGCTGGGAAAAATGAGCACTTTTGAGAAAAATCACTACTACTTACCAGCTCTTCAGCGGCAGTTTTATAATTTTTCTTCTAATGCATACAAGAGACTTTAACCAGCTGGGTTTTGCCAAACCAACCACTGCTGCAACCAAGTCCGTGTGCCCCATTTACAAGGCCAGAGCGTCTGCCTTCTCCATCATTATTGCTGTGGTGACGGGAAGGTTGACTGCTCTGGCATTTCGCAGCCATACCATCAACGCGGCTTCAATGTGTGGGAACTTCGACCCTCGAACCCGCTTCCGCTGGCTGGAGAAGCTCTGCTGAAATCTATCTGGCACCTTCTGCTTGTTTTTCAGCACCGTCGAAAATGTAGACAAAGGGATGCCGAATTCCCGCACGATGCTCAGTTTTGTTCGGCCTCCTTTCTCCACTTCCTCAATTAGGGCAACCTTTTTTTATAGCGTTAGCGACTTGCACTGCTTTGATGCCATGCTTGCCTCACTCACCCCCAAGTTGCCGCTCCTCTCACAGTCAGCGAAAAATCTGTACCGCTCAGTTTGCACAAACGAACGGAAATCAGACCTCAGGGAAAATCACGAGCACGGCACTCACATTCAGCTAAAGATCCGTACCGCTCGGTTCGTGCAGATGAATAGAAATCACACCCCAGGGAAAATCACGAGCACTGCACTCACATTCAGCTAAAAATCCGTACTGTTCGGTTCGTGCAGATGAATGAAAATCGCACCTCAGGGAAAATTATGAGCACTGCACTCACAGTCAGTGAAAAATCCGTACCATGTAGTTTGGCAAATGAATGAAAATCACAGCCGAGGGAAAATCGTGTACACTGCACAAAGCGAACGAGACAAACTTCGCCAAGGGTGGGCAGAGAGGGCCTCCCTGCTCCATTACATGCTTGACAAAGTTGATATGTTGCTGGGCTGAGGCTTCGTGCACTTCACGTTTGCAGAAAGCATTGGCGTAGCGGCAGGCACGGCTAAATAAGAAAAAAAAATAAATGGACTTCAGGCGTGGCAGCATCGTGTGAATCTTGTCAAATGGTCCGGCTGTGGAATTTTCGTTCCCCTTCCAGTCAAGCTTTTGACTGATTCGCAATCTGACCCAAAAACACTTCGAGATAAAGGGAAAAATATACATAGCCTGTATAGGAAAATGTTTAGTGCCATGGGAAATTTTGACTTAGCCGATTTATTGAGATATGCGCGTTCCAGTTAACAAGGTGTTACTGTATCAATATCTGTTATAAAGGGGTTTGACTGTATTGAATTATTACCTTGACATGATGAAACAGCATGCAGCATAATATATGAGAAATGGGGACTTTTAAGTTTTCAAGTCGGAAACTCAGCTTAATGCGAGCTCCATCGCAATGAAATTTTACCTCCACCAACAAAATCTTAAATTACACCAACAAAATCACCAACAAAATCTTAAATTACAGTGGGTAGTGATGCTGTATTTAATGAGTTGTGCCAAGCTGCAGAGAATATAATACAAATGGGATTGGCATGCTAAGTGGAGGCAGGAGCAAGTTGATTCCAAATGGTTATTTCTGCATGTGCTAGCATGCAGCAAGAAAGTTTGTTATAACAGAGGACCTTTCAAACAAGCATCGAATCCGTCAAATGTTCAATGGCCAGTCTTCAAACTTCATAATGCTTAGGTTGTACAAAAGTTGCGAAAAATGTTACAACTGAAGCGGGGTTATTTCACAGTCACGATTGCCCAAGTTTTAGATGTCACTTATTTTTTTGTGGACAAGAAATGCAAATGATATCCAGCTTTCTTTGCTTTATCACCTGCCAAGTTGCACATTAAGCTGTTGCAAAGTGTATTATAAATATGTAACCAGGTATTGATCTTCTACTTGGACAGTAATGACGTGTGACATGATATACATGATATTTTGCGAGCATAGCATTACTTGTCACAATGTCCATGGTGATTTATTTTGCCTTCGTGAGGTTGTAGGCTGCATTGTTGGTTCCATCTGAGCAGAGTTCTGATTGGACTGTATTGATAAGGAGAGAGAGTGTCAAGATGATGAGCATGTTCTCCTTTGACTGGTGCAATGTGCAGGAGCTGCAGCGACGATGTAACACACTCATTACCCTCATTGAACGAGAAAACCAAGAACTGGAGGAGAAGGAAAAGGCAGAGAGGAAGCGAAGAGGTGGAGGCCGTCCTAGCACACCCAAGGTTTGTGTGGTTATTTCTAGCTGCATTCTACCCTCGTTACAACAGACCCTCATAATCCGGCGAGATGAGTCGGTGTTTTCTGAAGTCCGTAATAACCAAACTTTGCAGTGCAAAGAGGAGGGGGAGGGAATGCGCTAATCACCGTGTGGTGATCCTTTAGATTTTGCTCAGCAGTATGGGGCAGGCTAGGTCCGCTGGTGCATGATTAATTTATTCGACAACATAGTTACAAAATACTTGAAATCAATCACCACAAGAAGTTATTAACAAAATTGCAGCACAAATTCCAATTTATGAGCAAGTGCGGTGACAGTAGATGCAGGGGCGCTATGGAGCCCATGCACAGCAGCAAAGTTTAGCCCGAAATACCTAGTGTTTCTGCAGGCCTTTACAGCCGCTTCTGTGTTATCAGCTTGGAATAAATTATTTCTCATTTGTGCAAACAGGAAAGCATATTTGCTTTCCCGTTTGCTTTCCGCCTGTCGACCGCTGAGAGCTGTTGCACCCGCCCAAACTCCACGGCTTGCTGGACGATCTAAAGTTGGTGTGAGAGTTCTCAACTGAGCAGCATCAAGCCACCTCCTACATTAAAATTCTAATATTACAGTGGAATGCACCTGATTGGAGCATCAGAACGCCTTACATTAAAATTCTAATATTACAGTGGAATGCACCTGATTGGAGCACCAGAATGCCTTACTTTCAAAACTGTTGCAATGTTTAGCAATGTTGGTGCAATGAGTGAAGAACATCTTAACACAAAATGCCAAAACACAACCTTTTTTATTTACAATTAGCTCAAAAAGAAAGTTGTGATAAGACTTTGGCGAGCACGCTTGAGCGGTGATGCAATCACTTTGCACTGCATGCTGGTTAGCTGTAACACTTTAACACTTTGAACCATTGGCGTAACCAGTGTTCTCTCAGACTAGCTTGGCTAGAGGCTTGACTTGGTCAGAACCCACCAATGTTGTCAGTGACAGTCTGAAATCACCGTGTCTTTAGCATGCAAATAGTGGTGTGATCAAGTCTGCTGCCATTCCTCATCAGCACTGCAAAAGCACGCTGTATGCACCCAGTTTTAAAGAAAAATGCTGCTAATTTTGTCCATTGTAGCCGATTGTCGTATCGCGGTCCCTTGAAAGTGAACTTGGCTCCAATAATTTACTAATACACAGACCAAACTTAGGTTGAATAATGGTCCGTTGTATCCAAAAGTCTGATGTACGCAGGTCCATTACACTGAATGTAGACTGTATCATTTATTTAGGGTCCTCTGGAGGACCCCCAAAGGATTGGTGCTGTTCCGATGTAAACTCCGTTTGCATTGGACATGAACCAGTGTCAGTTTTCACAGTTCCCAACTCTGGCAGAACATTTGCTTCTATTTGAGTTATACAAGATTAAATATTTTATATATCTGATATTTATGAGCAACCGCAGCAGAACCTAAAGGTTTTCTTCCAAGGGGTGGAACAGCTGCATCATTGTCTGCCAAACTTGTTTACCTGTGCCATCCTGTTCTGAACTGCCCCTTCTGCACCAAAAACGTTCATCTGCATCATACTGCGCTGCAGCACCCGAATATAGCTACATGGTGCGACAGCCATTAAGTCCCATGCCCAAAAACGAGGCTAAAACATTGTGTTTTCGGTTTTCTTGTGAAACTGTTACAGTTTTGGTTTTATCAAGGCTTTGATTGCTCGAGCACCAGCTGTGAACTTTACTTTGAGGGCGCAGTTGAGATCGTTAGCACGTTCCAACTTGGCAGGCATCATTGCAAATGGCTTGTGGATCCTTTCAAGTGCTGTGCTTTTAATGCGAAGAGACTGCGGAAAGGGCATCTCTCTCTGGCGTGGCCGTATTTTCTCATACCAGTGTTTCGAAGAGTTACGCGATATGGCATCTAAAAATCTGCTAGCCTTAGTTCATATAACATTATAATTTGTTGATATATATAGCATTCATTGCTTTGCCATAGCGGCAGAACTGTATTTTTTTATATAGCTTGATGCCAGGGCTCAGATAAGAAAGAGCTTAATCGCAAAAGTGAAACAATAAATGTGATGGCTGCAAATTTTGAATTCGACCTCACGTAACTCTACAAAACGCTGGTGTAAAAAAGCACGGCCACTCACCCTAAGGTGAGCAGCACATCGCGAAGAAGTGTATGTGCGCCGCCCGCTCATGGCTGCCGAGCTATGGTCCCTGGAATAGCTGAGCTAGAGCACATGCCAGCAATTGCGACTGCACCATTAGAAGCAGGGTTCACAGTTGCTGCTTCGGCGACTTTCCTTCTCGCATCTTTTCATGCTCGTTGCACCGGGTGGTGTGTTTCCTGTCTGCTTTGACATCAGGCCTCTCAAGTGGGGTGATGTCATCGCATATGCCCTTTAATTGATAGAGAAGAGCTGACTCGTTTGATCTCTGCTTCAGCCGTGTTCGTCACCCCCTCTTGCATGCTTTCATTCGCGGATAAAAATATTATGCACGGAAGTATGTTATAAATTTGGACTTCATATGGCACATGATGACAATGGCAACAGCAAAAACTCGTTAAGAGGGACTGCAAATGCATTAAGGCTATTGCACAACTTAGCTTATTGTTTGAAAAATGCAGCGTTGCTCTAATGTTGCTTTACAAGTGTTGTGTAACGGGGCTTCATCTGCTCTGAACGTTCTCTATGACTCACTCCTCCAAATTTGATAAAAAAGGCCTTTTTGTCTGCTCCAATCCTGCTACAAAAGGCACTTTTTCCTGCTCCGGGGACTACTTCCAAACCCATGTAGCCTGTTTCACCGCTGAGTGTGATGAAATGGCTTGGATTTTGTTCAGGCACTCACTGAGGCAAACTGTATTGTTCGGGTACTTTTCAGACTGTCTAGTTAGCGCAAAAGCTTTCTTTAATTTTACTCGTACATTTTGTCATCATTGCATGTGTGCAACATTTCTTCTTGTTATCCTCTGGCCCCAATATGAAATGTATTGCAACCACTGAAACACAGCAAAATCTTCGTTGGGCGCTTACCACTAAAACTGTCATTGCCGTGTCTTAGCTCCATTACTAGTTTCCCTTCAGTTAACTTTCCTTTCTTGTTTTATTGTGCAAAGGAGACATTGCCATGCTTCCAGATTGTTTAGCTGCAATGTGATGAGCAGAATTTCTAGATTTTTTTTTTCTGAGACTATTGTAGTACTATAGTCTATCAGAACTTGAGGCAACAGCATTTCCACCTCAAAGGCACAGAAGCCTGTACCAATAAGCGTATACTCTAGAATGACATCGTAAAGCCACGCAGTCAGTGACCTTGCCTTTGGAGAACATTTCCAAGTACATGAGCAGAACTGTATCTTTAGTTTCAAAGGCAGCTGCACTACTTCAGTAATTTTAAAAACCATCTTCGACCAAGCGATGGCATCATGTAATGATGTCACTGATAATGTCAGCTTTTGGTACCATTCACGTTCATGCACCAGATGATCAAAAAATCTGGCTGCATGCCAGATTTTTTTTTATTTGTATGAGAAATGTGTGGCTTTTCAGTGATGCCTCTGCAAAAACTTCCCTTTACTCTAAGCATATTGGTAGAGTTGAACCTTAAATCACAGTTGTTTTATTATTTCACTTAGAATGAGCGGAACCTTGGGAGTTATCTAGCAATTTTGTGTTAAAAATGTTTTCATGAAGCATTACCATTCTTGTCCTGCATTTTCTGGTGAAATATTTCTGCATGTTGAAAAATTGGCTGCAGTGTTTATGCTAAACAGTGCATGAATGGATTTTGTTCTGCATACGCCCAGCCACCACATACTATGGTGCACCAGTGCTACTGCAAGTGAGAGCACGTGACTGTGGCAGTCTGTGTTTTGTGCGATATTCACCATATGTTGTCCATCCTACAGGGAAAACGCAAGATGGATGGAATTTCAGAAGGCCGAAAGAAGAAGCGGAAGACACAGTAACGGACAGTTTCTGATCACTATTCTATCTAGTAATGTGAAGATCCATGTAAATATAGTTTATAAGGACATCTTTTTTTCCCTCTGTGAATTTCTTTGTATTGTCCATGCCTAAATCGTAGCCATCATTGCATTTTATAACATGTAGCTCTGTTGGCTGCACGTCGTCACCTGGCTTTTGATTTTTTTTTCTCTGTATATTTATTATGGCCAATGTGCTCTTATTATATCGGTCAGTGGACTTGGCTGGGACGCAAAATTGCCCATTCCAAACTTGCATGCTATGTCACAATAAATGTCTGTTCTTATATATCATTTATACAACATGTGTGTGTCGCTTCTTCCACTCGCACTGACATCATACTATAAGGATCTTTGGAACACTTTTATTGAAACCAAAGCATACAAACATGACTTATTGAAAAGCCTGTCTAGTTCTACAGTAGCATTACATTTTTGGCTCCAGGAAACATTGTTGCTCTTTTAACCAACAGGAGTGCTTTTTGCTGTATGTAATTGGAGGGATAGCCATACATTATTATGAAATGCAATTAAGTATAAAACACTTATGTATGAACTTTACATAAACTTGCAAAGCTGACAGTGGAGCATAGTACAAGAGTAAATGCCAGACTTGCAGTTGCATTAATAGTTTTGACGTTTTGTATATGTCTTTAGCATTAGCAAAGGCAGAATTGATGTTGCCTGTACAAAGGATTAAAGTAACTCTGGCCGTCTGGCTAGGACAAGCACATATTTTACTATCCAAGTGTACGTGCCATCTTTGTTCTTCTTCATCTTCTTTAGTGCAGCCTTTGCGAGTTCACGAACAAATGTTGGCCGTTTTGTGTCTGGTATGAGTTGAATGGGCTTTGCAAACATTGTCTCAAGGAATTCTGTTGAGAAAGAAAAAGAAAGAATGAGCTGTGATTTGCCCAGCATTCAGAGAACCTTACAAACTGGTGTTTTAGTTAAGCTTGAAAACATCCGTGTTAGTGTGCTACAGTTGATTTAGGCACCACACCACAAAGCAACATCCAATTGTACATTATACATTAACACAAGTGCTTCCTGAATTATCACTCCGGAAACCACTCAAAACAGGAAATTTAAAATTCTACTTCAATTGCATGCAAGAGGGGAGGATAGGAAAACAATTTTGACAAGCTGGGGTTATTGCTTATTTAATTTTCACACACCATCACAGCTGTGAAAAATTTTGAGATTTTTATATTGGAATCATGATCAAATGCATGTAAAAGTAGGGAATTGTAAAATAATTTTGAGAAGCTGGGGTTCTTTTAATGGCTATAAATATACAAGTGTTCTTGCATTTCATTTCGATTGCCATTACACAGTGTAAATGTCGGTAGCATTGTTTTTACAGTAAACTGCACTAATTATTGAGGAATGCCATAAAAGCCATCCATCCGATTTCTGCAGTATGAATTCGGCTGAGGGATGAAAAGTGGAGAGTGCAAAGTTGTGAACAGAGCTGGGTACTAATTTAAACTACGTCACCATAATGAAATACATTTAAATGCTGTATTTCATTTAATTTAGTTCCATGAATATCATCATTATCTGCCTGACCGCACCCACTACAGAGCTAAGGTCTCTCCCATGATCCGCCAATCAACACGCTGCCACTTTATATCCACCAACTTCTTAATGTCATCTGCCCACCTAACTTTCTGTCTCCCCTTAAACTGCTTGCCTTTGCTGATAATCCAGTTAGTTACCCTTAATGACCAGTGGTTATCCTGCCTACACGTTACGTGCCCGGCCCATGTCCATTTCTTCTTGAATTCAACTATGATATCTTTAACCCTGATTTGTTCTCTGACCCACTCTGCTCTCTTTTTGTCTCTTAAGGTTACCTCTATCATTTTCATGAGAAGGAGAGTCATCCAGAGCACTAGGCTAGGCTAAGCTCGTAAGGTCAGAAGTTCGAATCCTCCACCTTTTTTGTTCTTTTTAGTTATTTTTCTAATCCTTCGAAAGACTGAGTTTGCAACAATTAAGAGGAAACCAAGCGAGCTGCTAGTAATGTGAAGTTGACGACTGATAAGCAGTTACAGCGCTAAGAAAGTGCGATGGAACCCCTACTACTGAGAGCTGGTGCATCAGCCTAGCAGGCAAAGAGGTCCGTTGTTCAAATGCCGGTGCCGGGCAATTCTCAACCGTATGAATAATACAAATGGATTCAACTTACCACATCCATCCTAAAATTAAATCATTAATATGACAGCTTTGTAAACTTTGTAATCACAATATGCATTTGCTGTGGTTGGAGCACACACTAAATATATTTAGAGCCCCTATTTTATCCAGAAAACAGGCTGTAAAGTTGGTTTGTTGCTCTGAGGGATCATGTTAAACTTACCTTTATATTCTGCAGTTGATGCAAAGTTGTATTTAAATTCCAGTTGCTTAGTCTTCAACACTTCATAGCCGACTTGCTCTAGGAGGGCCGAATATATGCGATCTGCTTGCGGGTGATGGAACCACAGACGATTGAAGTTCTTATCAGCCATGTCTGCAACCAGCTCAGGAATTGTCTGTGAAGACAGTTTAAATGCTTCATGAGTATGAGTATTCTCAAGTTATGAGTATTCTAAAGTTGTTGCCAAATACAATCATGCATGTATCTTGAGCTGGAATACACTCGTTTGAAATCATCGGCAGAAAGAAAGCCGAAGATATTAACAGTAATCAAACAATGTTGCGGGAGCCAATGTATTAACTAGGGGGTTCCTTTTTGCTAAAAGAAAAAAGATCCCCCTTATTAAAAAGTTGCCTTCAGCTGCTCTGAGAGGTTCTTCAGCAGGCCCGGTACACGATTGTAAAAAGAAGCTTTGGGTTCAGTTAGTTGGAGAAGCAGTTTCACCCATGTGCCCATATCTCTCAGTACCATTAGCAAGGCAGCTATTGCTAGTTTCATTCGTTCATCCTGTTGCTGTTAAGGACTAATTAGTTGAATTTATAAAGCTTTTCTAATTTACAAGTTTTCTTCAATTTTGAGACCTACTAAAGCACAGTCCTGACCATGGAGGAAGAAAAAAGAAAGGAGGGAGTATTACGTCACATGAGTTGAATCCCACCGTGTCGGCCCAACATGTAACCAAAACGTCAGAGTGTGCGGTAGGCTTTTGTACTCTTGGTAGTGTTCCATTTTCAACTTTCTGTGTGAGCTGGCCAGTCTGCACTAAAGAAGTGCGTTTCAATGAAAAGCTACCGGGCGCCACACTTCGAAGTCTCAGCAAGCCACATTGCTTGTGTAATCTTGCACAAAAGGTTGCGTGTTGGGCCAACACCACAGGCTTCAAAAGGAGTTGTCTTATAAAGGCTGTCGGAACGACTTCATGCTCCCTCCTTTTTCTTCCCTCCATGGTCCTGACAATATATTTGCCATTTATGTCTGTTCCATATGGTGGACCTGATTTCTGAAAAGCCATGTGTTAGGATCGAGTCATGCTGGTTGTCCCGATGGTTACAGAAATCACTTGTATGCACCAAAACAGCAACACAACCTAGAGGCTCTGTCGTGTTGTAATGTCCTGCAACTGCTATGTTTGGGAAGAAGTCCACTGTCTAGCTGTGGCCTTGGCCATAGATTTCTTGTGCATGTGCTATTTCCAGTGAGTGCTTATGGTCTTGAGGAGTTTTTTATGGTATTAATGCGCTTTTCACATTAGTAGCAAGTATAAGCTGCTGCTAGGCTTTAATGTTTTTGTAACCTCCGTCAGCAGCCTAGGGAGCATTGCATAGCAAGAGAGAGAGAATAAATTGAGAGAAAGGCAGGGAGGTCAACCCTAAGTATTTGAATGCGTACTGATGCATGTAGTGCATATGGCGTGCACCCCAAATGTTCTTTCCTATGTGAAAGCTATTTTACACTTTGAATTCCACTGTGCAGTTCAAGCAGTGTTACACGTGCACATCTATGAAAGCTTGTGTAAAATTGTTGGTAATACAACTTTCCTCAAATATTTCTTGAGCATGAGGAATGCACATGCGAGTGACTTGCCTCGAAATACTTGGTCCACGTTGAGGATTGTATCACTTTAACAACCGCTGAATGAAGATCGGTAGGCTTTGCCGCAGGCACTGCGATGAAGCATCGACCGCCTGGCCTCAGACACCACATTAAATTCCTGAGTGCTTTGGGCTGATCCTTCACAAAAAGCAACGCGTGCGACGAGAATAACCAGTCAAAACGGCCGCCCCATTTAAGTTCGAATGTGTTCAAGTCTTCAACGTTGGCCGTGGCGAAGTCTGTCTTCTCGTCGGCATGCACCGAGAAAGCGTAGTCGATGGCATCCTGGTTGGTGTCTATGCCCAGAACTCCGCGAATGAGCAGCGGAGCCAGGCGGTCGGAGAGCTGCCTCGTAGTGTCGCCGCAGCCGCAGCCAATTTCGAGGACCAGGGCCTGCTGCCAGTCGCTGTCTTTGGTCAGGTTGGCGCACTCGGCGAGTAGGCACTCCTGAAGCGCGCACATGTAGCCGCTCTCGACATTGCTGCCATCGGTGTAGAGGCTGTTGATGGAGCTGTTTTTGCTCACGCTTCGCGATTTGGGTTGCTGAAGTGTTTCGACCGTGAGTGAGGATGCCATGGCGAAGCAACGTGAGGTCGATCACTTCCGGGGGTTGCCTCGGCAGTGGCACAAAGTGTTTGGAGTGGGTGGAGGGATGACGGCTCGTCTATTCTGGGTTGGGGCCGTGGTCCTCGCTCGGCGCGCTATTTTGGGAAGGCACTGACTGTCATGAGAGAATTTGGCGGTTATTGGCTGGGTAAGCCGCTAACTACGGGTGATTGCGACTAGTTTCGTCGGTGGCTGCGACGCAATTTGAGTTTGTGTCGCGAAAATGTGATACAATTTGCCCGCAGATACAAACAAAAACCCCGCATGTTTCGAAATCGAAACCGAAAGTAATAGATGCTTTAAGCATGACTCCAAGTACCAAAACAATGTGATACCGTTTATGACGTACAACAAGAAGCACAATGCTACAATTGCTGTATAAAGCGTGTTGTTTATTCTATACAACAATTTGACCAAAGATAGTAACGTGGCATTGCGAAACTGTTTTATTCTGTTAGTTTGACAGCGCCACCACAAGTAAAAGAAAATATGGCAAACTGCAAGCCTTGCGAATTTTCGGGCCTCGTAAAGGTAATGGTGGCACACTCATGATGGCACATTACCACGGCGATATCAGCCTAAATCTAATACTAAACGAAGTGAGTAGTCCACCACACTTCACTCTAGTTATAGCTCTCAATATGACGTCGTTGCTCTTAAGCCTAAGACAAGTGCCTGTGCTGATTATCTGCAGAGTTGTCGCGTAATTACTGAGCTTATTTCCTATATCTTTACCGGTAATTGATTGACAAGATTAAAGATCGCCTGTTGTGCTATGTGATGATTACAAGTTTACTTTCGCGAGCATGGCATGGTAACGAAGCGATGAGCGCAAGCGTGGTTGCTGCCTGTGTGGGACGCTGAAAATCTTAATCTTTTGACGAAGTCGTTGAAGCACAAACGTGTAATTATGTGTCACAGGTGCATTTGCTTAGCTGCAATTTAAGGTCGTGCCGTCAACAACGTTGTGTTACTGCTTTCAATGGCATGAATGCTAACGTAAAGTGCGTCCATGTAGCGCTGCATTAACGATAACTGTGGCGTGCAGTGTAAATGTACTACACGCTGTGTATTTTTATTATTTCAGAGTATAGACCTTTCAAAATTACCAGATGAAGACAGACACAGGTGAGTTGCTTAGTGACAGTGTGTGTGGCTTTTAGAGTTGTAAACAGTACTTTTTTTATTTTCTGAAGGGGGCTCCGACCCTCCTTTACGTACGTATGTTCATGAGTGTATCTACCCATGTACAAAATTTCAGTATATCGGGGGAGGGGGCTGAACCCCCCTAAGCACCCTGGCTACATTACTGGCGCCGTTGCTTCATTATTGCGAGCATTTGTTCATTACGTCACTGCAGACGGTCTGTGCCTGTGAGCTTGCATTGCGGACTTGGTGCGTTAGTGCCTCGCGATTATTTTAGAGTACGCTACACAATTGGAAGCGTTTGTTGCAAAATGTCTCGGTACAGACGTCGATGACGACGGTATATCGTTGCTGGACGTTTCATAATAATTTACATTGTTTAAGGCATTTGAATCCAGAATAAATGGAGTTGTATAGTTATGTTTGTGTTGTGTGAAGTGATGCCGAACTGTGTGTTTTGTAATGTCTTTTGTTGACTGTTTTAATGACTGTGTTTCCCATACCATCTATATTTTTTCATGATCACAAAAGGATTGAACATGCCCGGATGCACGAGAAGCACAGAGGTCACGAAAAGATGCATAGCTACATGATACTTATTCTCCTAGCATCTGTTGTCATAGCCCAAATAATCCTAGTAAACTGGAAAAAATTGCATTTCAAATCGTATCAGGTATGTTCAAGTATATTTTAAATACATTTCTCCTTCCTGTGTTTTCATTGCACCAACTGATCATTATCAAACTGGCTCTTTTGTGACTTATTACCTGATCTTGTCGTATCTGACCAGAGCGTGAGAACTGAGGGAATGTGATTGGACAGTTGGTAGTTTGGTGCTTCACTTTCTATAATGCATATGTTGTAGCACATCGCTACAGAGACAGAGGAGACAGGCTCACAGTGCCGACTTGCAGCTAACATTTTAATTTGTGGTCATAATCAAGCACCAGGCGATATTTGTTAATTGCATTCAAGGCACTGTCAATTGTATTCCCTTGACATGTAACCACGTGTATACATAGGTCAAACTGCAAGGTGCATTAACCAAAGAGTCCGGACCACTTGTACAATGTAGAAAAGGCTGTATGTGGTTATTTGGACATTAACTTCCAGCAGCGTGGTTGTGTCTCGGTGTTTGAAAACACCCGCATTTTCAATAGGGGTTGAGGCAGAACTACACGAGAAATAATTGAGGGCTACGAAAGAGACAAGATAAAAGAAAAATGTGTGTGTGCCTTCTTGAGCCTTGTTGGCTAAGGGGAAAAACAGTATCTGGAGTCATTTCTTTGACATAGGCGGGTGCAGGTTGTGATGTCATTTCCTCAGTTTTCATCGATATACTCGTATATTATAATTGCATCTGTGATCGCAAATGAAACCATTAGTTGCAAGTTAGCACTATGTGTGTTCGTCCTTCTTCTCTGCCCGTCGTGATGCTCTACAACATATGAATTATGAATCCTAACCAACTAGCTCAGCAGGGTGCCTTTGCTTCATTTTTCTTTGTATCCGTTCTCATGTATTGTACTTTGTGCCTGTAAAGCATACCTAAAGTTCTTAAGTGCTGACGCTTCTCACACCATGATGTGGTGTGGAAATCCTGATATCAAAAAATGTTCTTTTAGGTGACTGCAATACTCGGAGAGTACTTCTCATTGCTAAACTTGAAGACACTGCTTCGCTTCAATTCCCTACCATGGTGGCTGCACTTCGAGGGGGGGGGGGGGGGGGCATTGAAATGCAAGCAACAACCGTGTTCTTAGATTTAGGTGCACATTAAAGAACACCAGGTGGTGAAAATTAGTCAGGAGTGCCCCCTCTACCGCAGCCTCTCAGTTTTACAGTCTTGACGTATATAACACCAGCAGGTATTATCCGAGAGTGCTGGCTCAGAAAAAAATTATTAGGCCATCGATATCTGCAGTGCCGTAGTCTTCGGGTAGTTTAGCGCAGCTGAGTCACAGTCCGTGGCGAGCACTTGAAGTCGTAAATTGGAGCCCCGATCTCTTTGCGTAGATGCTCACTGCCGTCACCGTTAAGAGTCTCCGCAATGGCTTGCGCCCACCGCATAGTCATACAGGGGTGCTGACGGAGACGTTCTGGTCAACACCATTATGTGTTCTCGAAGGCGTGCTTCCAGGAAAATGCCATGGAAGTCGGTCCATGTAGGTGCCGACCACTGGCATTCGCCCGCAGCTTGTTTTTGTTTATTCAAGCCGGAGGTGCCGCATCGCTTCGCCTGACAAACGCCTTTCTGGAATAGTTGCGTTACCCTTTTCTAACCTTTCCACCCTTTTCTTTCTTTTGTCACCTTGTGGGATTCTGCAAAACTGATTGTTGGTGATATGTGATTCTATTTGGCAACGAATTCACCTTCGCCTTGCCAGTTACTTGCATCCTGGTTAGCTCAATCGGTAGAGGACCGCCCTGGAAAATTGCTAGTCCGTGGTTTGATCCCCAGACCACGATGAATTTTTTTCAAGGAAGGAGCTTTTTTTCTGACAAATCCATATGGATCTTCTCGTGGCTTTGTGCTGAAAATGGCTGGTGGTTAATTTCCCTTACAAAAGGACATTATGTTGTCCTAGAATTTGTACAATAGTATTTCAGGGGAATTCTGCTGGATCTCAAGTTCTATTCATTCAGTGAAGGCTGAAATAGACAGTCCACTTATGAAGAATATGACCCCTCCGCACTATTCAATGAACACGAAAGAATACTACAATTGCATTTTTCATTGCACCCATGAGACTTCTCATGGCAGTATAGTATGGAAAGTTCTGTTAGGGTACTGATGTGGTACTTGTACTGGATGTGGTACTTAGACTGAAACTTTTTCGAAAGTGGCACATGAGCCAGTTTACTTGAATCATAGCTTCTCTGAGCTAGCAGTTTTTAACAGTCAAAAACTGTTTATTGAATTTAAAATAAGTTAACTTGCTGAAGACCACGACAGGTGGTGTTAGTCTGAGGGCATCTGATCACAAATTGCATGTATACAAGTGTTTGATTCCAGGTAGACATGTTACATTCTTTTTCTTTTTCTTTCTTTCCAGAGAGTGACCATGGTGGGGATGTGGCTAATACCACTGTGCATCTCTGTGCACTCTTACTGGTGGCGCTTTGTGTTTATTTGGACTATTTTTACTGTAGGCACATTTATAGTTATGAGCTGGGCTCTGCAGAAACCTATAGCTGGGACTACGCCCCGTTGGGTCTACAAATGGTTCTACGTGATATATCTGCAGAGGTGGGCTGTCATTTTTTTTCTCAATTTTTGGCTGATGTGTTCTAATAGCACATTTTGCCATCACGCAGAATCATTCGCAGCTGTGAAGCTGTTGCTTTCCCCTATGTGTGAATACATTTGAGCCTTGTTAACATAAATACTTTACTGATGGAAAATGTTCCATAATGATAGTTGCCTTTACCAGGTTGTGGAATTAACACATTATGGGAAATCTGCCTTTCTGTTGGGCATTGTTATAAATTTCAAGGTTGTCAAAATCTTTGCAACTTGCAGTGAATCATCACTTATCAAATACTACAGGGCAGCTTTCGGAATCTATGAAAAAAAATAAGTACAGGGGCACGTTTCATGCTAGTTAAGCTGGAAACTTTTTTCGAGTCCTCAGGGGATTTGTGGACCATGTCAGAGTTAAGTATGGACCATTTGCTAATTTATCCATTTTAGTAGTTGTGCCGCAGTGGCTGCCTTTCAGAAAGCAATCTACTGAAGTTTTGGATTGCTCCACCCATTGTAAACGGTTTAATCTAAGCATGTAATATCCGTTCTGTGCGTCAGATACCACATTGTACAATTAAGAAACTATCGCTGCTGTGGCAGTGCAGTGCTGAGTGCAGATTTATCAAGACAGGACCAGATGGAGGGGACGCTCACAGGTGCTGTGTCACTGTGGGTGTCTCCTTTGCGTGTGTCTGTGTGGGTCCTCTTGTACAGTCTTGATAAGTCTGTGCTCAACACTTAAGATATGTCATACACGCAAGGTGAGATGTCAGCCCTCACTACAGTGGCATTCTGCTGCATAGCAAGCATTCACAGGTTAGATATCTGGTTGTGCCAGCGACATTTTTTTATCAGTACAAAATGTACAAAGGCTTGCTTAGATATGTGTAGTCACAGAGATACAGCATCTCCTGCAGTCACCGCATTGCTATCAGGCGGTAAACCTCAAATATTGATTGAGTTGACTATCAGACATTCAGGTGCGTGCACATGGTCTACAAACTGGTATACAGTTGGGCTGAATGACTCGGGGAAGAAGTTTTAGCTACAGTGTAGCACACAGAATACTAAAATGAGTAGTACGGTGTTTTGTAAAAATCACAGGTCATTACTTGCTTTCTGGCATCCTGAACAAAAGTTTTGTAGTAGTCACCTGCTACTATGTTATACGGAAATGCTCTTACGAGGACATTTACATGGGAAGCCACAGTTACCATGGTCATGTATGTTAATTTAGATTTGAGGGCCATGAGCTTAATGTGCTGTGGGCTTTTTCTTTTTTCCTCTTCGTTGAAGTGTAATTGCTGTTGTGAATATTATTTCCATGCCACTCTTTGCAGTTGCGCAGTCTGCGTGTTTGGCTACGTGGTGGTCATGCTGACCCTGCTTGGAGTGAATGTGGTGTTTCGGGCCAAGCCACAGAGTTGGATGGATGTGGGCCTGCTGTTTCTTTTCTATGGCATGTACTATGGTGTGTTAGGTCGTGACGTCTCCGAGGCTGTCACAGACCGAATGGCATGCACCATTGGGGTATGTACACATTAGTCTATGTTACGGTCAGTGCACGCAGTGTGTCCCCTTGAGAAGCAGCCTAATGGCTGTTACGAATGAAGCTTAGTCCTTGTGCTTGTCTTGGTGGTACTATGACTGTGGCCTTTCTGTGATGAGCACAAGATCATTACGCTCCCAATCATGGTATAGCTTCATTTCTATACTGAATGCAAGAACCTCTTTGCGCCACAATTTCTGTAGTGAGGCTCTAAAGAAAAAGTAGCATGAAGTTGAGTGTTATGTGGGCGGCAGCAATGCCGCTCCAGCAGTATACGAGACGGTCGGATTATGCCAATAGAAAAGCCCCTAGTTTTATTCACACTCGTGAATATATTCGAAAGTAAAGGGGAGAAGGAAAAGGGCAAAAGATTGCGCACTTGAAAATAGCACACATGAGCACTTAAGAGCTTAGGTCAAGTCATTCAATAGGTTACCGCATTAAGTTTGTCGGCTACTTCCTTGTAACTCTCCTTCTTATGTTTGGTGGTAAGAGATAACAAAGTTGCTGCTAAATTTTCACTCATCTTGGCATAAATATTGCAGTGTTTCTTGCTTATTCAGACCCGTCCTTGCAAGCATAGTACGTATACAATTGGCTGTCAGTAAAAAAAACCAGGTGGTAACTGATACTGTAAACCATTGTACATGGCCTTGGTTAGGTGCTGCTTTTAGTACAATGCCAAGAGTTAGAAAAGGCTTGGGAAAAAGGGAAAGGTGACAGGAGCACTGACATCAAGTTTCAGAATCGAGATGTGCCCTTCCTGTGATTGCTCGGTGTGCGTAGGTCCTTTTGACCAAATTTGAATCTGATCCTTCGCGAGGTAGTTATTTTATTTCGACGGCAAGCAGCGTGCCAGAGTTTAATGAAAATGGAGTGCCCTGCGACATCGACACTAGTGCTATGTGTTCAGTGTGATACATTCCACACATACCATCCTGAGTGACGACGCGCTAGTAGCGATGACGTCTACAATCCAAGTGTTCTTATCGTGGCGTTGACTGGCGCCGAAGCCTTGAATACGCACTCGCTCGTCACGTCTGATCTTCGTCGCACTGCTTTGAACGATTTGGTGAACTAATTAAGATGCAAAGCACCTTTAAAAGAATGGCCAAAGAAAAAAGCATGATTCAGCGTGTGCTGGTCGGTCAGCATGTTGGGGAACCGTTGTGAGTTGCAGTCGTCTCGTTTGAAGCGTGGAAAAAGCGCAATTAAAGTGTCTTTTCATATCACGTGTATGTTACACGCCAACATGACCACAAGCTATGAAAGTGGAACAGCGTATAGACAGATACCATCATTATCAAATGACATGCAGGTATCGTTGAATTTTAGTTCGTATGCAGACTTCTTTGTGTCCGCTTAAGGGGAGACTCTGGTGTTCTTAAAAAATTTTCTGTTTATTATCATATTCAAATGAAATTTTCAGGCAATGTATCTTTTAACCTGCTGTGAAGATATATGCAATCCATTTTCTTTTATCTCGAGTAGTTTTAGAGATATTGAATAAATAATGAATAGTTGGATTGCCCAATTATTCTGCAATTTAATCATTAAATATCCTTGAACACTTTATATGGACATAGTCTAGAATAATCAAGGATCACAACAATACTATCACTAATTTTAGCTCAATTTTTATAAAAGTTATTGCCATATGTAATATGATGGTTGGGAACATAAGGATTTTCATGAGATTTATCAGCACATAAAAAATTTTCTCTTGACTAAATATAAATTTTAGTAGTCTTATTGTGTATAGGAACTCGTAAGCTGTCAATTGCAACAAGAATCGTTGAAATCTGATCACTAGATCAAAAGATACTGTGGGCAACAGTATAGCACATAGGCAAAAAACTGATTTTGAGAAAACACAAAAAGAAGTTTGAAGACTATATATAGGTTTAATTCTTGCCAAAAAAGCAACAGATGGGAGTCCTTTTTGCTCTAGAAGCCACCAGGCTCTTAATCACCATCACTCTTTCACACGCCTCTTCTTCATGGCATTCTTGAAGTCTTCTGCTCTGGTATGCTTTTTGTCACATGCCGCTAGCCGCTGCTGGTCCTTTTCCAGACATCTTTCAACATCTGTGTTGCCTTGGTTCAAATGCAGCTCCTTCAAAATGGCCTCAGAAGCACGTTTCTTTCCAGCATTGAACCGAGCAACCGCTTCCGCAACAGCAGTTTCGACTGTGAAGAGCGAGGCGTGCTTGGTTTTTGGTACAAGCGACCAGATCACTGAATGGAGGCTCTCATTCGAGTTTTGAGTTTTGCCTCTTTGGCAGTGCTCCAACAGCTTTCGATCTGAGAGGCGAGTGTACACTGGAATGAGCGCTTCTGCAACATATTCCGGGAGGTCGTACCGATGCTTAGGAGGAGCCTGCTGCCTTGCCACTGCCTTGTTGTGAGCACACCATGAGTCTTCTCCCTTTGGGCACCGTGAATGTTGTGGCTTTGCATCAGTAGAAGTCACATGATAGTAAGTGGCAAGGACAGCATTCTCCATCTTATCGATGTTTCCCTGGTGTGCCTTGAGTGCCCAACCATAATAATTTGTAAGCTTCGTTACAAGCTCAGCGGTAAGCTTTCCTTTGCCACCGAGGCTTGGCCGACCTTCCCCCTTGCTCTTCTGCAGGAGGTGTCTCAGTGCAGCACCCATCCTTTTATGTATATGATTTACGCAATCCTCCTTTTCGATAGCCACGAAGCCATACACTTGCTCCTCCTGAAGGCTGTTGAAAGCGCGGCTATCGCCATCGCACAGCGTTGTGTAGCGGAATCCATGCTTTTCAAGGGACCGGCAAAACAGAATTTTGGCAGCCTCCACCTCCATCTGGCCAGGCTTGCTCGAAGAGTTTTTTTTGGCACTTGTGCTGAGCTCGCCACTCACTGTATCGAGGGTCGTCGTCCTTGGGGCCAATCTCACAACCCAAACAGAAGTTCAAGAGAACTTTGAAGTCCAACACATAGCCCGAAAACAGTTCTATTACAGTTCCCACACAAATGTGTGACAGGTGGCCACGAGTTAGCCAAGTCCTGTCGAAGGAAACTGCAATATTGCCGGGGTTCCCGAAATTCAGTTCACAATAGATGGCCTTCACAGCTGTTGCGCACTCGCTCATAATACCCGCGGATGCGTTCATCGCGGCAGGGTTCATCTTGGTTTTGACGTAGTCTTGGTACGTTTTGTTGTGCATTCCACGACGAGATACATTCAGGGCCGAAAAAATGTCGTTTAGCACGGTCTGCCCATTTCCCGTGCTCATAACTGCACGAGCCCCAATCACATTTACTTCGAAAGGGTTGCAGGTCGCATTCCCCCCTGCTCTCGGCGAGCTCCATCCGGCGCTGACATCTCCGCAGATGGCACAGTTCACCACTATTCTAACTGCCAATGCGTACTCACCGTCGCCCCGTGAAACGTTCAATGGGCCAGAGCAGAATTCGCATTTCGCGCACCGAAGCAGTTGGTTCAGCAGCGGTAGGCTTAGCAGCGTGAACTCGGTGCCGGAACCCGCCGCTTCCGGGGAATCTCCGATAATGGTGCATTCAGACGACGGACCGAATCCGGATGTGGCGGGACGGATGGCCCGTCACGTGACCTCACATCAGCGATTCCCCTCGTCCGCGACTCGTCCGCGCGGCTCGCGGACGGATGACCGCAACCTGTTTCTCACATCGGGATTCTGGCGGGGGAAAGCCGATACTTCAGCGGATTAGCTCGAGGTTTCTGGCAACCAGTACAATTTTCGTCCGCTCGCGGCATGTCCTCCATGGCTCGCGAATAGCTGCATGACTGGTCGGTATCATCTACGCTTGAGCATGGTTTACTTAGTTTCCAGGGGCTTTGTTCTCAGGTGATTAAATACTCAGAAATCACTTTTGGTGGTTCGGGAAACTGTCGCCGCCGTCGTTTGACATGCGAGATTCTTAGCCGTCATGATGATGAAATATTCTAACTTCTGCAACCGGCGACGTGCCGCTTCTAAAAAAAGGATGGGAGCCGCGTTTAAAAGTTCTACAAGTGGGGAACAATGTAGTCGAAAGAACATCTGCCAGCAACTCCCTTTTCTCCTGAAAGAATAACACTCCTCGTTCATTTGTCACAACACGACAGACATCGCAGTAAAGCGTCGCTTCTTGCGGGCATCCATGTTGAATACTCTCAAATCGGTCTGCTTTCAGCGCGCGCAGGTGAGCGCCAAACCTGCTGTCTAGGGTGATCCGTCTGTTTTCTATTAGGACACCGTCCGTCGTGTGGATGCGCCTGCAGGCGCATCATCCGCGGATTACCAGTCCGCGTCCACGAGAAATCCGGATTCGGTCCGTCGTCTGAATGCACCATAAGCGACCGCTTTCGGCGGGTAGCTGATAACGAAGACAGCTTCTGTCGTTGCTCTTCCGCGCGATGCTCAATTGCCACTTTTTCCGCTTCTGTCGCAAAATGCGTATCGACGCGCGTTGTCCTCATGTCGTCGGCCACAGGCATCGCTTGCGCGGCTGCAGCTTCGGTGGATATCGTACACTCGCTGGCGCATGTCGCGGAGCTCGTCGCCGTCGATTCACTCGACGCTGCTTCAGGTATTCAAAAAAAAAACGTCAAGATTTCAAAAAAAAATATTTTTTTGAAAAATAGATTTTTTGGCAATTTTTTGCTCTAAAAGACCCGTGTCTCCCCTTAATACCGGGTTACTGTCGCCGCAACCACGAGAGGCTGGATTGGTGGGGCCATCTGAAGGCGCAAGGAAGAACCTGGCAAGCAGGGAACGTATTCTATTTCTCCCCTAATGCTCATTCCAGATAGCGATATTCCATTGACCCCTTTGCATATACAGTGGACTCCTCTTAAACGGAACTCAAAGGGGCAAAAAAATTTGTTCCATTTATGAGAAGTTTTATTTATCCAAAGCCCACAAAATGAATAAAATATTACTTTATTTCAAAAGCACCAACTATGGCTGACTGAACAAAAACATTTTGAAGTATATAATACTACTGTAGTTGATTAGAAAGAAGAATGTTGCTTATATTGCTTACAGATATCTCTGTTTAGAGCCGCAGCACTTTCTCTAGAAAGTATCTTAAAGACAAGACCATGCCGCTTTTTAAAATGGCTCAGACAGCCATCACTCACCCGCAAGTGCTCGATCCCCATGCGAGTAGCAATCTGTTTGGTCTTCTCTTCAGAAATGGGCTGCTGATTGGGAAGTTCGCTCTGCGCGCACGCTTTAATCAGAGAAAAAGAGCATCTTCAATTTCTCTGTACGCCACGGTTTTCATCCGCATTCTGTCTGTGGCATAATTCCCAACTTTTGTAGCTTATTCCACCTTCCCTTTGTTCTTGACTATCCTCAACAGTGTGGACTTGGGAATATTGAACTTCTTGATGATTTCTGTCTTCGATTGGTCGTTGCGGTGAAGTTCTTGAATGATTTTTACTTTTGTTGCGAGCAAAAGTTCATTGTGCTGCCGTTTTTTTGTTTCCATCTTAAGTTCACGACAAGATGGAAACAAAAAAAATATGGAAACGAGATGGATCGTTTGCTGCTCGGCTTGCACGGACATGCGCAATCGCTGGATTGGCTTGGCGAGGCTAGCTTCGGCATTTGTTTCATGGTTGCTAGACTGCCGTGGCCACTTCCATCGATCATGTATTTTGCCCGTTTTAGTTTCATTTAACAGATGTAAGCAGAAAAAAATGTTTCGATTACCCGAAAATTTTTATCAATAAATATATAAGAGACCAACCAAATGTGCTTAAATTGTTTTGTTTAGGCGGCTTTTCCGTTAAAGCGACTTTTGTTTAATGGGAGTCCACTGTACCTGAATGTCGTGCACGCCAAAACACACCAATATAGCTAACTAAGGCGCATGAGCAAACATGGCATCCTCGGGCACCTCTTTAGTGCTGCTTGTAACGGCGTCCATTTTGAAATCGCTGTTCTGTAAAGGGTCGATCGAAGCAAAAATAATTCGCAAGATCATGAATCGCGGGATTCCAAGCTCCAGACTATCGTATTTAACCGGAATCCACACTTTGTATGGCGACGATAGCAATGCAGGTGACAAGGCTTGACTGAATGTTTTTGCCTAGCAGACAAAATTTTTGTGGAGCAGCCGAGCCTGACGTCACTCTTTTCTGTGAAGAAGTGGTCAGCTGTGGCGTGATCTGGAGGTGACCCCGAGGTCGCGCCACTGGTAGTGCTCCTAGCACTGAAAATGGCAGGATTGCCGGCTGTTTTGAATCGTGCTTGATACCAGTGATATAAATCACCTAAAGTGATATTTATTCATCCCTCAGTTGCGTTCTGGGTCGCGAATCGCTGCTACAGAATCTATAGCTACTCGTTGATGCAAAAATCTTGGCATGAGTAAATTTGATGTCAGTGCTCCTTAAAAATATTGAATACTTTAAATAAACACCAGTTAAGATATCTTTAGTGCTATTCTAAATTTTTTTGGCAGTCTTGTAAATGTGCACTTTGTATGTGTTCTTCCTTTCCCTTAAGCAGAGTTAAAACAGCATGGTGATATTTATAATGATAAATAACCCTTACCTCTAACATTCTAGAAATCATAGCTCTGAATATGAGCAAGTTGTTCAACTGTGTCCCCAGTAATCTTTGTCTACAGAAGATAATGGCCTCTGTTATGTGGGTACTTTTGGTAAGCCTGTCACATTTCGAAAATGTCTGGCGGGTCAAACCTGCTTTGCTTAATTCTTTTTTCCTTCCAGTACTACACAACCACAGGAGTTCCCGTGAGGCAACTAGAGTCCAATGTTTGTGCCGTGTGTGGCAACAAAATACACGTCCTTGACAATGCAGATGCAATTGTCGAGGAATCATATAAGCTGCCATGTGGTCACATGTATCCTTTTGCATCAATGTTAGCATGCAGGGCCCTTATATGCTTCTGCCTTCTTTGTCTTCTTTCTTCAATAATTCTACTGGTTCTTATCGCAATAGCTCTATGATTTGTTATTTATCTTTTTGTCTATCAGGCCTATGGGGTGCAATGACTATGCTTGACTTGACTGGTGAGCATTTTGTTATCAATTAGTGGAGTGCTGACTCTTTGAGTACTATTTTATGGTATTCTTTACAAGAAACTTAAGCACTTCTTTCATGATTAATACATTTATGCTTATAATAATTGCTAATCTTGCAGCAACAAGTTGCTTGCATGCTTTTACTCTAGACAGTAGACTCTGTGTAAACGAAAATGTCTTGGAACTGGACGAAACGGAACAACTGCCTCTGATATGGTTAGTTTCTTATTTGTATTCTACACCCCTTGTTCATCTCACAGTAAACAGAATTCCTGTTAAAGGGAACATATTTTCCCAGTCATTTCAGGTTTCATTTAATGAAAGTCTACTATATTAGGCACTCGCAATAATGAAACTGTTGTTCCCATTGCATCTAACCGTGCCATGCTGCTGCAAAACTGGCAAACATGCATGAAGCCTGGCATAACAATAAAAACCTTGTAAATTTCAAGCCGTGTGCTGCACCGCAATGTCTGGCTGACGTGTTCTCAGGAGCCTTGACTACCAATCAGCAACTTTTTCTAACCATGCTGAAAAAGTGTTACGGGGCCCTTTGAAGGCAAGTGTAGAAGCCTTGGGTTAAATCCAGTACTACACTGCTTAACGTACTTGTAACATTACCACATTAAGAATGTTTAGTGCACATTAAACTGACAATATAAAATTTGTTAGTTATACTAAAAGCAGACTCTCCATCCTCATTGAATTCATAGCTTTAATATTGAAAACTGGCCCTAAGTTTCAACGCTCATTCAGTCTGTCTTTCGGAGGGTGACTGTCCGGCCGGCTCCAAAATGAACGTTTCTTAGTGGATGTCTCCCTCTCCATTGTCTTCTTTCCATCGTTCTTGTTAATGCGTTGTTTTTATCATTAGTTCTAGAGACCATAGGCGTGCACAGCGTTCCTCATTACAAGGGGGGGGGAGGAGGGCTCGTTGCGGTGCCTCTCTCCTTATTAACTCAATGTATGGGGCAGACTGTGCTCCTCTCTCTCTCAGGTCACTAGAGGGAGTGGTACCCCACCTTGACCCCATCCTCCCCCTGTGCGCCGGAGACTGTGTACATATTTGCTCAGCAGGGCCCTAGTGGAGGGGTTAATATTTCCAGGTGGATTAACCGCTCAACTGGGACCCTGCAGAGCATGTATGTACACAGTCTCCGAAACCAACAGAGAAAACAAAGCGCACAAAAAGAAGCGCAGTGCAGAGGGAGGCATTAACCAGGAAAATTCACTAGTTACAAAGCTGGCCGAACACTCCCCCTCTCCCTCCCCCCAATTGGTCTCGAAATATAGGGCCAGAGTTAAATATTAACGCTGACTAAATCTGACTGGAGAATCTGTTTATTCATATAATTTTACCAAGCCACACAGATCTCTTTCAAATACATTTACCTTTAAATTTGTTTGTTATGTTTAATGCAACTCTGCAAGGCTATCGTATTCTCGCGCGTATAGCCCACACCAAAAACCCGTAAATTTCAGTGGCCAGGTCGGGGTGTAGCAATACATAGGGTTTTTCTTATAGGAAACCAGTGCTGGAGTTTCCACAGCTGCCCTGATGGTCAAAGGGCAACTTCTCAGCCGCTTCCGCAGACGAGGGTATTTGCTGGTAGAGACAGTGCGGGCATGCATCGCCGTAACAGAACTAAAGAGTGCTGGCGTTACAGTCGCGTATTCAAGTGCAACAATATACAGAAAGAGGAAGGACGTATTCACCTACTTTTTCCTTCTTAATCATATCAATAAGAGAGGAGGTGGCGTTATCCAAGCGGTGAGGCGAGCAAAGTATGTTCTGCTATCGCTCTCCTGTGAAGTGGTGTAAGGCTAGCAGGTTTCTAAACTAAATGGTGCGTGTCTGCTATATTTATTCAATAGTGAAGATGGCCACCAGTGGAAATCAAGGCCAAACAGTCGAACTTAAACGGCGTTTTGCTGGAAATGAAGTGAACGTCTTATGCAGCTTATGGAATATGTAATTTTTTTTTTATCTGGCCCGAAGAGCCTCGAGTTATGCATCTCAGGACTAACAAAGTTTCTCACACATCCATCCATCCACCTGTCCATTACAACCAAAATCCATATGATGTCACTACGTCAAGTAAATTATATGATAGGCAGGTAGTCTACATTATTTGTTAACAGTTACGTATGAAGAAAAGTGCCTTGTCTACAAGATTTGTGCGTGGGCATGTTCACCTATGCCTCAGAACTGTTATAAAAGATATTCTCGTGGTGAATACTCGATGCTGAGATGCCTCTGTTTAACTTAATTTGTGCTGAAAACAGGGTTCTTGTGAGGAACAAAGCAGCAGGTTACTGGAAGCTTAGCTTTCTGGGGTCAGCCAATGCTTTAGGCTTCTTTTTCAGTGGCTGCCATGGCTAAGTAAGATCGCAATTTATGACTTGCTAGAGAAGTATTAAATGTCTTCGATTTTTACTCGTCGTTTAGTTCGCCTAATGCACAGTTTCCGTTTTTTGGCTTGCCTGTGTTGGTTTAAAATAAAGATGTCTCTTCAACATTGATAACTGCTAGGCTTTCATTTACCAAACAAGATAATATTTTAAGGCACGCTGTAGTGTAATTATCAGGAGTAAATGCCACCACTTGGGGTTCTTCTATGTGCACATATATCTTAGTTCACGGGGGTTTTTTGTATTTCACCTCCATCAAAGTGCGGAGGGCATAGCAGTACGACACCACAAGGTTATGCTGCCATGGTGGTATGCTTTATCAGCGTCCATGGACATATATAATGCAGACAGAGCGTATAAACTACGCCAGAAAAAATTCATCGACGTAGCTACCAATTCTCGTGTTTTTTTTTTTTTACTATATGCAGAAGTGGGCAGCGCGGTATCGTCACAGCATGAACAAATCAGTAGAAGTCGCCATCACGGCACAGCACTGTCCCATCGATGCCATATTCATTGATGCAGTCCGCTTTGCAGAACTTTTGTCCGTTTCCAGTGCTTTTTATGTAAGAGGCCTTGAAACAAATATCTTTTCTTCTGAACCACGGCGCAGTATCACTGGAGCAACGACTTTTCGAGGTGTTAGTGCTCGAAAAGCCGAAAAATGAAGCTCGGCAGAGGCGCACGTGCATGCTCTCTCTGCGGTACACGGCGGCCGCCCATCTGGGCATGAGCGGCTGAGTTGTGTCGCGACTATCCGCCAGGTGCTCTTTTTCGGCGCGCCACCTTTCTAGCACTGGTCTCCCATAGTGCTGCTTCACAGCATTGCATGCTGTGCCGTGAAGCCTCTTAACACTGTAGGTAAGGCTACGGAGGCAGTTTCCGCAAGTTTGTATTGCTCCGCAAGTGGTACGGCAGCTTGTGGCCGATTTTGGTTTTGCTTCCTTGCATCGTTCAAAAGTTTGAAGAAGCATTTGGGGAGAAAATTTGATCGTTCGTTGTAAACCTCACTGTCACAATACAAGTATGTTTTTAGACGTTTGCGACCGCACAGTGACCCTCCACCACCTTCCACGTGCTCTACATCACGGACGCCATGTTTACCTTGGAAAAGGGCTTGCGGAAAAAGTGGTGCTGTTTAAAAAATAGAGAGAAAAGGAAGGCATTTTTGCAAAGTGAACAATATCTGTATCTTACCTACGACTGACTTCCCGCAGCCGTTTCAGGTGTTTCAGTGCCCCTTGAAAGGGGCCCTCAAACACTTTTACAAGTAACCATGAAATAGATTCACTACAAGAACTTGTTGCCTTATATATTTAATGCTGCAAAAATTTTAAGAATACGTCCAGTACAAGCGGAGTTACAAATATTTGTCGCACGCTGCAAATTCATTCTCTCTTCTCCCGTCCCCACTAAAGCACTGGAAGCTAAGTAGCTTCCAGTGCTGATGCCGGGGCAAAAAATTACGTCGTGCAGCTTGTGACTTTTAGCACTGTTTTTTTTTTTTCTTCGAATACGCAACTTTTTTAGTGTTATCGCGCACACGTGGACAAGTCGCTGTCTGCCGCGGCGATTCCTATAACGACCGAGCGCCATGTTTAACAAATCAGCCAATGGCTGATACATGGCCTTCTACGAGTGATTTCTGAGTGTCTTCCGTCATTTTTCGAGAGAAGAGAGTAATTTTTAGCTGACTTTGATAATTCTGAATTGCAGGCCGCACGCTGTGCTATAATATTTAGCTCGCGTATTCTTTGTAACCCCCTATTACCGATTAGCAGGGTTTTCTGACCATGCTCAAAAAGTGTTGCAGGGCATGTTTAACGTCCATCGTTCAAGCCTTTTCAAGCGATATTCGTGTGTGCGCAGTCTTTCATAATTTCTTGAACTTACGTTTGATGGCACTAATGATGCCGTGCAGGTGGAAATCATGTGATATTTTTTTTAATTTCGCACACTTTAAGCAAAGGCTGGAAAAAAGTAACGCTCTTGTTAATTTTTTTGTTGCTTGGTGCTTTTTAGCTGAAACACCCTGCATATTGTGTGACCTAAGTGTGGAATTGTGTTAGGCGTCAAAAGATGTCAATTTAGCTTTGCCGCGGTGGTCTAGTGGCTAAGGTACTCGGCTGCTGACCCGCAGATAGGGGGATCGAATTCCGGCTGCGGCGGCTGCATTTCCGGTGGAGGCAGAAATGTTGTAGGCCCGTGTGCTCAGATTTTCGTGCACGTTAAAGAACCCTAGGTGGTCAGAATTTCCGGAGCCCTCCACGACGGCGTCTCTCATAATCATATGGTGCTTTTGGAACCTTAAACCCCACATATCAATCAAAAGATGTTAATTTAGTGATGGTTGGGTGCTTTAAAGGCCCACCTATTACCAAGTGCTCAGACAATAATTATCGTGAGCAGCCGAACCATCAATGAATTTAAGAGCTGTGTAGGTTTGCTTGTTGCCCTAAGGGCGGGCAAATGGTCCTGTTGTTGATTCACAAGAGGAATAATTATAGACGAGTGGCCACTTAGCAACTATGCTTTTATTAGGCATTCAATGATACTTTGGAACAGCCAATGTTACACACACACTGATTCATTTCATTACGGCACAGTTGAGGCATGCACCGAGAACCGAAGCAGGCTAGCAGTTCAGAAGGCGATGTGCATGAGGCCTGATTACGCTGTCGTGATCTACTCATGAAGGCAGAGCTCAAGAGTCCTCGAATTTTTCGTTATATGGTTAGGCGTATAAGAAATGACACTTTTTTTCACTGCGTTTGGTCTCGTACATGTTCTATGTCAAAAAATTTATTACTGACATCAATGCATAATGTAGTGTTAATGAAGGTAGCGACAGTGCAGTTACTAGTGCTAAGCATATTATTGTGCAGCAACCTGCTTATTTTTCTTGACTTTCAATGCATTCGAAAGATTTCATGAATTCTGCATCAGAGGTTGGTGCATTGTTGGAAAGAAGCAGACCTGCCCCTACTGCAAGGAGAAAGTGGACCTCAAGCGCATGTTCTGCAGCCCGTATCCTTCTTACATTTTTTCATGCATTACTTGTGTATAATAAGCGTGATTAACTTTTCTTGATGTGTTCATATGCAATGATTGCCTCACTCATTTCCAGTAGTAGGGACGGCATTTAACAAAAGTAAATAGTTAAATGAATCTGTGCATTTGCTTAGGTTATTTTATTCTTTCCATAACATTGTGGCATTTCTAGAAACACCAAGCCACAATTATGAAGCAACATGCAACAATTGAAGAAATATAAATAGAAGGAAACACTCATTATGCCTTTAAAGTTGGTGTTCGCTGTTGGTTTCACTGGATCACTTCTTTTTTCTGCTTTTTGAAAAGTAGCACGCAAGATTGCCTCTTGCTGTAAGAGTTTCCTCTGCCTTTGCAAAGATTCTAGAATTCATTGGGCAGTATAATGTACAGCTTCTAGGTGATAATTGTGACTCATTGAGAACCACTGTCTGATCGTACCGGCTTAAAGCCGGTACGCACCGATGATCTCACCAGAGAAGGATTGGCCACCCTGGTGCAGTATCTGGCCATCCCCTCCCGTAGGCATTCGTCAATTAACTCACGGCCCTCAGTCCCCACCAGCTGCGGAGCAACTGACCACGGCGGCGGTCAGATTTGCAAAGCAGCAGAGGGTGCTAGGAATCTCTGGATACGGACAGGCCACCATTGGAACTTGAACTTAGCAACGTTTAACGTTAGAACGTTATCTAGTGAGGGAAGTCTAGCTGTATTATTCGAGGAGCTAGAAGGCATTAAATGGGATATAATAGGGCTGAGTGAGGTTAGGAGGACAGATGAGGCCTATACTGTGCTACAGAATGGGCACGTCATTTGCTATCGGGGCTTGGCAGACAGAAGAGAACTGGGAGTAGGGTTCCTAATTCACAGAAACATAGCTGGCAACATAGAGGATTACTATAGCATTAATGAAAGGGTGGTAGGCATTGTAATTAAACTGAATAATAGATACAAAATGAAGGTAGTACAGGCTTACGCGCCTACATCCAGCCATGATGACGCTTCAGTTGAAAGCTTCTATGAAGACGTGGAATCGGCAATGAGTAAGGTGAAAACACAGTATACTATAGTAATGGGCGACTTTAATGCAAAGGTAGGGAAGAAGCAGGCTGGAGACCAGGCAGTAGGAGATTATGGCATCGGCACTAGAAACGCCAGAGGAGAGCTACTAGTAGAATTCGCAGAACGCAATAATCTGCGTATTTTGAATACCTTCTACCGAAAACGAGAAAACCGCAAGTGGACATGGAGGAGCCCTAATGGCGTAAATAAGAACAAAATAGACTTTATAATGACTGCACACCCAGGAGTCGTGCAGGATGTGGAAGTGGTTGGCAAGGTAAGATGCAGTGACTATAGAATGGTACGGGCTCGAATCCGCCTAGACTTGAAGAAGGAACGACGGAAACTGATATGCAAGAAGCCAATCAATGAGCTAGCACTGCGAGGGAAAGTACAGGAATTCAGAGTGTCACTGCAGAACAGGTACTCTGCTCTTAGCGAGGAAACCAACCTTAGCGTAGATACAATGAATGATAATCTGACGAGTATCATCACGGAGTGTGCAGTGGAAGTTGGAGGCAGGGTAGCTAGACAGGACACCGGCAAGCTTTCCCAGGAAACGAAGAACCTAATTAAGAAGCGTCAAATCATGAAAGTGTCAAGCACAACAGACAAAATAGAACTGGCAGAGCTTTCGAAGTTGATTAATAGACGTAAAGTATGCGATGTAAGAAGGTATAAGATGGAGAGAATTGAGCACGCTCTGAAAAACGGAGGAAGCGTCAAAGCAGTGAAGAGGAAACTTGGGATAGGCAAAAGGCGGATGTATGCACTAAGGGACAAAGAAGGCAAAATAACTACCAATATGGATAGGATAGTTAAAATAGCGGAGGAGTTTTACAGAGATCTGTACAGTAGCCGAGGCAACCACGACCTTAATACTATAAGAACTAGCAGTAACCCAGACGACACCCCACCGGTAATGATAGAAGTAGTCAGAAAAGCTCTGGAGAGCATGCACAGAGGCAAAGCTGCTGGTGAGGATCGGGTAACATCAGATCTGCTGAAAGATGGAGGACAGATTGTGTTAGAAAAACTAGCCACTCTATTTACGAGGTGTCTCCTGACGGGAAAAGTACCAGAGTCTTGGAAGAACGCTAACATCATCTTAATACATAAGAAAGGAGATGACAAGGACTTGAAGAATTACAGGCCGATCAGCTTGCTCTCTGTAGTATACAAGCTATTTACAAAGGTAATTGCTAGCAGAGTAAAGAAAACATTAGAATTCAATCAACCAAAGGAACAAGCAGGATTTAGAACAGGCTACTCAACAATTGACCACATTCATACTATCAATCAGGTAATAGAGAAATGCTCAGAGTATAACCAACCATTATACATAGCCTTCATAGATTACGAGAAGGCGTTTGATTCAGTAGAAATATCAGCCGTCATGCAGACACTGCGGAATCAGGGCGTAGATGAAATATATATAAACATTCTGGAAGAAATCTAGAGGGGATCAACTGCTACCATAGTGCTTCATAAAGAAAGCAACAGAATACCAATAAAGAAGGGTGTAAGGCAGGGGGACACAATCTCCCCAATGCTATTCACTGCGTGCTTACAGGACGTTTTCAGAAGCCTAGAATGGGAACAGCTAGGGATAAGAGTTAATGGAGAGTACCTCAGTAACCTGCGCTTCGCCGATGACATTGCATTGCTGAGTAACTCAGGGGACGAATTGCAACTCATGATTACGGAGTTAGACAAGGAGAGCAGAAAGGTGGGTCTTAAAATTAATCTGCAGAAAACGAAAGTAATGTACAACAACCTCGGAAAGGAGCAGCGCTTTGCGATAGGTAATAGTGCACTTGAAGTTGTAAAAGACTATGTCTACTTAGGGCAGGTAATAACCGCAGAGCCTAACCACGAGATTGAAGTAACTAGAAGAATAAGAATGGGGTGGAGCACATTCGGCAGGCACTCTCAAATTATGACAAGTAGATTGCCACTGTCCCTCAAGAGGAAGGTATATAACAGCTGTATCTTGCCGGTACTTAGCTACGGAGCAGAAACCTGGAGACTCACAAAGAGGGTTCAACTTAAATTGAGGACGACGCAGCGAGCAATGGAAAGAAAAATGGTAGGTGTAACCTTAAGAGACAAAAAGAGAGCAGAGTGGATTAGGGGACAAACGGGAGTTAAGGATATCATAGCTGCAATAAAGAGGAAATGGACATAGGCCGGGCATGTAGCACGTAGACAGGATAACCGCTGGTCATTAAGGGTCACCAACTGGATTCCCAGAGAAGGGAAGCGGGGTAGGGGTAGACAGAAGGTTAGGTGGGCAGATGAGATTAAGAAGTTTGCGGGTATAAATTAGAGATTAAGAAGTTTGCGGGTATAAATTAGCAACAGCAAGCACAGGACCGGGTTAACTGGCGGAACATGGGAGAGGCCTTTGTCCTGCAGTGGACGTAGACAGGCTGATGATGATGATGATTGAGAACCATCTGAATTGTCAAAATGTTGGATTCGCCACAAAATGAGTTTATTCTACAGGCTGCCAAAAATGTGTCTTTTGTTGTCAGGTGCTTACTTCTGGTGATATATTTTTTTTTTTGTAAGATTTCATGTAACCCTTGCCACACACCACACCGACCCTGTGAAAAAAAGCAGGTGCTGTATTTGCTGAACTCGTGCGACAAATTGCAATTGGCCCTTGCAGCTTTTTCAGTGTACTAGTAGCTAAGCTTGCCTGGTGTTATAGGTGGAGGCACCAACAATGGGTAAAAACTAAAATATGTACTATCGCTATTCCTGCTGGACTTGGTGGCTGAACTAGCATGCAGTTATACATGTTTCGCTTCATTTGTTTGGTTTAGTTTAATCTGGTTTATTCGAGACAAAATTGTTACGAATTGCCTGGGGGGGGGGCACAGCTAAAGGCTGAGTAATCGCTTGACTAGGTCGTGTAACCATGGCAGCAAAGGAAAAAAAAAAAAAGCAGAAGAAACACACCAGCAAGCATTATTAGCACAGAATGCAATGGTACACGTTGTTCTACATTGGTTCCGAGATTTGACAAAATTATGGGTACTCTAAAATATAAGCACAGTTGTCGTTAGACTGGTGGCAACACAACAAATGCTTGCTTATAATCAACTTCAGGCAAAAAAAAGGTTTTCAGCTTGATTGCAAGTGAATTTCACAAAAATATAAACACAACATGCTCTAATTTATAATATTCCGTAATAGTATTCCAAGCCAGCCCCCCACCCCCCCCTCCCAATAAAGTTGAAATTACCAGTAAAGGGGGGGGGGGGGGTGCTATTCCGGAACGGCACCAAAATTGAAGATGGTGGCAAAATTTTCGTGCATGGAAAAAACACAGTGTGGATGTATTAAAATTTTATTACAGTGAACTTCCTTCCCAGGCCCAGGGTTCGTTGTATCTTTTAATCGCTTTCAAAACCATCGAAGGACTCCTCCGAGTCGGTTGCAGAAAACAGGTCGCAGCATTTTGCTTGAAGTCCGCCGCGGTCTTCTGGCACCACAGCTCCAATATCGGCCTGTCCGCTGCGCAGGTTGCCGTTCTCCGAGCTATCAAGCGAAAAGCCAAAAAGTTGCCACTAATACCGCATTCCTTAAAGGACCGTCCCACTGTCTCCTTGGGCACAATGGCCCACGGATCAGCAGCTAAATCGAGCACATGTTGCAGTGACGGCTTTCTCAAGTTTCCATTCGGTTTTCGTGCTTCTTCGCTCATAAACTGCTCCCACGAACGCCACAAGGTAGACTTGAACAGCTTATTTAGACTTGAACGGCTTACGTAGAGCAGCTCGGTGTCGTACTCCTCGGAGGCATTTGTGGAGGCTTGTGTCTTATGAATGGGCGCCTGGTCCAACACTTGTAAGCGTCGCACGTAGTCAACGTTTGGGCCCCAGACTCTCAACAGCCATCCTTGCCTTTTATTTGATCTCATCCATCCGTTTTTCATGGCGGTGAGACGAACATTTGCTATGAACGGTAAAAAAATTCAGCGTTGTGATAAAAGGACAATATACCGTATTTACTTGCATAATGAACGCACTCCCACATTCAGCTGTCAAAACTTGGATTTTTCTTTTCCTTGCATGTAAATGTACCCCATACATTCCACTGCTGTTATGCTAACAGACACCTGGGGCCTCCTTGCCCGTTGGATCTCTTCTGTTTTTTATTATTATGTCAACCCCCCACGGCCACCTCGGCTCACTCCCCCCCCCTCCTTGCCCGCTGCCACGTGTTGTATAGTTTTTCTTTCTATCTGTGTGTGGCACGTATTCAGTCTTTTTTAAATACCTGTGCACCACAAAGGGGTTCATGAACAGCGCGAGTGTAGAGACATCGCAGCTGACAAGCACACAGTGAACGAATGTCATGAAACTTCCTGCTCCAACCAACGGTCGTTTCCTGCTAATGCCAAACATTAAGGCCCAACCACATGCATGCAATTTTCTAGCGACGACAACAGAATTTGCTGTTGCTATGGCTGTCCCGTAGGGCCATTAGTCATCATCGGGTCGCAGGTTTCTGGAAAACCAAAAAAAAATCACTTGTAGCCTGGAAAAGATTGTGACTATTTCTGTGACATGGTCCCCGATTCTTGCTTTGATTGCAAGTGAGTTGGCCGCCGTATTTTGTCGTTAATCTTGTTATCTACGGTTTGTTTGGTCGCTTTGGTGGTAGCCTGCTGCAATGTCAACGGTATCGTCGCAGTTGTCGTGCGAAGTTGCCACGAAATAGGCTAAGTGCGTCGTGGCGTCATAGCGCACGCTTCTCGGTGTCCCTCGAGATCACAGCAGATACTACTGTTGCAGTTAAATGATTGCAAGAAAGATAGCCGTGAAACGTTTTTATGGTGTGCACGACGGGCGGCGCGGGAACAGCTTCCAAAAATAGCGCCTTCAACCACTAAAGATGAGGGAAGTGCTCAGCGACCTAACTTTTTTTTTTGCATTACCCCATTTTTTGCTCATACCGAAAAAGCTTTTTTAAAATTTTCTTCACGAAATAAATGCACCCCCAACTTTGCTCCCAATCTTCGAGAAAAAGTGCGTTCATTATGCGAGTAAATGCAGTAACCTCTCGCCCCCATCAAGAAAATAAAATTATTCTCACCTGGTAAGCGAAGGCTCCCAAAGGCCCTTGCTGGAAATTTTCCACTTTGCTCTTTGAGGATGATGAAGGCCGGGAGCTTCTGGCCAGTGGCGTAAGCAGCTAGGCAAACCGTGAAGCCTCCCTGGGCACATTTAGTGTTGGCAATCTATATGGTGCTTTCACCGACCACGTTCATCCTGTTTGTGGGGTTGTCTATTCACACCATCAGTCTGATTCATGTTGGCCATGTTATATAAGGTGTAGCCGTTGTTCCGTCGCAGTGAGTTTGCGGAACACCGAACGGCACTTGCTACCTCCGATAGTTTCTCAAGTGTCTTCTGGCTCTCGTTCGTAGTGCGGCGCATTGGGAGGCCGAACTGCTGTTTCTTGCTATTTATGTAATGGTTGTAAGCTATGAAGTTTCCCAACTGCATGCTGTTAGCAATTTTCATGGCCTCTTCAGAAAAAATCCGATTGCTGATGACACGTCCTGCACTTCTTTTTACTCGCATAATTTGCTCTCCCCGACCCGTCTGAGCCAGCTCGCCGGTGTGCGCACCTTTGGACCTTTTGATGGTTTGGCTGGGTGCACGCCTCGCTGAGCAGATGAGTGCAGTCAAACAGGCTGCCCCTGCGAAGTCCCTGCTTCCGATGACTTCCCCAAACTAGGGTCCGTAGAATACCGCACCCAAACACAAACCAGTTCACGGGTCGCTGGAACCGTTCGAGCGTATGTTTCCCCCTATCTCCCAATCTCTACCACCGCGATAATGGCGAGAATGCATGACCACGTCACGGAACGGAAGACTTTGTGCATTGGAGGCGAGCGAGGGCCTGTCGCGCCAACTGTTCCCCTTGTTCTCTACGTCCGCGCTGTAACGCATGCTTGGTCAATTTCGGAAGTTTATGTTTTACCACCTGGCCGAGGCGTTTTGATGGTTCCCTTGCGATGTGCTACAGTAATTATATGTACGGTGAAATTTAATCTCGCTGTTGTGTACTTTTGCCAAGGAAAACGGGAAGCGTGCGGCCAAAAATACTTCAAGGGGGCGTATTTCAGTTTTCAAGCCGTACGCTAGAAAGCAGAAAAGTATGCGCTTCTCATGCAAGTTCCTGCCGTTGAATGAGGCCCTTTCAATTATTTTCGAATGCTTAGTTCTTCCGGCAATTCCGTGTCGTGAGGCCTAGTTTCTTCCAGCATTGTTGAAAGAGCTTCAAGAAAATATGATTACCAATCGGACTTCCCGATCATTGATTCCCACTAGACCGCGTGTGACAGGATCTGTCTAGGTAAAGTACGCGCTAAGCCTTTCAATATTAACAAGTGCACGTAGTGCTTGTGCTCCAATTTATTTCTTTTTTTCATAAGTGTATATACTGCGCGCGTTAGGACTGTGGCACAATATTTCGTATGTGCTGGCGAAATCTCTGCATCATTTGCACACCCTCTTCTCGGGGCCCCAAAACGGGAAAAAAAAAGTCTGCAAATTATGCGAGTAAATACGGTGCATAGCAATTGTGGGCTTACTGGTGATGCTCAAAGGAAGTTCTAATAATCGAGAATGTTCGACTTATCAGTCGTCGAAGGCTCTACAAAGATAATAGTATACAGTTTTGATTAGCACCTGAACCTTGTGCAATTACCCTGTTTCCACAAATGTTTTCTGTTTAATTTATAATAAGTTTAGTCATTCTTTGTTTAGCTTTTATTGTGTATGAAAACATCAAAAGGGTGGCTATATGTAAGACAAAGTAAAATAGCAATGTTAAATGAATATGACATGTATATTTGTAGTATTGAATACTCGTAGAACTTTATTATTGATATGTCTGTGTAGGTTTTCAGAGCTTAGTTTTGCCGCCAGTTGTACTTTCGAAGTTTGTTTTTAAGCATTCTGAGAGGTTCCAAAATTTAGGGCTTCTGATTTAATACTTTATTCAGAGGTCGTGTTCATGTTGAGCTTGTGCTCTATGAATTCTTGAACTGCCTTTTTTCTTAACCTTGACTGTAGCTGGGAAAAGCCACACATTCTGTACGGAAACTTCTTGGACTTCATTCGCTACCTTCTGGTGTGGCAGCCAGTGATCATCATGGCAGTGCAATTTCTGAATTCGAAACTGGGACTAGAGTGATTATGCATTCACATCCCTAAAATGCACATAGAATGTTCATCTCACATTGCATTTGTCTCATTCTCTCTCTGCTCTTTTGTATAGAACACAGCTGTATATTTGTTGAACTGACCAAATGACGTATTAAACTATAATTTTTTGTTTATGCTGACTGTGGCTTCTTTGTTTGAAGATACCGATGTGGACATTTATGTTGGCGTGTTTTCGCAAAAAAATATTTGTAAAATACAGCTACCCTTACCTGAAAGGACCTTTGCTCCTAGCTGCCATAGTCAGCCAGCATGCTGAAACTCATTTTCATTCCTCATGCTTTTTTCATTCTTCTAATCACAGGTGCACTTCTAGAGGTATTATAATCTGAAGGAAACAATTTACTATGCATAAATTTTTGTGCTAGGACGTTACCCCAAAATCCGGGTTTATATATTTTAGAAATAGTTTTTCTGTGTGTTGGCCACAGCTCCTTTTCTAGATAGTAGACATCACTGGTCGTGCTATGCTATCAGCATGGTAGACAGTTGCAGAGTGGCCTCCTTGGTTCCACTCGCATAACCTTTGTTGAAAAGCCCGACTATCTTGTATTATTATTTCTTTTTGTGGCCCATAGCGCTCATTCGCTGGCAGTGCAATGTCTCGTATGCAGCTTCATGCTCGCCTGCTACGTTTCTTGTGCATGACGACGCTCCCGTGTAGCCGTAAAGATATTGCTATGTTATGAACTGTGAAGCTATGTATACAAGATTTCACGCGAGAACTTGAGTAGTTGTTTTGCTTTAGAAATTATATGGCCTCTCCACTCCCATTTCTGCCGTCGCCATGAGGTTTCGTACAAAGTCCAATTTCGCAACATGGCCCAGCGAGTCGAGCGTTTGGTGTAAGTGAAAGTGAGAGAAAGCAACCGGCAATCACACCCGGTGCAAGAGCACAGGAACGCGCCGACCATCCTGTCGCACAGGAGGGTGGCTGCGTCGGATCGGTAGGGCCGGGCGCAAAGATAGGGCGTGGTGGTGCCCTGCCCTTTCTTTGCGCCGGGCCCGACCTATCAATTTATAAAGCAGAGGCTGTTGCAGCCAAAATCTGATGCACCTCCTCACCTGTTGCTCTCTCGTGCGATGAGGATGAGAGACAGCGACACGTTTTCTCTCCCCTTGAGCGGCGATTGTCGGCTGCTCTCGCGCGCTTTCACTAGCACACAGAGCGTACGACTAGTACGACTCGCAGAACCATATTATCGACTTCATACGGAACCTGAGGGCAACGGCAGAGATGTGACTTGTGTGTCAATTTGTTTGTCACCGCGCGCTCCCAATCGTAGCCTCTAATGTCAAGCAGCTGCTCAATTGCAGGGTATCTTATGCAAAATATCAGTTCTGCAAAATACGCAATGTACAGAAAGTTTCATGAAACAGAATAATCGTAATAGAATGAACAAATCTCCATACAACCAGTATAATTAAGTCGTCTATGTGGACTTTATATCAAAAAGCTGGGAACAGACGTGGCCCTCTGATTCACGAAATAAAAGTTGTGCATTCTGCTCGGTAACCTAATTCCTGCATGTATTTCAGCGCTGCTTCTGAGGAGACCTTTAACTTAGAATGATTGATGTGCGGAATCGTTCACACTTCGAAACATGTCAGTGCTTGTTAGCGGTATTGTCAAAAGGTGTCGCGAAGAGTCTGATAGACCAACCGACTCGTGAAATGATGTACATTGATTATAATGGGCACAGCATGAATCGCACATACTGATATAAGTAAAAAATACTCAGTCAAGTTGATATTATTATTTATTTTTTTATTTAATGTACCTCAAAGACCCTCAACAGAGGGCTTTACGTGAGGGAGTGGGCAAACAATATAGAGTTAATAAAACAACGATTCTATGGCATTCCGAAAGGTATCTGTGTTAGAACGGTCGACGACACTTGAGGGAAGATCGTTCCAGTCCCTGGCTGCCTGAGCGAAAAAGCAATGATAGTGGGCTGTGGTGCAAGTAGGAGGGGGGTAGACGGCCTTGTGGTGACTTGTGTGGGTTGAAGTCCAATGGGCTGGTTGAATAGGGGAGTTATAATGAAACGCATGATACATTTTGTGATACGAGGGCAGTCTAGAAATCTTACGACGTAGGTTAAGGTTAGCTAAACCTGCCTTAATTTAAAGGGTAGTAAAACTGGTGTGATACGAGTCATCTGAATAGGTGAATCTAACTGCGCGTTTTTGAAATAGTTCGTTGGATTAAGTTAATTTGTGGTGGGTCTCAAATGGCTGATGTGTATTCTAGTTTTGGCTGAATTGGGGTTTTGTAGGCTAGTTGTTTGAAGTAGGGGCAAGATGTATGTTACAACGAAAGTAACCAAGAGCTTTGTTAGCTATTTTATTTGCGTGAGAAGACCAGTTTATAGATTATGTGAAATGTTAACGCCGAGATATTTAATACAGCTGAGGGCAGAAACTGTGCAGCCATTAATAATATAGTTAACAGTGGCAAGGTTCTGGTGTCTGTGAAATGAGGCAGAGAGAGCATTTCTCTCTTTTCTACTTCTGCGCGAACGTCGCTGTAAGCATAGCTGTATAGCCCAGTTGGAATGACCTACAATACAATTGCATGCAGATGCCCGTACGCTCTTAACACGTCGCTGAAACCAGCACCTCGCGCTTAGAGGAGCACTACCAAATAAAATCTGCCCAATATGCGTGCTACAATATAGCCACCCGTCGGAATTCCGGTCGCCTTTTATGTCCGTATGCGCTTGAGATCGATGCGTAAACACTGCCATATTTGAAGCACTCTGCTAACGAGCGCACAGCACGCAAGTGTCGGTATAGTACCAGTATGCACTTGCGGCAATCATATTATTAACGAACAATTGCGACAAGAACAGGCGCGCTCACAATGTATGGGCTCATATCGATCTCGGGCGGCTAAGCGTCGGTATTATCGAGTGCGTTTGGCCCCGGCGAAATAAGAATGCACGCTACAGCGATTGCTCCACATTCGCCTCTCCGTTGTGCTGCTATTCGACAAATGTGTTTATACACACTCGCACGCATGCACACGCACATTGTTGGCAGTTTTATGGCGTTGATGCTATATATGGTTGGCGGGGAAGTAGCTCATAGCACTCACTTCCTGTTAAAGAAAAAGAAAGTTGCAAAAGTGACTGATGTGCAGTACGGTCCACTGTTAAAGGGAGCACTCGGACGAGCGTCTTCCATTCCATATTGCTGGCCTCGTGGAGCATGGTTCATGTATGGCTCTAGTGCATCAATTGTTAACCAACAGTAATCTTATGTGATTACTAATTAGTACGCCATTTCTAGAGAGGAACTTATGAATATGCGCTGCGCGCAAGTGTTCCCTTTAACACTGTCTGTACACGGACTCCTCGGCTCACGTTTTGTGTCTTCTGAAGTTATGTCAAAAGTTGCCTAGCAGTAATGATGCGCGCTGTATATGCATTGAATGGCAAGTCGTAAATAACTTCCCTTTGTTGCACGAAAAAAAAAAAACGACACGCTCAATTTCGCCGCATATTCTACATATTCTACAAAAATAAGCTTCGCTTCGCCGCAGAGTGCGCAAGTTCACAGTGAAGTGAGTTTGCTGTTGAACGTTCCGACTCGCTCGCTGGATTCCGTGCCGACCGGTTGTGCGCTCGCGATCTCCGACGTCAGCGTAGCTCTGGCCGACTGGGCTCGCCCTACGCCATCTCCTGACGCCGACTTCCGACGACAGTAGCTCTGACCGACTGGACTTGCTCTACGCCATTTCCTGACGCCGACAAGAACTCTCGCAAGTGGTGCCCCGTCCTCGGACTCCTGTGACCGCGCTTCCATCTTTCCTATCTCTCCTGTCCCCTCGACATGTCGTCGCTCTCACGCTTACTTCATCACTCTTTCTTTCTACACCTTTATTCTATCCTATTAATCCCTCCTCACCCCCATCCCTTGTCAGCTACTGTTGAGGTGTCGCTCCCTGAAGCAGACAGCTACGGGGCTCACTTTTCTTTTCCTTCTTACACCCCCCCCCGCCCCCTCCTGTTGAACGTTCCGACGCTTTGCGAGAAGTTTAATCTTGGGGTTCTGCGTCAATCCTCGATCTTTTGGTTACCCCTGACGACCTCGTCGGCCGTTACGGTCTGAACCAAGGCATATTGAAAAAATAAAAAGCCACCAAGCAATTAAGAGGTAAACAATAGTTTTTTTAGAAAAACAAAATGTGTCATCCTTACATTTCGTTAAAGATGTATGTACACCGAAAGTGTGGGAGGGAACCCTAATGCATGCTCCTTATGATGATCTCTGTGACCACCCGGGCCCGTTGAACCGAGGCCTGGCGGACCTCGGAAGAAAAAGCTATGTGTTGAGTTTTGCCTCTACAGTGCAGCATATCATGTACACTGACGTTCTTTATGAAAGGGAACAGGCGAACGCGTGGCCTGTGCTCTGCGGCGGCTGCCTACAGCACCATCAACCGACAAGGGAAGAAAGCACGTTCGCTTTTGGCTTCATCTATGGCCGAACAAGATAACGAGTCATGGCAGGTAGACAAGCGCTGCTAGATTACGTTTCCTCGCCGATCACGATATTGGGCGATTACTGCAGCTTGTGCCGTGGTCACGCACAACGTTTGATATGTTGGCAGTGGACTACGCACTGCAGGCCTGAGCAGAAAAGGAGTGCAATCTAGAAGTGCTTGTCTATCGGCCATAACTCGTCCTTTTTTTTTTTTTTGGCAACAGATGACGCTGAAAGCGAACGTGTTTTCTTTTGCTGTCGGTTGATGGCGCTGTAGGCAGCCGCCGCAGAGCGCAGGCCACGTGTTCGCATGTTCCCTTTCATAAAGGATGACAGTGTACAGTTGCAGGATTGGGTTTTACTTATTTTATTTTTATTTACAAATACCTCACAGGCTCTAAGTAGGAGCATTATGTGAGGGGGACTATACAATAGTTATTTGAAAAGAACACAAAACAAATGAAAAGAATTCAAAAGCCACGTATTATACAATTGCTAAAATGTTCGAAAACATACACTGTAGTAATATGACACTAATATGCGTTATACTATAATATGCGTTATGCGAAGAAGAAGTATTTTTCTACTTTTTCTTGGTATATTTAGGCCTCCTGTCAAATTTTTGTTATACGCTGCTCAGCGTTCGTGACACTCCCATGCTTTCGCAATGACTGCTCAACAACCCTTTCATTGCTTAATCGTGAGAAAGTTTGCTTTATATAGATGGTATACAAGAACACTCAATGAGGGGGGGTTATAAGAGGGAAAAGAAGAGAAAAGTGAGCCCCGTAACTGTCTGCATCAGGGTGCGACACCTCAACAGTAGCTCACAAGGGATGAGGTGAGGAGGGATTAAAATGATAGGATTAAACGTTATATATATATATATATATATATATATATATATATATATATATATATATATATATATATATATATATATATATATATATATATATATATATATATATATATATATATATGCGCTGGGAGAGCGAGTGAGGATATATGAGGGGATAAGAGAGATAGGAAAGATGGAAACATGGTCACAGGAGTCCGAGGACGGAGCACCACCTGCGAGAACTCTTGTCGGCGTCAGGAGATGGCGTAGGGCAAGTCCAGTAGGTCAGACCTACGGTGTCGTCGGAGATCGGGGTCAGGAGATGACGTAGGGCGAGCCCAGTCGGCCAGAGCTACGCTGACGTCGGAGATCGCGAGGGCACTACCGGTCGGTGCGGGATCCGGCGAGCGACGTGAATTTCATAGTACTAAAGAGCGAACTTTGCGTGAACGTTTAGAGGCGTTCGGAAAGTGCAATGCAACCAAGAGGACAGCTTTTACGTGCACTCGGACTCCTTTCAAGTGAGATAGTAAAAACGTGGCACACAAAAACCAAGGGTATTGTGCCACATTGATTTACTCACACGTGTTATTATTATTTTTTTAAAGTGTGAAGCATCTCAAGGTTTCGGCTTTTCGGCGTTCACTGTCGTTACGGTGTGTCATAAAGACAGATAGGCGCCGCCATGTTGGCGAGTCCCACTGCTCGTTACCGCTTCACTAAAAATAATGCAAACAGTTGGGAGCACAAACGCTGTTCTTCACATAAGAGCTTGAACCACGCACGTAGCTAGGGGAGAAGAAGAAACACCTAAGGACAAGCTGCATTCTGCCGCAGTTTTTCGACGGCTTCAACGGAAAGGCAACGCCTTTCCTTACATGCCTGGTTTCAGGCTAGGCATCACCTGGGCCTCATCGGGCATCCATCGCAGTTTTGCCTCAATTTATCACTAGGGCCTCATAGAAGAAATATCCCTCAAAACATTGCGTGCTTTGCCTCTCCCAGTTAGTTTGTTGCCCCTGCATGGTGCTCGTGCACTGCTTAGCGTTGTGCCCCGCCGCGGTGGTATAGTGGCTAAGGTACTCGGCTGCTGGCCCGCAGGTCGCGGAATCGAATCCCGGCTGTGTCGGCTGCATTTTCGATGGAGGCGAAAGTGCTGTCAGATGGTGGTTTTGGGACGTTAAAGCCGGCATATTAATCAATCAATGTTTATCACCGTCTCACCTGTTTGCGAGGTAGTACATGAGGTGAGCATGGACTATTTCGCGAGTTCGAAGAATGCGTGCACTCTTCATGCACTCTTTGCGCTCTTTTCGAACAAAAAAAAAAAAAGGCTAGGCTGCATCTGTTGGACGGATGGTATTGCTCGCCTCGCATGCAGGAAAATGTGCTTCAGAGGTGTTGCCGGGACCTTCGGTTATAAACTAAACGCGACCCCTTCCTGTAGTTGGGCGTGCGGGCCACATACGTTCTCACAGCGCCCTCGTAATAACATTACGCAAATGTTCGCTCATGCGCATGCGTGAAATGCAACAATACATCGTGCTACACCAACGTAGGGACGAAAAAGAAGCGTCAGGTAGACGCGGTAAGCATTCAATTTCGAGGCCCCGTGCTCGTTGGCGATGGCACGACACGCATCCACCCAGAAAAGCTCCGTCGAGCGGAGCGGCTCCCATGAATAATTGAACGAGGCGCGCGAAGAGATCAGGCGCCGGCGTTCATGGCGTGCGCGTCCGTCTAACTGCCGCCGCGTGCTGCTGGTGCGAGGACTCGCACGCTCGTTTCGTACGAGCGGCCCCACCCGTCGCTACTGCATCGCTGTCACTCATCTTGTTTCGCGCCTACGCTTTAGCGGTTCATTACCGCAAAAACGCACCATCGCAACGGTTGCAATAGAGCCGCGGAGCTGGATGCGTTGCGAGCCCAGCATTATCAAGGTTTAAAAACCGTGCTGCTTGTATAAGTCCTGCATGGTGCGAACAGTGCACACGCACTTTCTGCTCTCAGAATTCGCTAGACATCCTTTATAACCTAGTGAACTAAAGATATACAGTGGTTATTGCGGTAGCATGCATGCACTCCAAGTGAGGGTGCCTTCGCACCCGCTCTATAGCAGTGTACTTGTAGTGGGTACAAATGGGTGAGTGAGCTGAGGTGGGGGAAGTGGCTTCATGTGCGTCGTTTTAGAGGCGAAGCTCCTTATAACGGCACCAGTTCGTCCCTCGTAGCCGTTGTAGTATGTAACACGTATAACATTTTGACCACCAAGGTGGTGCTGGTGAGAGATTTCTTCTGCGTTGTAGAACAATAAAAAATCGTGCTCAATGTTCATGCCAATGGCTGCTAATGGGGAATGAGAGACAAGAGCATTCGGCTTTTAGTTAACGCGCACGCTGCGATCCCCATTAGCAGCCATTGGCATGTACATTGAGCACTATCTGACAAGAAAGGGTTGCTACGTTATACTCGCTGGGTGTAACCTCCTTGGTTTTAGAGTGTTTTCGCTAGCGTTGAGCCGCAGTGCCATGAATACAGTGAACTAGTATATACCATGAACTCGAGGTGGTTAGAGGTGGGAAGTAGACCCGAAGCGCAAGCCGTAAGAAAGTGTGCGTGTGCCACCTCTCGTTTAGTCCTTGGAACGTCCGCTGGATGGCGGTGCTTCTATATGGGGAATATATGATGAAAAGATGCGAGATGGTGGTACTTGGAGGGTTGAATAGATAAATGAACGGACAGACAGATGCATGGATGGACGCATGAACGGACGCAGGGGCGGATGCATGGATGAACGCAGGGACGGACGCACGAACAGACGCACGCACGGACGGGCGGATGGACGCGTGGACGGACGGAAGCAAGAACAAATGAATGGGCGAATGCTTCGCCTCACTTTCCATCATTCACTCCGTGGATATGCTGCCAATTTTTTTCTGCACGTCTGGTGTGTGACATCAAGTTGCACGTAACTTCCTCAGACGCGTAAAATAAAAAGGAATCGCGAACCATTTGCTCAGTTTGGTACGCGCTTCCATAACACGAGCGAACGCACACAAAGATTGCACAGAACGACACAGAACGACCACGGCTTCAACTTACCCTTCTAAATGCATTAGCCCGGCTAAACATGCCAACTAGTACAGCTAAATGCATTGAGGAGTTGTCTGCGCTGTTAACTATATACACCGTCGAGCGTTATGACAGTGAGTGTGTGTGCATATGGAGTCACGCATGAAGTGAGATATATTTGTGCATGCGCATGTGCGTGTAAGACTGCGCTTTTTTTAAATTAGTAAGGAATGTTGATTGTGATCTATGCAACTGATACAATTACATGCATAATTTCTTGTATTTATTGAATGCAATACTATCGATGTGTCATGAACACTACTATCTACTGGTCCATTAAAAAAAAGAGGGGAACACACAAACGCTAATGTAGGGTGCCGTACAGAAGACGAGACGTGCATGCCACGGCAAAAAGACGCATGCTGCGTGCTCAAATGAACAAAAAAATCACAGCATATCCACGGAGTGAATGATGATTGGTGGGGCGCAGCGTTCGTCAGTCTGTCTGTCCATTCGTTCTTGCGTCCGCCTATCTGTGTGATCCTTGTTGCATACGTGCGTTTGTTCATTCGTCTGTCTGTCCGTCAATCTCTTTTTGCGGCCATCCCTCTGTCTGTCCATCCGTCCGTGCGCTCCTCTGCCTGTCCGTCCGTGCGTGTGTCAGTCCGTTCGTCCGTCCATATGTCTAGAGAAAACTCCAAGCACAGCCATCTCACATCTTTTCATCATGTATTCATCATATACAAGTGCCCCCATCCAGCAGACATTGTAAGGAGCGCTATTTCGGGTATGTGCCACTGGTGGTTACGTACTACGAGGGGCGCACAAGCCACGCCATAAGGAGCTTCGCCCCTAAAAAAAATCCAGTGCTGATGTAGCTCTTGAGCGATTTGTGTGAGTTACAAATCATGCGCTAAATGCTGCTCGCTGCTGTGAAACGTGAGCGTTGGCGTAGCCCGGGCACCCAGCGATATTCGCGTGTTGAGTTCCCAACCATTACTCAATTTACCGAACCGTCGATGACGTCAATGTTGGTGGTAGGCACCAGTACCTTGTTAAACTTTTACCTGGTACGTGTTGTCTGCAGCGAGTTTCGTCGCGCTTTTCAGACACAGCGAAGTAACAGCTGAGACGCTTATCTGCGTTCATCTGTACCTGTGAGAACGTTTCGTGCGTCATTTGTGCGTGAAAAAGGCGGGGCACGTTTCGATCTGCTTGCCATTTTGTGCGTGATCTTTCAATTTGTTGCTATCGCGTTCATTGCTTCGCCTTTGTGGCAAAGCTGTGACTTCTTTTCTCTCGAGAATGCATTTCGAAAGGCCCGACTGTAAACAGGAAAATGCAACAACTCTAAAGGCCCGACCACACGTGCCCGTGGCAACTTGTCAGCAAAGTGGTGTAGGCGTTCTCTGGCGTCAGCGCGTGACTTGATGATAAGTGGCTGTTCCCTTTGAATCGGCTTTTAGACGCGCTGCCGCGCCATCTACCCATGGAGGGAAAGGGCACGTGCTACGTGATACTGCGCGCCTTCTTTCTACATAGGGAGAGGGCGTGGTGCCACGTCAAGACGGCCATGCCACATGGTCATGCGCTGAGGCGCTGCAACGAATACGTGCGGTCGGGCCTTAACCGAGCCCACAAGTTGAAGGGCTGTCAAGCACAGCTCGTATACCCTGCAGCACACTGGTAATTCGCCTAACGCTCTCATTACGAAGGCGAAAAAAACTATGGGTTAGTCAATCCGCAGTTAGAAAAAAAGTAATCAGAGGATAAAAAACAGGCATGAAGACAGTACTTACACGAGCGCTTACCCGGCCTTCTTTTTGCTGCGCTCGCTGTCTGTGGTGCTCCGCTGCCGACGTGCAGGTCGCGGGATCGGATCCCGGCCGCGGCCACCGAATTTTCGATGGAGCCGAAAATGCTCGAGGCCCGTGTACTTTGATTTAGGACCAAGTTAAAGAACCCCAGGTGGTAGAAATTTCCGGAGCCCTCCACTACATCCTTTCTCGTAATCATATGTTGGTTTTGATATGTTAAATCCCAACAATTATTATTAAATCCTTTTTGCTGTTTGTCTGTTATATATAAGCCACACTTGCCAAACAAACTTGTCACTTTCGACAGTATTGTAATAATTTTCTGAATTACCACTCCTGTTTGGACCAAAAAGGTCTGCAGTATATTGAAAATAAAAGAAACTGTAGCTCAGCATTCTGTGTACATGCAACTATTTCGATTTTTCTCATCATTATCAGGCAAGCTGAAGCGTGATACGATCGACTATACGCAGACGAATGAGGCCAGATCTTTCTCAAGCTGTCTTTGTAGCTTTTGTGGCTGCGGCCGCTTCTGCAGCAAAAGCAGCGGCCGATCGCAGCACAGCGGACGTGGCCGCAAGCGACCGAGGGGAAATTGGGCGGCAGAGATCGAAGGACGCAGAAATAAATTAGAAGACGCTCGCGCTTGCCCCGCAAGTGCGTTCTATTAAGCGGAGCTACTCATCCGCATTAAAAGCTCACGTTATGCCCAGCAAGAAACGTGCTTGGCGTGATATCTTTTCTGCTGCCGCTTCGATTCGCTTCTTCGCTGCGTGCTTTAGAAATGGAGACCGGACTTGGTGCACCGCTGTTGCTTTCTTAAAGTAAAAGGATTGATAGCATAGGCCGTCCTTTGTCTTGACGTTGCCATCGAAACGTTCCTCTCCTGCCTTTCTTCTCTCACTCTCTCTCTCTTTTTGTGTAAGGCCGAGAAAGCCTCTCCGCAGCCGTACTGAAATCGATCAGACAGGTTTGCTTCGTCCGGGGCACGCACAAGCGTCCGAGATCACGTTTGTCCAACCTCGCAATGACCGAGTGACCAGAACGTCTTGTGTGCTTTCCGCTATTGCTTGCCCCGCCGCGGTGGTCTAGTGGCTAAGGTACTCGGCTGCTGACCCGCAGGGCACGGGTTCGAATACCGGCTGCGGCGGCTGCATTTCCGATGGAGGCGGAAATGTTGTAGGCCCGTGTGCTCAGATTTGGGTGCACGTTAAAGAACCCCAGGTGGTCTAAATTTCCGGAGCCCTCCACTACGGCGTCTCTCATAATCATATAGTGGTTTTGGGACGTTAAACCCCATATATCAATCAATCAATCCGCTATTGCTTGTCGTGCGCGAGAAGCAGTTACTGAAGATGTATATATATTCGTACTTTCTTAGTAAGTGCGCTTGCGCTGCGTGATGCACCGATTCCTTTGGTCTGTATGCAGAAGGCTACATTGGTTCTGTGAGCCGCTAGGGAGAGGAAAATGAACAGAGGTGATCCATGCAGATCTCACGGTTCTATGAAGTCATCTGATATATTGCTTTTCAAGTCGCGTTTTGGACCAATACCTTATCACCAGTGCCCCCCTCCTTTCGTCATCGAGTGTAGATGTACTCTGTGACCAGGAAAACACGTTGATAGTGTCATTCATAGGTTGAGTGCTCTTGCAGCCTACACCAGCACATCTTGTTCAAGACTGGGCGACTTGGGCCACAGTTGTGCTGGTATTGCAACACGTGCTGCGTCACTGTTACCGCACCATTAGCAGCTAATATCCCACTTGGTACACGAGGACATTTATAGAGTTCCTTATTCTTTTAGACCATGGGACAGAAATGTAGACTTATTCGTAGTCATGCATATGTATCTCGCTGTACCCGTCTGAGTGAATATCGTGTCTTTAGAAAAAAAATATTATACTATATACCAATCACGTCAATAACCATTCAGCATAACATGATGACATATGGCATACGGTTACGAGAATTTACCAAAATAGAGGAATATGTACATCAGAATATTGCCTGGTCCCCTAAAATGCTCCGCGCTTAAATAGTATATGGAGGCGCGTGTTGGTAGTAAAAGAAAAAAAAAGACTCTGGCGTTCGAAGCGCATGAAGGCAGCCATCGACGAGCTGTGCATACCGTTATTGACGTGCTAAATCTTCCATAGCGTGCTGACATACTGGATTAAGCAGGGGCTGGTGGTGCTGACGTACTGCATTGTCGTGCAGAAGCATGTGCATAGGCAGGGGTTTGCAGAAGGGGGCTTCTTTCTCGTCGTCTGTGATTTAGATTTCTTTTTTCCGATCCATTTGTCAAACTGTTTGTTTTTACCTTCATGCTGCTTAAGCTCTATACTTTGTTTACATTTTTGTCTTTTTTATTTGCCCCATGTTTCTCTGTTGTAATCCTCACAGGCCCAAACTGACTATGTTCATTGCCTCTCCAGTTTCATATTTTGCATATTACAAGTTTAGAATATAACAAGCTTATCTCAAGTTGTTACTTTTATCAACCGACATAGCACTCATTCATCGAACACTCTTGATCTCATACTTACGTCACATCCTGAGAACATACCCTTTCTCACTTACCTTGATGGAATAAGTGACCATCTAATCGTTCACGGATCATTCCAGCGTAAACTTAAACGTTTCCCACAAACTGAAAAAAATGCTTAAACTTTACGAAAAAGGATGTTATCAAAGTATGCACAGAACTTAATGAATTCTGGCATTCTTTATCAGTTGACTTCCCATCATGGTCTGTTGAAACAAATTGGTCCCTTTTTAAAGCAGAAAACGCACAGGCTCATCAAAAAGTACATTCTCACAGTTTCCGTTCAAGATCATGCAACGTCGCCCTGGTTTAACCGTCAGCTAAAAAGGCTGAAAAATAAAAAAAAGACATTTCGAGCAAGCAAAAACTTCTAACGACTCGCGCGCATGGGCAAAATATCGTATGCTAAGGCATACGACGCTACCTTTGCCCAGACCGGTCAAGCGCTCTTTTTTTTTAAATTTCACTCTGCCTTAATTTTCGCTTAATAATCTCATACAATATTGGAAGATTAGAAATTTGAAACAACTTAATCTTCCGCATATCTTGTGGCGGTCTAAAGCGCCAGATGTAGGGGCTGGCCTATGTACGGCTGACGCAGAAGCCTATAGCTAATGTTTCAGCCGCACACAGTCGTTCCGTGCACGATTAACGTCTCCCAACCGTAGCTTGCCTCATTGCGGCTACTACTACGGGTTCGGGCGAATAAGGCAACTGGCCAGATCAACAACAAACACTTTATTGCTAAGCGTTAGCAATCGCGCGTCACTGTCGCGGGGAGATACTACAGATAACAAAGGTGTTGACGCTTACACCTCGGTCGTGGACGTCCTCGGCTCGCAGGAGGGGTTGCGGGTTCGTCCTCCTGGGATGGTCGCTGGTGTCAGAGAGCGAGCGACCGTTTGCCCGCTCGTTTTATTCCCCGACCCGATTTCCCTTTCCCTGACGAGAATGGTACCTTTCCTCGCTGAGGGAGAGGGGAAACCTGTTCCTGGCGCCGGGAAAGGGGGAATCGCACGCGCCGGCCGTGGGGGAAGGGGTCCCCGCAACCAGGCGCGTGCGCTGCCCTAAAAGGGAAAGGGAGGCTGGGCGCACCTGCTCCCCACATCCCCCCCCCCCTTAAGAAGGCCCCCGAACGACAGAGACTGCAAAGAGGGAATAATTCGTTTTATTCGTCCTCTAGATAGGCCAGAAGGGCCTGGTCTACGTCCATGCCCTCGGACCGTTCGGTGTCTGCCGCGGGCACCGCCGGAGCCCCCACCGCTCTCTCACCCGCCTCCAAGGTCATTGACGCCACCTCCGGTTTCAATGCAGCCGCCACCAATGTCTCTCCCGGCCCCGCCGCCTCCCGCTCTACGGTAGCCGTTATTGATAGCGGCGCAGGCGGACTCTCGCTGGACGCGTGGCCTGAGGCAACTCTCAGCAGCCACTGCGCGAAGTCCGCCTCCTGGGCCGCCCGCGCCAGCATGGCCCGAACCGCGGCGCCGGAGCGCTCCTGGGATGATTCGCGGCTGGATGGTTGGGTAGCCTGGGTGCGGTGCCGGTGTAATTTCCCCAATTCGTGGGAGTTATGGATCACCACGGCGCCGCACTCGCAGAACCGCGTCCCTGCGGGCACTGGAAGGCAAGCCCCGTTAGCCCTCCGGTCCGCGTCCTCTACCGTGCGCCCCTGAAAAGGGCGATACAGGTGCGCTGGGGCGACCCCAACTCGGGCCCTTTCCTGCCGGCGCCAGGGCCTCGAGGAGACGTAAGACACCGGAGGGTCGCCTCCATCCTGGCTGGTCCAGGTTGCCACGTCTCGGTGGTTGCGGCCGTGAGGCGATGCGGTCGGCTCACCGCGTTGGGACCCTGGTCTCGTTCCCTGTGAACCGGCGGGTCGTGATGGTGACGGCGAAGCCGAGGGTTGGTGACCAGGCGGCAGCGCGCGCGGACCACCTCGGTGGCGGCGGCTCGAGTGGCTCTGCCTCGGCGTTCGCGGCCGGGCCGCAGTGGGGTAGGGCTGCCATGTGGACGTTGGTGGGGGTGGGGGCTGGCCGTAAGGAGGTGGTCTCCTCTCCTTGCTGTTCCGGCGGTGCTGTTCCCAATGGCGCTCCATCTGTTCGGTGAGAGTGATACAGATAAAGAACGACAGGTTAACAATCGCACATGTGTTGCGCGCTAACCCTTGCACCCCGCGTCGAACATATCAAACGCGGCCTACCGTGCATAGTTGCCTCCGCCTGTTACGCAGGAAGTAGCGCGGTTCTGGGCTCCTGACCCGGTGTCGAGCCATCTCACCCGCCGCGCGCGGCTTGGAGGGGGACTGACCGTAGTCCTCATGCGCCTCCCGTGCTATGTAGCGTTTCAAGTCACATACATGCACCGGTCCGCCGCTCGGTTTGCCTTTCATGTTCGCGAGTCGATACACGAGCGAAGAAACTTTCTCTCGCACTCGGTACGGCCCGGACCATTTCGGTGCCAGCGAGGCAGCAAACTGTTTGCTAGCATTACTGAGAACATGATGGCGCCGCATCACCAGATCGCCCACTTCGTAGTGTACGTTCCTACGCGTGCGGTCATACTGCGCCTTCTGCTGTGCCCTAGCAGTGCTGAGATTATGTCGAGCTTTATGTAAAGCTTCCGCTAGCTTCTCGCGCAGCTGCGTTGCGTATTCAGCGCGTGCTGATGTCGCCACTGGCACTCCACTGCGGTCCGCGAGTACGGTCTCCATCGGATTCGGCAGTTCTCTCCCCAGGTTTAGAGAAGAAGGCGCATACCCAGTCGATCGGTTTACGGTCGATCGCAATGCAAAACCGATCTCTGGAAGATAGGTATCCCAGTCCTTATGTCTTTCAGAGAACGCGACAAGCATGTGCTTGATGTTGCGATTGACTCGCTCCGTGGGGTTCGACTGAGCATGGTAGGTGGTTGTTTTCTTGTGCTTAATGCCCAACGCGGCGCACGTGTCAACAAACACCTTCGCAGTGAAATAAGACGCGTTGTCTGTAATCAACTGCTCGGGGAACCCGAACCTGGTAAAAACCTCCATCAACTTCTCTAAAATCACTCGAGCCGTCAGCTTCCTAAGGGGAAACAGTTCTACCCATTTAGTGAAGTGATCCGTGATCACCAGCAAGAACTTATTTCTGCTAGGAGTTGAGGGGTACGGGCCCATTACGTCACACGCTGCGATTTGCCAGGGAGTCTGACTGTTAATCGGTTGCATGAGGCCGGGCGGACGTCCTCCTCGCGGCTTGACGCTTTGGCACACACGACATGAACGGGCGTAGCGAATCACATCCCGCTTCATACCTGGCCAGGTAGCGAGGCGACACAACTTAGCGTAAGTCTTAGGGCCGCTCGCATGCCCACCAATGCACGAGTCATGAAAGTAGCGAAGAAGCGCTCCTCTCAACGCGCGCGGTATCACGACTTTAAATGACTCACTTGTGTCATCGTCGGATGGAATGTACCTCAGCAGGACGCCGTCAGAATCTAGCAGATATGAATCCAGCGCGCTCACAGCACTACCAGCTGTTGCCGAGCGCTCCGCACCGACAGCAATACCAGCTGCCCCCTTGTGCGCGGTGGCCTCACTACCACCCGGCTCCCGGAGCCCGTCGAACACCTTTCGACAAAATGGATCTTTCTGCTGAGCTTCTAACAGCTCCCTTCTGCTGAAAACAATCCCTGCGCTAACGACAGCCTCTACGTGGTTCACGCTCTTAGCTCGAACTAACGTTTGCTCCGCTGTTTGCGTTAGCGCGAGTGTCTCGCTCTCAGTTCGTTCCGAATTAGTCGCGTGACTTGCCTCGTGTCGAACTGGAGCACGCGCCCCACGTTGGGCGCCAGATGTGGCGGTCTAAAGCGCCAGATGTAGGGGCTGGCCTATGTACGGCTGACGCAGAAGCCTATAGCTAATGTTTCAGCCGCACACAGTCGTTCCGTGCACGATTAACGTCTCCCAACCGTAGCTTGCCTCATTGCGGCTACTACTACGGGTTCGGGCGAATAAGGCAACTGGCCAGATCAACAACAAACACTTTATTGCTAAGCGTTAGCAATCGCGCGTCACTGTCGCGGGGAGATACTACAGATAACAAAGGTGTTGACGCTTACACCTCGGTCGTGGACGTCCTCGGCTCGCAGGAGGGGTTGCGGGTTCGTCCTCCTGGGATGGTCGCTGGTGTCAGAGAGCGAGCGACCGTTTGCCCGCTCGTTTTATTCCCCGACCCGATTTCCCTTTCCCTGACGAGAATGGTACCTTTCCTCGCTGAGGGAGAGGGGAACCTGTTCCTGGCGCCGGGAAAGGGGGAATCGCACGCGCCGGCCGTGGGGGAAGGGGTCCCCGCAACCAGGCGCGTGCGCTGCCCTAAAAGGGAAAGGGAGGCTGGGCGCACCTGCTCCCCACAATCTCGAGGACGACACTGGTAATGCCAATCCCAAAGCCGCAGTGGCGAACACCCTAAATTTCATGTTTTGTTCTGTTTTCGCCAAAGAAATTCATAATCACCTTCCTCCATTTGTGCTCTTAAATCACCCAATTGTGCCTTAAATCACAGTTTCACACGGAAACATTGTCAAAATAATTGACTCACTAAAGGTACTTCATCTGCCGGACCCGATGGTGTTGACTCCAAAGTGATAAAAATACCAAGTGCATAAACAGTGTTATTCTGTCTCATAATTTTCAACAGTCATTGTCATGCAGCACCCTGCCACATGATGGAAGTTGAGTAAGATTGCTTCAGTCCCTAAGAAAGGCCCCTCGAGCTACCGCCCGATCTATCTAACCAGTGTTTGCTCGAAAATCAAGGAACTTATCATACATACCCATACTGTCAGTTTTCTAAATTCTGTGAACTTGTTCAATCAAGGTCAACATAGGTTTCAAAAACCTTTTTCCTGCAAAACCCAACTTGCAATTTTCTCTACGATATACATGTTGGCCTTAATGAGAACACACCCGTAGACGCACTTTTCATTAGCATTGAAAAATCTTTCGATAGGGTGCCCCGCATAAACGCTTGCTGTTAAAACTTTCGCGACTTGACTTAGATCCTCTTGTTTTCCGTTGAATTAGGGAGTTCTTCACTAACCGCCAGTAATTTGTGCATGCAAATAATTCATCATCAACTTTAGTTAGTTTTAGTTTTATATCCTTAAGCGCCTCCATTCGAGGAGTGTTACATAAGGGGTGGGATTACAAGAAAAAAAAAATCTAACAGTGATGATTCGATTAACATTGCGGATGATCGTTGATGCGTTCTTGAAAAGCAGATGATAAGGCAATGTCGACGATGTCATAGGGTACGCCGTTCCAGTGTGAAGCTGCTCTGAGGTATAATGAAACTTTATTCCCTGTATTATCTGGAGTGCCACAAGGCACTGTATTGGGTCCACTCGTTTTCCTCATTTACATCAACGATCTTCCCAGTAACATTTCTTCAAACATACATCTGTTCGCCGACTACTGCACCATTAATCGCCTGATCATTGACGTCACCGATAACGTAGCACTCTGAAATGACTTACTAAAATGTAATAAATGGTGTAGTGATCGGTTAATGGTCGTGAACACTAACAAAACATCTCTGGTTTTATTTATAGACAGCATGACTATCCGGCATTCAAATATTCTCTTAACGGCAGCGTCATCTCCTCCGAACCTAGTGCTAAATACTTGGGTATTACTCTCCCTAACGACCTCACTTGGGCTACTCATATTACCAATATTACTAATGCCGCTAACCGTACTTTAGGCTATATTAAGAAACCATAACACATGCGCCTCTACTCAGGTGAAATTACTAGCTTATAAAACACTAATCCGTCCTAAATTAGAGTACGCTTGTTCTGTCTGGGATCCTCCAGAACGCGTTCTAACCGCTTTAATAGAATTAGTACAAAACCGAGTGGTAAGATTTATTTATTCTGATCATTCTGACACGACTTGTGTAACTAATCCAAAGAAGAAGGCAGGTCTAACTACTTTTCAGACTCGGCGCCAAATTGCAAGGATTTCACTCTTTTAGAAGTTTTCTTCATGTCCTACGTAACTGTTCTCCCATCATCAATCCAGATCATCGCATTGGTCAACTCATCAGCCATGATGAAGCCGCATACCCTCCCCCTGCCGATACTGCCACGCATCTGCAATCATTCTTTGTTAAGACTGCCAACGACTGGAGCAATATCTCCCCAGACATCGTCTTTCACATCAGTCATGCTAATTTCAAGCACTACGTTGAGTCACACTTTGTAAATATTATAACTTGTTTGTTTCTCCTAATCATGTGAAAACCCTGTGATGGGTACAGGGTCTTTGAGGTATATTCAATAAATAAATAAATAAATAAATAAATAAATAAATAAATAAATAAATAAATACCGCGTAACATTATGTCATTTACTAATCTCTCAAATCTAACACGGCAAGAATGATGACGCGCCTTTGACAACGATACGACCACCTATCGAAACGTTGGCCAGGCTATCTCAGGCATTTATTTTTGCTCAGCCCCTAGAAGAGTGGCAAGCGGTCGCCAGTTATAGTCTTGGCATCACTACGATTATTATTATTATTATTTTCAGTAAGTAGCAGCATTTTAGTTCGTGAGGCAAATCACTGAATTCTGGACATCGTGGTCGTCTCGCGGCGTCTTCGCCGGATTCGATAACCTGAGCCCTTCTGAGGCACCTGTGACGTATCGTTGTAAAGATAGGTAGGCGCGTCGACATCCGGAGTTGCGCGGCGCTTTCGAGGTTTGCTTTCTTTCTCGTCTCAACACTTCCTCAGCGCTGCATAAAAACCAAGAATAACACTGAAAGTGTGCCATTTTTTCATGACCCTGCTATCCTGTCAACCGCTCCGTATCTGTAGCCCTGTCTGCAGTCACCTTCGAGCGCGTATGGCCATATCCTCTGATGCCCACCCAAGTTTCGACAGCGGAAGCCGGATCCCAACGCATCCAGTCGCTGCGATAAGAGCCTGCCATCGGCTGGTTTATGAACTACTCGGCCTCTTGCTTCGTTGCTGCTGTTTTACTCTGTTCCTCTTGCTCTCTTTCTCATCTTTTCATCGAGGGCTGCCCTTATGTGCAGCTCTCTATTTATTGTTTCGCTACATCGAGTCGACACTTGATGTGTTACGTGTTCGACGAATCCACGTCCCAGGTTGCTCCTTGGTGCACCGAACGCAATCGTAGACGGCCGTGGCTAATGGTTTTCTGGCGGTGTATGGGAAGATGGCCGAAAGAGCAGGCGCCTCTTCCACTGCCTGCTTGCTGCTGCGTGAGCTGCCCCGCTGGTTTCGCTGAACCCTCACCTCTAAAGTCTTCGTTCCAGTTTTTTTTTATCGCAGAAAAGAGTACGTTGCGCCACACATTGTCGTAAAATGCCCTGAAGGGTGTACAGTCACACTCATGTTTTCTTGAAACTGCCGCCAGTCTATTGTACTTTATGCACCACAATGACATACACGTCTTGTACATGGCCCATCCTTGCATACTGAAGAGAACAACCGTCACAAGCTACATAATGCAGCTCTGCTTGACTATAGCAGGAATGCACGGGAAGTGCACAAGAAGGGAACAAACATTGCCTGCTTACACCGATCGCACCGTGTTTAGGAAGAGTACAAAAATTCAAAGGCCAAGAAAAAGAAAACACTCAGTAGGAACTCCATAGAGATAACATGATAATTGTAGAGTACCCATACCAAGTTAAAGCTTTCATGAACGCTGATAATCACAATGACCCATAAGAGCACCATTCCAATAATAATAATGCAGCGCAAAAATTCTTTGAATATCTCATCATGTGACTTGGAGTAAAATATTAATTGCAATATAAATACTACGATGCAGTTATTATAGAGTTAGCATAAGAAACCCTAAAAAGAAACAACATATGTGCTTCACGAAAGTCAAAGATTCAAGGTTCCAAGAAATCAAGGGGGCACCTTCTTGATTTCGGGAGAGGCACCCCCTTAGAATGGCCATTTTTCGCTCTCTATGATAGGGCGAAAAACATTCGGGGGGGGGGGGGTGGCATGCTTGGTGTGCCACCCCCTGGCAACGGCCTTGATTACATGTGCTTGTGAAGAACAGGCTGGTGATCACTTTTTTGAATGGGTGTGTCTGTGCTAAGTTCTAACCGCCCCATATTTGTCGCTGTCGTGTACTAAGCCGTGAAGCGTACTGCGGAGGGCGCGAAAGGCAGCAAGTTATGAGTGGTCAGAAGTTGTTGGCTTACCAGACCGCAGTCATTGGCGTGCCACCGTTTTCTATTATGGAGATCCTCTCTCCTTCCTGCCCACATTTCCTCCCCTTTCCTTTGCATTAGTTTAGTCAGAAAGAAAGAAAGCTTCATAGTATATGGAGAAATCAAATTGAAGCGATGGCGTGCTTTTTACAATCACCTGCCTGAGATCCTTGGCTTTCCGGTTGTAAAGGCGGGAAGTAAACTGTTCTTGGAATGCAGGGTCTCAGATCGTCAAAAACCTGCGTAAAATGCAGGGTCTCAGATTGTCAAAAACCTGCGCCTCCATAACCCAGCACTTCAAATAAGACTGCTAAGATACGACAAAGAGATGATATAGGGAAGCCCCCTTCCCCAATCATCTAAGGGGTGGGGGGGGGGAGCCTAGTCTGCCCCCTCCTTTCTATAAGACGGGAAGGGGAGTGGTCCTCTTAAAGCACGCCAGTGGTGGCAGCTGACCTGCAGTGCCAGGATATCTCCTTTCATGATTAAGGTGAGAACCTCAACAAGCGCGAAATAAGTTGACCGTTGGTGGCGACCGTCCCGCTGAGTGGAGGACGAGTGATGCAAGAAATCATCATGTGATGACATGATGTCATCATGATGTCACAGAGAAAAAAACTGTGACATCATCGTGACGACACAAAGTCTGCCGTCATACGAAAGCCACGCGATGCCGGCCCAGCGCCCTCTTTCGGACGGCGAATGAGGACCGGAGAGCTCACGACCTCAAGAGAAGAAAATGAAGAAGGCGCGTGGCACGGCTCGTGTTCCCTTGTACATCTTGTGCCGAGGGTAAAATGAAGAAAGTGGCTTTCGCCTTCGAGCCATCTTAGGTGAACGCACAAGGGACCCTGGGAGTTTTTTTTTAACACTAATAGGAAAAAAAAAAACTCTTTGGAGTCGCAGCAGCGCTGCTTTAAAATTTTGATTCGTGTGGGTTTGACATGCACTAATACGAACTTCTTCGCAGTGCCGCACCGCAAAAACCTGTTCTATTAAAACTTGCACTCCGATGAGAACTTCATGCATGTGAGGCTCTCCCGCCTTTGTCTGAGCTAAACTTAAACGTACAGACCCTCCGAAAGGAGTTCCAACACTGGGAGTAGAGCCCGATCGTGTCCTGAAAGGGTTGCAGAAGAGCTTTTCACTTTAAAGCAGCCTTTATGCTGTGCACAGTTTCTTTCCGCTGGGCATCTACCGTCTTTGTAAAAGGGGACAGAACCACAAAATTCCACCTGCGTTTGATTTCTTATTCTAGCGTTCTATATACTATCAAGTGTAGAGCTTGGCATACTCACTTTCTCTCTCTTTTTTTTTGTCATGGTACGCAGTTGCGTGAAAATGAGTGCTGTGTATTGTTGATGTACGTATAATATTCGACCCGTACTTGCAACAGAAAATCACGCAAGCTTTAATCTAATGAATTACACACAGACAGGAGGGTGACTGTTCAGCAGCCAGAATCGCAATATGTTGGTCCTCAACACAGCCATGTGCTGGAATAGGACGCTTACGAAAATTAGCCTGCCGATTGGGACGATGTTTCCAGGGCGAAGTCAGCGGTGCGCCTATCGTCATGTGCGCTACGCTAGATAGGACTGTTGGTATAACTCACTTTATGTTGAACACAATATTTATCAGGACTAATGAACAACGATGCAAAGGAAAGTATATACGGGATGTTTGTAGTAATTGTAACGTAAAATTGAAAGTAGAAAAGTGGATAAAAAGATAACTTGCCCCTGGCAGAGACCGAGCTTGCGACCTTCAAATAACGCGTCGGAGGCTCTATCAACCGAGCTACAGCGGTGGTAATCCTGTCGTGCACTATATAGGGCACCTCTAGAGGGTGTTTCAAGAAATGCGTCCGCTATCATTAAGAAATTACAGAGAGGAAGTATCTGCGTGCTACCTGCGGCGTTTCTTTCACTGTGGCAGAATTCATCTTCAGATGCGTACAAATGTTAATTGTGGTAGTAATTATGGAAACTAACGCACTCAACTTTTTTGACCAGTGAAAGTAAGTGTTCGAGTCAAATGGATGAATTCAAGTCCTTCCTGCAAATACTTCATAGCTTTAAAATTTCTGAAAGGTGCCCACTGGTAATCACTACAGAGCGATGAAATCTGACTAATTTAGCTGGTGAAACTGAAACCGATGCATCAAAGAGTACACCTGCCATTCAATTCGAAAACGCCCTCAATGACGACAGTGTTTCCCTCGCTCCAGAAGAGGAGGATAAGCGCGCGTCGATTAGGGGCCATGTGGCAGGAAAGCGCTGCCACAAAATCAAGTATGTGGACCATGTAGACGGTCGGTAACTGTGAGGGAAACAGCCTGTGCCACTTTTTCAAAGATGTTTTATTTCGTGTAAAGAAAGTGCCAAATTGAGCTTTTAGACTGCAAATTACCTTATAGTCACCATGTTTTGACACCACTCGCTACTAGCAGACACGACATCACAAAATATTGATATTTCGGCGTACCACATCTTGAAGAGACAGTGTGTGTGTGTGTGTGTGTGTGTGTGTGTGTGTGTGTGTGTGCGTGCGTGCGTGCGTGTGTGTGTGTGTGTGTGTGTGTGTGTGTGTGTGTGTGTGTGTGTGTGTGTGTGTGTGTGTGTGTGTGTGTGTGTGTGTGTTGTGTGTGAAAACTATGAATCCTAACCGACGAGGCAAACGTGACTTAGCCATATTGGCCAATTAATTTATTAATTTCAACTCGAGGAAGCTAGCCAAAAAACAGCTAAGTAGCCAATAGTTCTTTCCTGCCGCCACCAGCCTTAAAAAAGAAGCCGAATTGGCGCAAAGTTGCCAAACCTGGCAACACTGGCCAACAGCGCACAATTTGCTATGAACAAACCTCACACACACAAAAAAGGCAGCATGTCACTCTGAGTGAGACGTCTGTTCCTTTGCGTCGATAACGGAAGCCGCTAGCTATTGATTGTTTCCAATCCTGAACAACTGGAGAGGCGAAGCGATCTAAGCCACGCGAGGGAGCGTTTCTATACAAACCTCCGGAATTCTCGATCCATACCGCGACCAATGTGTTGTGCTGGCGTATATATGTTTCCTTTCTTTCTTTTTGATGCTTGTACACATATATATGCGGCTGATTTGGCCTCAAAAATGGCTTTGGGGGCGTTTTTCTTTCTTCTTTGTTTTTCCAGCCCAGATCGTCTGTAGGTATTCGAGAAGCGTGTCATCAGGGTTCGTATATGAGTGGTGGTAATGTTAAAACACACACGCAGACACTGATCTAAACGCTTGCAATGATCTGCCTTTGTTTGCATTCTGACGCTATCGGCTAGAGTAAACTTCTTGATGGTACTTTTTCACGGAATGCTTGCTAAAGCATTTATTTATTTATTATTATTACTAATATTAGTATCATTGCTTTAATATTATTATTATTTGGTTTGTGTACATAGAAAAAACAATTATTTATTATTAATACTTGGTTTGTGCACATAAAAAACACGAAGACAAAGAAGAAATAGGGAGGGATCAGGCTGACAACTGCCACCTATAGGGAGAAAACGCCTGCCTGCTCCTTCGAGAAGAGGAGACATAGAGGAAAGGAAGGCAGGAGGGAAGAAGAAAGAAGAGATAGGAGGAAAATAAAAAAAGAAAGCAAAAAATTACACACGTGCAAACAAATAAATAGTCACATGAAAAATGTCATACGAAAAAATCCTAGTCAGGCCTAGAAGCACACCCTCCTGGGAACAAGCAATTGTCAAGGTTCGTGCACCTATGTCCAATCAGTTCATAGTCCCCCCTTTTTTTAGTAGTGCACTTATGGAAGCCTTCGCCAAATAATGCTTATACAAAACTGAAACGCGTAATAGCTCAAATTGAAATGCCACAACTGCTCTTCAGATGGTTCGAAAACAAGGTTTCAAAAAAGACAAAATGACGTCCAACAACAACAACAACAACAACAACAACAACAACAACAACAACAACAACAACAACAACAACAACAACAACAACAACAACAACGACGACGACGACGACGACGACGACGACGACGACGACGACGACGATGACGACGACGAAACAAATGTTTTATTTACATTGGAAAAAATTATGGGATCGTACGTTAGAGCCAGTTATTCCATCATTATGATAGAAGTATTGAATAACACACAAAGACAAGAACATATTGGAAGTTTGTGATTGTATTACTATGTTCGACCGTTCAGCATTTAGACATCTTGTGCAAGTCTAGCAAGTAAAAATGTTTGTTTACAGGCACCTTTCCATTTTTCGCTTCTTTTTACGGAATGAATGTTTTGAAAAAGTGAAAAAATTGTCAAACAGGGTGTTTCTGAAGCTGACGTTTCGATGATTGCCCACGAGCATGATTTCCTCTGAAGATTTAAAGAAATATAAATTGGGTGCAGATAGCACATAAACATTTTCTTGAATTAGGGCTTCACGGCAGTTTGTTTCATACTGCCGTGAAACGACCTTTTCAGGCTGCTCTCACACTTAAAGAGAGAGGGTTACTACATGAGAAAAGCTGAGAGGTTATATGAGCGGACTCTATCGGTGATATGATCCCGCTGTATGAATTGCACTATGCCCATAGATTGTGCTCATCCATCATACGCCCTATATGTGCTTCTGATATTTTTTTCCTCGTTTATCCTCTTTATTTTTATCTTTGTGTGCATCGCATAAATTACTAGCATCACGTTGGGATAGCCGGCTCTGACGTAACCTGCCTTCCAATATTTTTCTTAAATATCAATAAAGAAACGGAGAGGTCAGCCTGTATTATTTTCTGACCTGACACTCAGTGTTAGGTAAGAGTAGGGGCCGGGTAGTAAAAACAGTAGAGAGCAGGTATTGATGGTGATGGATGAAAACTTTGAACGCCCAAAAGTTACTTAGTTTTTTTTTTTGCGGTTCCATCTCACGCAAAACCTTGCTTAAAGCTTTGAAAATATTGCCTTGATGACGACGTATGGCTCAGAAATGAACGTTTTCTGATACTTTTAAATGCCAAGTATTTCTTAGCGAACTTCGGCGACTTTGAGCGTATCTAACACATCAACAGTAGCTCACGAAGTGTGGCGGTAAAGGAGAGATTAAAAGGATAGAATTAAAAGTTAGAGATATAGAGAGGAAGGAGATAGTGAGGCACAGGGACAGCGAACGACGGAAGCGAGAAGAAGATAGGAAAGATGGAGACAGTCGCAGGAGTCCAAGGACGGGGCACCACTAGTGAGAGCTCTTGTCGGCGACAGGAGATGGCGTAGGGCGAATCCAGTCGGCCAGAGCTACGCTGTCGTCGTTGTCGCGGACCGGCGCCAGGAGGTGGCGTAGGACCAGCCAGTCGGCCAGAGCTGCACTGTCGTCGGGTATCGCGGGGGCACAACCATTCGGCTCGGAATCCAGCGAGTGAGTCCGTAATCGCTGCACCACGGCGCACATGCACGAGTCCAAGCTGTACACTTCTATACCGGACACTAAGCAGCGCTCAGGAACGTGTTATAATTTTTTTCACAACGAAAACGACGTTGATGCAGTGTGAATATTTTGCAATGACTGTGATTTCTAGATTTTTTTTATTCTTGCCTTTTGCGATTGCATGAAGTGTTTAAAAGAGCCGTTTATTAATATAATTGATGGCTCTCTCTTTGTGTGTGTGTGTGTGTGGGGGGGGGGGGGTTACTCACAAATAGCATTTGCGCATAAGTAATACAGTCGTTAATGAGGTAGCAGACTTGGGCGCTGTTTTCAGTCCACTGTGCCCGTCCGCTGTGCGCTCGCCATTCGGCTTCACCGTGAGTGACACCTTCCGATCGCTCGTTTCACGAGCCTCCTCTCACCTCGCCACCTCAACACCGCCGCCACTTCGCCGTTCGGGTGAAACGAGACGCATGCATATTTGACTAGGCGCGTCGGCCGCCCGTTCGATAAACTTTCAGCGGCCGTGTGCGGCGCTCTGTGATGCGAGATAAATGTCGACGCATGTCTCCTAATGTTTCGGCACATTACGTAACGACTGTCGTTGATGGCGTTTTGGTTCTACAAGTTGAAGTACAAGGACAATCACCCGTGGAGGCGGATGCGAAAAGATGGCAAAAAGACAAAATATGCCCTTGGGCGTTTCAGTTTCCGAGAAGCCTTGTTTCGACATTCATTCGCAGAAATTTACAGCGATCTTCTTTTACACGTGTACGACGAGTTTGTTTATTCCTGTTCGCAAGGGTGTAGAGGAGTGTCACTTCACAAAATTATATTTGCTTGAACGTTTAGAACTTTTTAAATGTTTTATCAGTGTGTGTGTGTGTGTGTGTGTGTGTGTGTGTGTGTGTGTGTGTGTGTGTGTGTGTGTGTGTGTGTGTGTGTGTGTGTGTGTAGCATCTTTACTCTCGGCATGTTTCTGTTATAAATAGGTAACACGTTTTTAGCGTTATTACATAGCTAGATGTTTCTTTTTGAAAGTGAATGAATCAAAAATGAACACTGGCCACTGAGGAGATTAGTAGCAATGCGGCAGTTTGGCCACATTTTGAAGAAAACGTAAATTGCATGGGAAACACGGACGAAAAATACTGCCCATACACGCACACAGCCAACCAAATTATTGTTGCAATACCACAGCTACTTACAGCACCACCTAATTGGCTCATATCAATACGCAGAATTTCGAAGCACCCAAGAGATGATACGTTCAAAATGACGTTATCACACTCACAAAATCATTTTTTAGCAATCGAAGGCATGCCTGTTTACTTTTCGCGATCTATTGTGCCTCGATAATCTCTCTTGTCAGCCGAAGTTCGCCATAATCAACAATTCTGCGCGTGTGCAAAAACAAAAGACAGCCACACCTTTTACAATGTAGCGCTAAAAAACCTCCGGCCACTTCCTTGACATTGAAAAGCGGTCGTTGCTTTAATGATCGCTTATCTAAGCACTCTTTCAAATGCAAAACTAAATTCGTTGGAAGTAGCGGCTGCGTGTCTTTATATAAGTGGGTCTTCTTTCGTACGTATTTTTTGTGTGCTTTTAGCTTCCTTCAAAAGTAGTAGTTTAGGTGTGTTCGGAATTCACAGCAGAGGTCTGTCTTTCACATTGGAACTTCCCTTTGAAAGAACAGTTCATGGTCTTAAGCCTTGTTGCGATGTGCCGTTGTGACCGTCGGATATACAAGGGTATTAAGGCGGCGTATAGACTTACGACCAAACACACTGGAGACCAGCTGAGGCTGCCTGACCGTTTTCTTTATTCCTTGCTTGCTTGCTTGTTCCTTTCTTTTGTGGCTCTCACCCACTAAGGGGGATTGGCCAAGAATTTATTCCTGGAAGCTCCTCGAGCACGTGATAGTTCGGCACCAATCTACTTCGTCTTCTTCGCGCGACGTACGGCCCTAGACACGCGCTGAGGGTCTTCTGCTATCGCTCGTAACACTACGCTATCAAAAGATTAATGTTGTGAGTGAAGTGCGCGAGTCAAGTGACTTTCAAATTTGGCGCGTAAGATGAACTACTGACAATGTGTGCAAGATGGCGTATTGCGCCAGTGCGGCGAACACTGGCGATTGGAAAAAGAAGAAAAATTCAAGGAAATGGGAGAAAAATCCAGAGCCAGGGCATCGAAGAACGAAGAAGAAGAGATTCGGGCTCGTGCTTGGGAGAAGACGGCTAGGGTGCGGCGTGCGAGCTCGTCGGGTGCGAGTACCACCTGGGCGTCAGGGCATCCACCTAGCTGGCGCCTGTTTCCACGGGGTCCTGGTGACCATTCAACCGCAGCGACTATTGGCGAGCCCTTGGCAAGACCTTGATCTGATGTTCGAGCTGAAGACAGCGCAGCAGATGACGTCTACCGGGAGCGGGAGCAAGCCGTCGGGCTACGGGCCCGAGCTTATGCACTCTCACCACGGCAGCCTCCCCACTGGACTATTGAAGGGCGTGAACCGCTGGTGAGCCGTATCCGTCTTCTTTCGCGTCCGGACTCAAACACGAGGACTTTAACGAAAAGGACTGTCTAGACTCTTAGAGGTTTCTGCTCGCTAACGAAACTGACAGTGCTAATTAGTTAACATTTTTCTGATCTTAGTATTGTCCTTTTTGTGTTTTTTTGTGAGTTTGTGAAAGTATAATTTTTTTTTGCAAATCAAACGCTCACTTCCTTCTCTCGTGAGAGAATAACGTTTCACAGCTAGCTCGACTGGCTTTATTTACTGAACCTGTCACAAATTGGCGTCCGCTACGACAGGACGTGAGTGTTTGCCACTAAAAAGTAAAATGGGCTCGCGAGAGTTGATGGCGCTGGCAGAACGCATGGGGTTGGAGGGAGCAGAATTGCAGGCTTGGTTTGACGCACGAGAAGCGCGTGAGCGCGATGAACGAGCCGCGGAGAGAGACGCGAAGAAAGAACAGTTGGAGCTGGAAGGCCGCAATTTACAGCTACGTCTTGAAGTAGCAAAAACGGAGAACCAAACCCGAGAAGCAAGCCAGCGACACTTGGAAGTAGAAGAGAGGACGCTGCAACTGCGCCTGAGAGTAGCTGAGGCCGGTGTCGGTCAGCCTACGGTGGCTGACACGGGCAACCAAAGGAACGCGCCTATGGTAGTGAACCCGCATAACTTTATACCCGTTTTCAACGAGGACAGAGACGACCTTGACGCCTACCTGAAAAGGTTTGAGAGAGTGGCGACAGGTCAAGACTGGCCACGGGAAAAGTGGGCCACGGCTCTTAGTTTGTGCCTTGGCGGAGAGGCTCTGAAGGTATTTGGACGGTTGTCACCGAACGATTCCCTGTCATACGACGAAGTCAAATTGGCACTGCTCCAGCGTTTTCGCTTCACGGCTGATGGCTACCGTGAGAAATTCCGGAAAAGCAAGCCTGAAGACGGCGAAACTGGAAAACAGTATGCCACGAGACTCCAAAGTTACTTTGACAGGTGGATAGAAATGTCTCAGACAGAGAGGAATTTCGATTCAGTCCGTGACTTGATTGTAGCCGAACAATTCATGGCGAACTGCAGTAGTCAGCTGGCGCTCTTCTTACGGGAGAAGAACTGCAAGACTCTGGAAACCATGGCAGAGGCAGCTGATATATATATAGAGGCAAAGAGATTGAAGAACTTATTAATAGTTCAGAATAAGAGTGAGGACACAACTGGGAAGGCTAAATTGATTTCAAGCCCAAGAGCAGAGATGCAATGTTTTGTTTGTGGCCGTAAGGGGCACAAGGCTTCTGACTGTCGAAGTAAACCTAAACAAGTATTTTGTACAAACTGCCGTAAGTGGGGGCATGATGTGAAGGGCTGTCAGAAAATGACTGGCACTTCGAAATCAACTACATCATGTTTAATGCTACCCAAAGAAGAGACCGGTCCACAACAATCCATGATTGATGGCGACGACTCGGACCGAGATGACAATGTTATGGGCACGGTGAAGACGCAAGCGCAATGTAAGAAACGTCCCATGCCAGTGTTACCAGGGGAAGTGAATGGACAAATTGTTCGAGTCCTAAGGGACACCGGAAGCAACACGTTGGTAGTACGCCGGTCATTAGTACCTGATGAAGCACTAACTGGCACTACCGCGACGTTGTGGTTGGCTGATGGCAGCACCATCGTAGCCCCTGAGGCGGAGATACGTATCAGATCTCCATACTTTTCCGGCGTGGCCATCGTCAAGTGTATGCCGTCGCCACTGTATGACGTCATAGTTGGGAACGTACCGGGGGCCCGTGACGCCAATGACCCCGACGTTTCGCGGAAACTTTCTCAAGATCAATTCATTAAGAAAAAAGTTCATTCTGCGGACGAAGGTAACCACCCAAATTCTCAACTGGTTGGTGCCGCACGTCTCAATAGTTCGCGAAGGGCCATCTCTGTTGGGCTCCCTGGCCAGATGTCTCGCAAAATGTTTCGCGAAGAACAAGAAAAAGACCAGACGCTTGACATATGCAGAGCCAGAGTGGGTAAGAAGTTTGTTAGAAAGGGCTCGACATCTTTTTCTTTCGTAGCCAAGAATGGTATTCTTTACCGACAATACTTCCTGTCCCCTGGTAAGATCATTGAACAAGCCATAGTCCCGAAGTCCCTGAGAGGCCAAGTGTTACGTTTGGCTCATGAAAATGTCATGTCAGGTCATCAGGGTGTCAAAAAAACAATAGATCGAGTTCTGGACGCATTCTACTGGCCTGGGGTACAAGAAGATATCCGCAGATATGTCCGATCATGTGACGCCTGTCAAAGGACTTTACCGAAAGGCAAGGTGGGCAAGGTGCCTCTAGGGCGTATGCCGTTGATCGACACCCCTTTTGAACGTGTGGCGGTCGACATCATTGGACCGATAACTCCAGCCTCGGCAAAAGGCCATCGGTATATTTTGACTCTTGTGGATTTCGCCACTCGCTACCCTGATGCAGTGCCTTTGACAGCAATTGACTCAGCTACAGTGGCCGAGGGACTTGTCGAGATGTTTTCTCGCATTGGTTTTCCACGAGAAGTCTTGGCTGATCAGGCATCGTGCTTTACCTCAGATCTAATGAGGGAGGTGAATGAACTACTGGCAGTCAAGCATCTTAGCTGCACTCCATACCATCCTATGTGCAACGGGATGGTAGAGAGGTTTAATGGAACACTCAAGCAAATGCTCCGCAAAATGGTTCAAGAACAGCCTAAATGTTGGGACCGCTTGCTAGCACCTCTTTTGTTTGCTTATCGTGAAGCCCCACAAGCAAGCTCCGGGTTCTCACCATTTGAACTTATTTATGGCCGACATATTCGAGGACCTCTGAGCATCCTGAAAGAGCTATGGACTCATGATCAGGAGAACGAAGAACTTAAGACGACGTACGGATATGTCCTGGATTTAAGAGAGCGAATTGAGAAGACACTGGAGCTGGTACGACAAAACCTGAGCCGAGCACAGGTGTCGCAGAAAAGGTATTACGACCGCCACAGCAAGCAACGGGACCTGAAAGCTGGTGACCGTGCATTGATCTTGCTTCCCACAAGCAACAACAAGTTATTGATGCATTGGAAAGGGCCGTTTCCAGTCATAGAAAAGAAAAACGACTATGACTACTGGCTGGACCTTGGACACAGCAAAAAACTTTTCCACATAAACATGCTGAAAAAGTATGAAGAACGCCGTGAAGAACGGCTTCCTCAGACATCATCTTTTGTCGTTCTGGAGGAAGAGGAGTCTGAGAAACCACTACCAACTTTCAAAGTACAGGGTAGCTGCGGTATTGACTCCATAAAGCTTGGAGATGAAATCGGGGAGCGACAGCGGGTGGAGATACGGGACATCTTAAGTACATACGAAGACGTATTCTCGGAGATCCCAGGTAAAACAAACCTTGTGGAGTGTCGGTTACAAACGACCAGTTCAGAACCAGTTAACACCCCACAATACCCATTGCCATTCTCTATGAAGGAAGTCGTTGAAAAGGAAGTGCAAGACATGTTGCAACTTGGCATTATAGAACCTTCAGAGTCACCATATAATTCTCCTTTGGTACTAGTCAAAAAGCCAGACAATAGCTACAGGGCCTGTATAGACTTTCGCCGTATAAACAATGTTCTGGTATCTGATGCAGAACCTATACCCAGAACTGATCACTTGTTTGCCGAAGTGGGAACAAAGAAATGGTTCTCGAAGTTTGATTTAACTAAAGGATATTGGCAGGTTCCTCTCGCAAAAGACTCGCAGCAAAAGACCGCCTTTTCAAGCCAATCAGGACATTATCATTTCCTGTATATGCCTTTTGGCATCAAGACCGCATCCGCGGTCTTCACTCGTCTGATGAGAAAGTTATTGCTTGGAATACCTAACGTCGTTCATTACATAGACGACGTACTGGTGGCTACCACTACGTGGGAAGAACATCTAACAACTTTGAAGCAATTTTTTGCCAGGATACGACAAGCCGGACTAAGGATCAAGCCACAGAAATGTGAAGTGGCTATGAGCACAGTCACCTTTTTGGGACATCGATTGGGAGACGGCAACATACGGCCAGTCGAAAGCACGATACAGAAGATCACCTGTGCTTCTAAGCCTGAAACAAAGAAGCAACTCCGGTCATTCCTTGGACTGGCTGGCTACTACCGTGACCTGATACCTCGGTACGCCGAGAAAGCACAGCCGCTCACTGAGATGACGAGGAAGATGGAGAAAAACAAGACTACGTGGACCACGGATAGAGAAGAAGCGTTTGAATCACTCAAAAAGGCTTTGTCTTCTGGGCCAATCGTCAAAGCACCCGATCTGAAAAGAGAATTCGTGCTTCGGTCTGACGCCTCTGATTCTTGTATAGGCGCTATCCTTATGCAAGAGCATGATGGCATCCTCCACCCTGTGTCATATGCCAGTCGTCAACTTCAGCCTCGCGAAAAGAGATACTCAGCAATCGAGAGGGAATGCTTAGCGTTGGTCTGGGCGATAGAAAAGTATCATGTTTTTCTGTACGGAACGTCATTTGTCGTACAGACCGATCACCAACCACTGCAGTATCTCTTAAGGGCAAAACACCTGAACAGTAGGGTATTACGGTGGAGCCTCGCGTTACAAGAATATTCATTCCGAGTCGAGCACATTAGAGGCTCTGAAAATGTCGGCGCAGATTATATGAGCCGGTTGTGAATTTTTACGTTTTCTCGAGACAAGCGACTACTTCAAGTTGTTTGTTTGTTAAGGACATCTTGTGAATGGACGACGCGTGGTGACTTCTCGCGCACTGAACTGCAGTTTATTTTTCTTCGCAAAAGAAACTTTTCAAAGGGGGGACTCTTGTTGTGAGTGAAGTGCGCGAGTCAAGTGACTTTCAAATTTGGCGCGTAAGATGAACTACTGACAATGTGTGCAAGATGGCGTATTGCGCCAGTGCGGCGAACACTGGCGATTGGAAAAAGAAGAAAAATTCAAGGAAATGGGAGAAAAATCCAGAGCCAGGGCATCGAAGAACGAAGAAGAAGAGATTCGGGCTCGTGCTTGGGAGAAGACGGCTAGGGTGCGGCGTGCGAGCTCGTCGGGTGCGAGTACCACCTGGGCGTCAGGGCATCCACCTAGCTGGCGCCTGTTTCCACGGGGTCCTGGTGACCATTCAACCGCAGCGACTATTGGCGAGCCCTTGGCAAGACCTTGATCTGATGTTCGAGCTGAAGACAGCGCAGCAGATGACGTCTACCGGGAGCGGGAGCAAGCCGTCGGGCTACGGGCCCGAGCTTATGCACTCTCACCACGGCAGCCTCCCCACTGGACTATTGAAGGGCGTGAACCGCTGGTGAGCCGTATCCGTCTTCTTTCGCGTCCGGACTCAAACACGAGGACTTTAACGAAAAGGACTGTCTAGACTCTTAGAGGTTTCTGCTCGCTAACGAAACTGACAGTGCTAATTAGTTAACATTTTTCTGATCTTAGTATTGTCCTTTTTGTGTTTTTTTTGTGAGTTTGTGAAAGTATAATTTTTTTTTGCAAATCAAACGCTCACTTCCTTCTCTCGTGAGAGAATAACGTTTCACAGCTAGCTCGACTGGCTTTATTTACTGAACCTGTCACAATTAAGCACCCATTACGTACAATGACATCACAAGATAATTTTACCTTGAACACATTTTTCGTCCCCAAATCCCAAGCTTAACAGACTGCAGGCGCTAACCATGCGCTTAATACAAACGCACACGCATGTATGTATACGTACCCAAACCTTGCCAAGCTTCACGTTTCCCAGCGACATGTGCCCCTCGTGCAGACACACAGCGAAACTCGCACATAGAAACGCTCATCTCGACTCAACGTCAAACACGTGGGAGGTGTCCCTCAGAAGCCTACTTTTCGCCGACCAGCAATGGGCCGTCCAGCACGCTTATGGAGTGGCTGCCAGGTACTTCTCTGTTGGTCCCTACGTGAGAGACACCCGCTACGCGCTAAGCACGTCCTGCAGGACAAAAGCAATGTTTTTCTATTCCATTGCATGTGTGCTAGTTTTACTCACCAAGAGCTAAAAAGAAATTTTACCGCACAACTTTACGCACTCCAAATTTATAAAAGACGTGCAGGCCTGCGCGGAAGGCGCAACACGGTCACAGCGAAAGCTAGAAGAGCAGCGCCTTTTAGAGCCTTTTCTAAACACTCATTGGGTAACTTCTGCAAGCACTTGCTTGATGCCCCGTACGGCATAATAATCAAAATTTAAGGGTAGTAGGCCGGCATTCGTTATGCTATTTTTGTCATTCTTCTGAGAAGCATGGTATCCGCTTAACTATTGCGAGGAATATTGTGCCAATTGTTCATGCAGTGGCTGACGACGATGAGGAACTATGCCTGAAGTAGGTATGCACCACATTTTATAGCTGAACAAAAACAACCTCAAAAACAAACCCACTCGTTACGCTATTCGTATTGTGCAGTGAGTGCTTGTTCTTTCGCTGCTTGAAAACGCTTTAAAAGTCGTATTAACGCGATTGCTTTCCCGACATCAAGCCTGCCTAAAGCAAATTTGCCAATAAGTCCCAAGCACCAGCGTACCCGGGTTTGAGCCCCACTGTGTCTTTGGTACTAGTTTATTTTTTTTTAATTTCGCGCGATGTGTTACGGATGGTGGTGGCAGCGGCCGTGGACAACTGCGGCACTGCGCGAGACCCGAGTTCTAATCTCATAACAGCTTTCGTTGTAAAAAAAAGAACTGTTGGTATACTCTGACTGGTGTCTGCATACAAGAGAACCCGTGAGCACAAAATACAGGTCAGTTTCGAAAGGCAGTTCATTAGGCTTTCAAAAACCGACTACTATCGTTAGGCCCTGATGTCCGAGACTGAATCGCCACTACAAAATATGAAAGCGGGCACACCAGCAAAGGGTGACATTGGGCTTATTGGACTGAAATCGTGTCATGTGGGCATAAAATTAACCAGAATTCAAAACATTAGCTCCACTGGGCGGACGCTGATGAAATATCGAAGTTATAGTGGCGTGCAGTGGGGTTGAATGAAGTGTGAATGACTTGGCATATCACTGAAGAAAGAGGGTTAGCGGCAGAAGTAGTGGTGACTTGTGAGAGGAGTGGCACATAAGCTTAGTGGGATTTACCCACTTTCTAGGGGTAAATCCCACTACCACGTATACGATGTACGACGGCGTTCGAACATGAAATGCTCGACCAAGAACAGCTTCGCGGCTATGAAATGTGGCGAATGGGTACGGCTATCGCGTTCTCTACTTTCAGTAGGTTCGCCTAGTGGTGTCTCCACTTTTTCGTGCTAAGTGGCATGTAAGGCCTACTAGCAGCAGCGTCAACGGTACAATGGGGGAGGACTAGAATAACAGGAAGAAGTAGTTGAATGAGAATGCACATTGAAAACCATGCGTATGTTCGTTGATCTTTCCTAATATTTAGATATTTGTTATTGAGCAATAAAAGAAAGAAAATAAATCGCTGTGAGCTTTTGAAAAAGTTTTATACCAAAGAAAACAGTAGTATCCGTTTAAGTGAAGCGTATGTCACGCGTGACAACTGACAAAAGTTTCAATTAATCAACAAATTATCCCTTCAAAATAGGGTTTGAGCAGTTTGGCTGTTCAAAAATAGTATAACATATTCCTAGATAATGCGGCCCTCCTATACATATACATGTATAGTAATATAAGATAGTGACAAACAATTGTATATATGAACCATCGCAGCAATGGAAGCAGATACATAACCCGATGGTGGTAGTTTTCCCGCAGTGCCTACATAATTGTTGTCACTATAAAAGCACGAGTACACTTTGGCTAGTTCATTGAATCAAGCTGCATATACTGCTGGATTGTGGGTGCCGTGGTCAATACAGTCAAGTCGCAGTGAGACCACGCACGCAATCGTCAGTGCAGGTCCTGGCCAGGTCATTTTCAGTACGGTGTGCCACGCATTCTCGACTCTCAGCAGGCCTCCAGCTTCGCAACTATAAAGAAATGTGTCAGGCAATAAAATGAAAAAGAAACGAGAAAGACGCCAGATGGCCTTGATACGTTTATTCGTTTTTCTTGAACATACTATACCATCATGGAGTAGAAACAACAACTTTACAACCACAGTTACAAATAGTGACACAGGCAGATGAAACAAACAGTGACTTGGACCCCGTCCACGTGTGACGTCATCAATTGTAAAGGCCGCGACGAGAGAGCCACCAAGAAGCATCGTTGGGCCAAGCATACAAAAATACATTCACAGCTCTCGTCTGGGCGGAGCTGTTCATTTTTGTTTATTCTCTCCCTTAGGGTACCTGTGTGTATGTGCAAGTGCAATTTCGCGTGCATGTCACGTGGTCTATAGAGCATGGTGCGAGTGTCAGGATGCGACGTTTAACAAGAGACGCACATGGTGACACTGAGCAAGCGACGCGTCACTTGTGCGAAAACTGTCAGCAGATTATCAACAGAATTTTATAGTTTTGAAAGAGAAAATTAGGCTTACAACTACTCTCTTAAGGCGAAAGCCCCAACTGCGTCATTGGACGACGGCCTTGAAAAACGCGGCCTGCACTACAAAAATTCACGTGGCTTCGATAAAAATCAGATGAGAGAAACTAAGGTTGGTGCCGTAATCAAACCTACGTATTCTGCGCGTCAGTCACGCATTCTACCACAAAGACACGGCAGTGTTTAAAACGACTCTGCGAAAACGCCATATACAGTCGTCATGTCGGGCAAGTAGTCATGTTAACAGATGAACTATTGCGCAGCAGAAGCGTTAAAGCATTATCTGAGTTGAGTGACCAGAGAGTCACTTAAGCTGCCAACCCGCTACCAAAGACTGAGGTATAACTTGCTATCATTATCATCAGCAGTTACAGCATCATAGTGCCCTCACGTGACCCTTTAAGCATCAGTGAAGATGATGTCAAGCCGAATAGGTTTCACTTTTCACAGGAGGATCCACGTGAGCGGTTCTTTTTGAACTTGATTTAAAATGTGCTAGAGACAGTGACGGGAAGTTTATCAGAATTTGATTTAGTCTGGTTCGCACAATTCTACGAGGCTTTCAACGTACGTGAATGAAATATATTTCATTCGGAGATGGCTGCAGCCCTTGGCGGCTTGACAAACGTATCATGCTTAGAACAGGCGTACAGAGGGGTAGTTTCACGGCACCGTACTGCGCTCACTAACAAAAAGGAAAGACGAACATGAAGTGAGCGATGTCGACATCCATGCCGACGCTGTAGCTCTCGCAAAGTACTTTCGCAAACCCATTCGCTTTCCAATGCAGTGACACTCCGACTACGTACGCAGATGTTTGGCATATGCATAAATGAAGATCAAAAAAGATGTTAGCAAGAGGAAGCAGATTCGGAGAAATCGTTGCCTCGCGACGTGATTTCACAATGATCGAACACCGCACAAAAGGAAGCTACCGTCTCCAGCGAAGAAGGAACGGCGAGCTGCAGCGAGAAAACGGCGGAGGGTGATTGGGCGCTGCTCGATGAACCACCACAAAAGGAAGGGCCCTCAATGCTTGCGGCAAGGAAGCGCCTGGCTTTCGAGTGTCGTTTTCCAGAGGAACAAATTTACGGGCGGTGTCACGCGATACCCCACTGCGGTGTTCCACCTCTGGTTGCCAATGCTTTTTTTCTCTGCTCAGCCAGCTTGTCCCATCGCGTTGCTTCCAAGCAGCTAGAAGTGCCTTCGTCTGGCAACGTTGCCTCGGGACCGGCCGCGACAAAGGCATTGGTTTTACGGTCTGTGGGGGGGGTGTCGCTGGCGGAGCGTAGCTTTTACGAGCTCGTAAAAAATCTGCATAACTTTGGCCGAAAGCCGGCGATGTGTGCCGATATTTTTTTATTTTTTTTGTTTTCTCGTAACCTTCTTGGGCGGCGCCGAGGACACGTTCGCTGAAATTTGAATAACTTTTTTTTTTCCGACATGGGCGAGTCCGGACGTCGAGACTACCATCACCCTTCATGTTCACTTGTTGCGCAAATTACGCTTGGCCGCCTTTTTTACGCGTCTTTAAGCTCGATCAACACCACTGACACCACTGAAGAAAGTTAACTTGCAATGAAAACACTAGATTACTCGCGAATAAAAATTTATGGCGTTTGTTAATGCATCGTCGTTAATACTTCGCACCTTCCCCATTAATCAAGGTGCTTCTTTACACGACGGTTAACTGTCTAACGTTTCTCTTGGTGAATTATTGAAGTGAAAGCCTCTGTTTCATGTGAACATGACCTTGAAGAAAAAGCTTGTATGAACGAAAAAAAAATGGTTACGGATATAAAGTGGATGGTAAAAAAGCCGCACAGCATAGTCGTTTCCTTCGAGTAGATAACGAACCCTGCGAGTACCTGCCGTGTCCATCGGGTGGACTTATGAAATTAGTCTTAGTCGAGGCTGCGCCAGCCATAACAAATTGACCTATCATTGCAGGCATGGAACAGCGAACCTTTAAATGCAAATGGGGAGAGACCCAGGTCTGAGCGCCGTAATAGAATACATAAAGAAAGATTACATGTACTTTCTTACTTTGTAATATAACCTTAAACTTCGAAAATTACTATTGTTGACTTTGTAATATAGTAATAGTTACAAGAACAACACCACAAAAAAAACTTACATACGCTGCGGGGGTGCTAACACTCTCTGTAAAGTTGCTTGCGCCTCGTGGCGCACGTGTTTCACGCATAGGCCGCATTTCTGGTTCACAACTATCGTGCACGGTAGGGGGGTGTTGTGCTCGCGAGCGTTTATCACCACCATCGTCATCAGCATGGTTGTTAGAACGGTAGCACCGGCAGTGGACGCCTGGCGGCAAGCCTGGGTGGCCGGCACACGATAGAGAAGTGGGCCTCCTTTTGGCGGTTGGCGCTAACGGTTCCTCTTTATAGCGGTGGGTCCCCGGTGCGCGGCACCGCGGGTTGCGCGCCGGGGGGCCCTCGTAGAGAGTCAAGCGTTGGCGAAGCCACCTTGAGTGTGTTCTTGTGTTTAAGTTCCTTGGAATGTTTTGTAATTTTGTGTAAGGTTGTTTAGCGTGTTGATCACAATTGATGTTATAACAATTCAGCTGACGATATCGCCGTTCTAAAAGCAGTTAAATAAATGTGTGTTGTTTTGGTTCAATTTGACAGCGTATAGTGTGTCCGTTTACTCCAAGAGCGTGACGCTTTCGATACACGAGAGCTCACAACGCAAATGTCTTGTCCGCTCGCATAACAACAACGTTAATTGCGGTTAAGGTGATACGTAATGGCTCGCACAGCTGCGGCAAGTATCGTACATACAGTTGATATTTTCTTTCGCGTGGCTGGATAGTGTGTGTGGCATCTTGCTCAGTCAGATTAGGGCTGCTGGAATGTCGAAGCCTTTAAGCTTTTTTTTTATTCTCTATAACTGACACATTCTCTTTGGCCGTATATCACTCGCTTCTTTGTAATGTAGCGGCATATGTAGCTTTCACTTTTGCCTAGCATTTTTTTTTCTTTGATCAACTTTGCCTTCGCCCACCTGAAGTATTTATTTTTTCCAAGATCTGTCGGCTTGTTATGACAGCCCCGAGCTGTTTGTTTCTTCCGGGATGAATACAGGTTCTCCTCACCCCCCCCCCCCCCGGATTCCACAAATTTCATTTTTATGTTCTTCCCCGCTAAAGTGCGTTGGGCCGGTAAACACTGAACCTCAGAGCAATGGTGTGCACGAGAGAAATAGATCGAAATAAAATAAAATAAAGGGCACGCAAGGTCGAAACTACCGTTGGGCTGACGGTTGTAAACACTCGCAATGTCAACCGTGGACGGAAAAGAAAAAAAAATATCGGGGAAGAGCGACTTACGCCAGAGAAATTTGGCTCAGCGTGCCCGATTGATATCATGGAAATAAATAAGATTAAAAAAATGTTGGATGCGGCTGAGCTGCAAGACATTCTCAGTGCTTCCTTTCATTGGAAAATGTCCTCTGTGCAGCAGTCTTCCTTTTGTTGTCCATTTTTCTCGTGTCCTGATCAGAGTTTGTGCTTGTTGTTAGAAACATGCGCTCTTTCTATAAGCATCCTATAATAATTGATGGGTTTTTTTAACGTCCCAAAACCACGACATGCTTGCTCTAAGCATCCTAGAGAGCGCTTCATTGTCAGGGGGATGATCGTAATAAGATAAACGTCGAGTGATAGGGAGAGAGACTACTGAATTCCTCGGGATGCAAACGGCTCGAATGTCAGCTGTTTTTTTCGAAACATTGAATTGGACTTCGTAAGCATTCCTGGGTTCGGCACTTTTGCCTTTCAGTATACTTTTTTATTAAATTAGGCGTGAGCAGGAGATGTAAAAACATGAAGTTTGGAGAACTATAACGGGAAAAACTGAAGTGAGAAGTCAAGCGAGTTTTTTATTAGGGGAGGCACGAGGAGGAATGCCATCGATTGAACAGACAGCGCACATAAAAGCATTACTTTTTTTTTTTCTGCGCCACGTTTCGCTTTTCAGTTCACGCAATTCCTCAAGCAAACGTCAATAAAACAGGCAACCAGAGACGATAGCTGTGCCAACACTACGCAAGCACACAAACGTGAAAGGAAAGAGAGAGGGAAGAGAAATCGCGAAGTCTGCACTTGAACTGACCAACACAGGCTGGATGGAAACGACAGCGGAGAAGCGTGTGTGCGAACTATTGCTAAGGGACGCCAAACTTTCGCTTTAGAGATGCTATAGACATCAAGTGTTGCTAGTCTCGACTATTCTTCAATTTCCGTCGGTTTCCCCACAGTTCGCACGTGTCACGTTGTATCGGCGGGAACACGTCACTTTGCTACTAGTTATGCAGTGCTACGTCTTTAGTTACGTGGTGTTGCGGGAGTTCAGTTCGTCCTTGGCTAGCTGTTGTGCGATGTCACATGATTTTAGTCGCATGGCTTGACGTTACGTGGTAACGGTGGGAACATTTAGCTCTCACATAGTTTTGACAGGAACATGCGACTTGTTATTACGCGATTTATGGCGCGAACATGCGACATTACCAGCTGTTACGCGATGTCTCGTGATTTTAGTCATGCGAATAGTTTTGCAGGATTTTTTTGTGATTGTAGTCCCGTTACTATAGATGGTGCCTGATAACTCTTGATTTTTAGTTTCGTCAGTGACGTGAGCAGTTGTTACGTGAAGTTATGTGATTTTAGTCACATACATATATACGGATGTTAAATGGTGCTACATGATTTTAGTCTCTTGAATAGCCACGTGATTTTTGGTCACGTGACTGGTTGCATAATGTTGCTTGATTTTAGTCTCGTCACTAGTTATATGATGTGGCGTGATTATTATATCACGTAACAGACTCGTGTATGATAGTTATTGTATTCCATGTTGCACAATTAGGCGCACATGTTACGGTAGTGAAGCTTAAGTTGAAAAAGACGTAGCCAGCGGGTCCGTTATGATGCTATTCGCACTGCCCAGCGCAACGAAAAACTCAGAGATCCGCTCTTAGAAAACAGGAAATAAAAGTTATAGTAACGAAAAATGACAGCATAAGTCAAAATGGAGGCCTAGCGCGTTGTGTAATAAAGTTAATAGATTTAGATACAACTTCGTTGGTATTTTATTTTTTCGCATTTGCCAATTTAAAGATGCCATCATCACGCGCCAATATCCTACGCAGACGTCACCTATATATAGAAGGGAAAATCACGGACGTTCGCCCCGAACACTTGTGTGATTGTAGCAGCTTTTGTAATTGACAGTGTAGACTCATAAATTATATATTATAATATATTGTAGTATACTAAAATATAATATATTATAATATATTATAATAAATCCTATTAGATTCTATTATGTAAGTTTGTTGTAACGAAGTGGCGACATTCTGGGAGCGCCAAAGTAAATTGAATTTACGTACGTGTCAGAAATCGAAACTATCATCGCTGTATATATGTTTCGACTGGGCCCGGAATTCGAACTATGTTTTGATTTTTTTCTGATATTTAGAAAAAAAAAGTAATATTTCGCTTTTTTAGGTAGAAAAAGCACTTAATAATATGAAGTTTGCTCTGACACAGCGAAAATATATTCGTCTGTGACATCGAAGTGTCTGTTTTGTAGGCACGTATGTGTGAAACGGATAATAAAGGCCAATGGGATTCCTTTAAATAAGTCAACAACCGGTTCAATAACACTTTCTGTCTAAGCACTATATTGTGCGGTATGCTTCTCGTTTACAGCACGAGGAATAACTACAAAACTGTGGTCCACTTTTGCTAGCTGACTGTGCAAGAGTAAATCAGTGAAAAGTTCACTGCAACCTTTCGAAAAAAGTCAGGCGGTGCAAGCGTGCATGTAGTAATCGTCTCATTGCAGAAACGATGAGCATAACATCTGTAGGACATGTCATAACAGACGAGAGGTCATGAAATTTATTGCCTTTACGACCGTATATGTATGAAACTGCTAATGCCATCTTCCACAGATTGACGTCACGTGTTGCGTAATGTTCTGATTGATTCATTTTGTGGGCTAAATGGCAGGCCGGCATTCAACAAAGGCTTTTACAAGAAATGCTATACGATGTCTTGAGGACTAATAGGCTTCGCTAATTGAAGAACATAGGTACACCGTAACTTCGAGTACAGGAATCTCTCGATGCGAATCCTCGCGAGAAATATCAGCGTTACCTAACTCTGTAACACACATCACCATTCTTAGCATACGAGAGTTGCGAACAGCTAAACAGTTTGATCTGATGCGGGTGTGGAAATATGTCGTTGCGTTCTATTGCAGCAGAGCTGTGAAAGACGTGTGGATATCAAATTCACAATACCATTCGTGGCCAGGGTATACGTATCGGTGACGTCGGCAATTCTTCTAAGTTTGCATAATGTATAGACCCTTTTAATTCGCAGCCGAGTCCCTTTATCTTATGCAGCGTATCAGCGCGGATCAGTCACAAAACTTCGTGTTACGCAACGTATTCATAAATATGTCATTATGCACATGGTTGAACGTGCTACGTCGGTAGCACGCAGAGCGCCATCCATATGGGGTTCCGTTTTATTGTGAAGGCTAAAATGATCCCTCAAAGCCCTGTTAAAAAAGACAAAAGGCACTCTGTGTACCTAGCGCCTTTAGCAATAGCTCTCGCGAAACAGTAATTGAGTCGCTTAGTCAATTCATATCAATTGTTCTTTGCCGATCACCTGTAGTCGTCACAGCCATGCTCTGAGGCTTGGTCACCGGGGTGTGTTCTCTCGTTTGATTCCCGTTTACTTCTATTTAATACTTTATTCACTTGCATGCTAGAGTTTATTTTATTGGCCGTGTTGTTCATGTTCAGTTATACTTAATACACCTTCCATTCTCTATAAATCACCTTGTTCACATCTAATTCACCTTACGTACTAATTATCGCTACCCATATTCTTATTATACACATTTGGATTCCTTTACGCTACCTTTGAGGTCGGCCCGCCTGACTTTTAATATCCATGGTGTTCGCGTTGCCCGCTTGTTTTTTAAAGTAATGAATATATAAAACTTTCGCCTTCTTCATCATTAGTGACAAGCATATGGGAGTGTGTACTGTAATTGTTCAACGGCCACCAAGTAAAAGCAGAGCCACAAACGATCGCCGTAGACTGCAGGCACATTTGTTTAAGCCAATAGTTGCATGCAGTTTCGAGCAGACGCGGCTTGCCAGTGTCACCATCCGCGTTGTGGATGTACAATAGCACAACAATTTGTCCCGATGAGCACTCGTGTATTGCGGTCACACATGTGTCGGTTGCAAGGGGCGCGCGTTGGAACACACGGCACACTGATCACACAAAGTCGAAGAGGAGCACACACACCACACGAGTGTTTCTTCACGAGGCGCAGGAGAAAAGGCTGCGGCTGAGGGCACGTCTTCTCGCACCGGGTCCCTCGACGCGCGTTCTTGAATCGATGTTGTGGTTGGTTGATTCGCACACAGCTGAACCCACCTTAATATTCGAGCACATGGAGCTTTTGTGCGATGGATGTACATCGTAATATGTTTGCAAAAACAAGCTAGCATCATATCTTTGTACCCGTGTTGCGCACGCGCACAGCATCAGTCATCGACAGATGTCGTATTGTAATTGTAGAGACGCGTCTGCACGAAATAATATCCGGTAAAGACACGCAATTGTATTTTTAGTCCTGCCAGTACAGGCAACCTCGTTGGCAAATATATGTGTGGCTTTTCATCTTATATGACGTATTCGACAAGTTCAACGGCTACAACGTTCAAAGGCAGCTGAGGTAGCGCATGTCTGCCTCGTCGTTTTAAATTATTGCCACTCTTGCCACCATCTAGCAGGGAAAAAAACATAAACAATGTACGTGAAGAATGCCCCCTGTTTCACCTTTTCTGTATTTACGTGCGTCAACGAGAGACAATGACTTGTCGCTGCCACATCGAGTTCAGCAAGTGAGAAATATACCCTTTGTTATGGTCTTGCTCTCATGAGCAGGGTTGCCGTTGGATGAAATTGAAGAGACACCAGGACTCAAGCCAATGTAACCAACGTATTAATGTCATTTTTATATCCCCAAATTTGTAGCCAAATAGAATAGGAGTGGAAATAAAACATTTCAATGAGTGAAACTAGAAACTTCAATGTAACCAGTAAATAGTCATGGCGCCAACTGGAAATTTTTCGTCGCCAAAGGGGTCGAAAAGTAGCCAATTTGGCTCAAAGTAGCCAATAACGGCAACCCCACTCATGAGCACCTGTGTGTGTGCGCGCTAAATTGAATCCGAAGGAAAGTGAATTGCCTAGTTTGTTGAATACCATGCATATTCTTTGATTTGCCCTACTATGCAAGGTGAACTTTTGTTGACATATGCTAAATGGATGATAGACAGCATACTTGTTGTATTTGGACATATTTACCTCGTACTCTGCGCATCACTTGCGCTTGAGGTTCATTAAAACGCTTTGCGTTTTGGACGTTTCAAATAAGAAATGCTTTTATTAATTAGTTTTCGGTGCATTTTCGATTGCGAATTTCAGTGTTGGACTGCGAGGCCATCTACTCTGAGCGAAGTCACAGAGTTGAGACACTGATTCTCAAAGTGTGCGATCAATCACATGAGCTTCCT